>JAMPIV010014148.1:0-447179 GCA_024509875.1 Oreohelix idahoensis
CGAATATTCTCTCCGCTATGCGGCCAGTGCCTCACGGGGAAGGACTTTCTGATCCGGACCCACCAGAATCTTATACTCTGGATGATGAAGAAGATAATAAGGCCAGTGGGCATCCGTCACATGTGAAAGCATCTACATCAAGAGATCCTGATTTCGTGCCTATTGAAGAGTCTGCACAGCCACATAAAATTACCCAGAGTGAATTGAATGATCTAGTGAGAAATCTGGAATTGCCAAAATATAAAGCAGAGATGTTGTGGTCCAGACTGCAGTAATGGAATGTTCTAGAAGAGAATGTGCATGTATCTGTGTTTCGTGCTCGGCAAAAAGATCTGCTTCCATATTTCAAAATGACAGATAACCTCATTGCTTGCGTTGATGTAGTGGGTCTCTGATGGCAGCACTACACATCAACTACAAAGACGACGATTGGAGGCTGTTCATTGATTCGTCCAAGTTGAGCTTAAAAGCTGTGCTGCTCCATAATGGTAACATTTTACCATCTGTTCCACTCGGGTATGCAGTCCACATGAAAGAAACGTACAACAACATGAAACAACTGTTACACACCATCAACAAATACAAGTATAAGTGACAAATTTGTGATGACCTCTGTGGGACAGCCGTGCCAGGACTTCTCACTACAAGAAAAAGGATTGGAGCCAACGACAATCACTTGAACCGGGGAAAAAGAATGTACTTAACGAACCACTTGTAGAATCCCACAAGATCTTGCTCCATCCTCTAAACATCAAAACTTGGACTAATGAAGAATTTTGTAAAGGCCATGAATCAAAATGAGGCAGGATTTTTATACCTTCGTGATAAATTTCCAAGACTTAGTGAAGCCAAAATCAAGGAAGGTGTATTTGTCGGTCCACAGATACGTCAGCTCTTCCGAGATCAGCGTTTTGATGATATCCTCACAGGTGATGACAAGTTATCTTGGAATGCCTTCCAGCAAGTGGCCACAAACTTTCTAGGAAACAATAAGGCTGACTTATACCAGGAGCTTGTAGAAACCCTCTTGCAGCGCTACGAGAGATAGGGTGCAACATGTCTTTGAAATTACACTTTTTACACTCTCATCTGGATTTCTTCCCAGCTAACTGCGGTGCTGTCAGTGACGAGCATGGGGAACGATTTCATCAGGATATTACTACCCTCGAAAACAAGGTACCAACATCACTATTCAGAATAGACCGCGAAGAATACATGCCCACATCCCGCCAGTGATGCAGTGTTCAAAGTGCCAGGGATTTTCTCACACAAAGAATACGTGCAGAAAAGAGACGGTCTGTAGATACTGTGCGGGCAGCCAAGAATACAAAGACTGCCCTAAGGCAAAAAAAGACCTCGACTACCAGGCGCCAAACAAAAATAGAAAATGTACCAACTGCCTCGGAAATCACGGAGCACGATACCGTGGGTGTCCCGAATACCAACAAACAAGGCAAATAATTACAGTGGCCATTAAAAAGGGGGTATCGTACCAAGAGGCAAAATACAGTGACAGCAAGTACTCTAGGTAATAAACGCCAAGACAGCCTAACGGAACAGGTCAGACAGCTCACGACTGAGGTGAGAAATCTGAAACAACAATTGCAAAAAGAAAGAGAGAAAACCGTCAGCCACACAAAAACAGAGCCTCAACTGCCAGATGTGAGGAAATCCCTGATAGCTCGGAAAGTGCGAAACAATTCATAAACGACATGAAAATAATACACCAAGACATGAAAAAAATTCAGCAACAGGTAGAAGCAGATGTCAGGAAGCTGATAGAGCTGAAATATGGAAACGAAGAACTACTCAAAAGAATAGAGGCAGAAAGAATGGCTATTGAGGAAATTACATCTAACACACAGACACTAAAACGAACGACCAATCAGACGAAGAAGTAATCGAGGAAACGCTAGAAAAGCTACTCCCAACAATAATAGAAAAAGCGCTATTTTAGATACAGGAGAAAAGGAAGACACAAGAAACAGAAACGAGGAGAGTAAAAACACACAAAACCACACAAGCCAGATAGTGAAGCAGGAAATGAAATACACTATGGAATATGCCACGGCACCACGAACAGGCAAACAACGAAGAGGAATTCAGACAATCAGCTAGTGGTCCTTTTTAGGACCAGTCCTTTTCAGGACTAACAACCGGCCAGCATCAAAGAACCTAACGCACAATATACCCCAATTATAACCTCTTTGGTTGAACAGGGTATAACAGCTATATACAGTAGTTGACGAAAGAACGAACGAACGATAAATATTTTAGTAGTGAGTAAGTTTTTCTATTATTGTAAATTTTTACCAGGACAGCGGCCGTATGGTCTACTTTTTACAATTCCCAACTGCCGAGGTATTTTTAACGTGCACAACTTGCAAACATGACCTCTTATTATTTTCGGCCTTATCAGAGAAGGCTATGCATCCGATCTCACTCCCCATTAAAAAATTCCATCAAATATATTCCCTGTACTGGGAACCGAACTAAGTACCTTTAGAATTAGAGGCAGACGCTTTACCTCTTAGCCACTCCGATCCCATCTTAGAGGTAATAAGTAGAAACTGTGACGTACGTCTAAGTATGACAAATGAATTTCCCTGACTCGATGGATGACAACAGAATATTGGCCTCTCATAACTTTAGAACCCCTGATCATCTGTTGTAACTTTAACCTGCATGCAGCATTTCCACGAGAACTTTACACGCTGGATCATTAATATGTAGCCTGCTATCTTCTGTGAACTTTTGAGATGGCCTTTGGTGGGAGGTTAAATCACGCCCTCAACCATCTCTGAGAACGATTTATAGCAATCTTTTCCTAAACGCCGGCCCAAAAGAGGACGTGGCCAGAGACTTACTCCTGTTTCTAGAGCAATTAACAGCAGTTCAATTTCTAACCTGGCTGTCACCCCGCCTGGTGGGAGTTGCCAAAGCTTCTCAGAACAGCGGTACCATCAAAGCTAGGCTGATCTTCAGAATTCAACGTGGGGCGGTATACGATCTAAAGAAATCAGGGAACTCCCAGCTAACGTAGTTAGCTTCTCGAGAAATTTTTCGCACTCTCATGCGAGCAGCCTGAGACGAAGAAAATCGGTAGACCGGGGGAAACGGAGGAATCGCAGCGGTTAACACAACGGCGAGGTACCTCGGATTCTGCTCTACTTCAAGAAAAGTGTGAAAACCTAACACGTCCTATTTAAGTTACATTTGAGAAGTATAAATAAAGAACTCCGAAAACTGCATTTTATCGTTCGTTCTGACAGAATCCTAGTTTCACTAGCATAGTCGGATTCCTGCTAGATTTCATCTACCTTCATTGACTATTGGAGTGTATTCTTTCTGCGCAGACGGTAATTTATACATTAGCTTCGAGTGATCAGTGGTCTAGTTATTTCAATTTATTTCATTGGATTGTGGTGTAAATTTAACCTTATTAAATAAACCCATTTTCAAAGTTCTAGTGCAAACTAATGTTACAGCTAAAAGTATTTCCTAATACACTTGACGCGTAAATTAATTTTGCAGACGTTAAAAGGAATTATAACCAGTAAATCCAGTTTAGTTCTGTATAGATAGATGTGCTTTTAATTATTTTAACTCACGGGGAGTTTTCCTGATTTGTTAATTGACGACGCTAATAAAGTAAATAGGCTAACTGTAATTTATCGCGTGTCAGATTATAATATGATTTGTAATGCATTTCTTGTTTTGATTATCTTTCATTCAGAACGATCATTCAACCTGCATCCCAGCAATTATTAATTATATACAGAGTTCTGCCAACTCAATTCGATAACTCCAGTAACATGTGAACCTTTTTAAAGCTAAACTTGTGGCGACCTGTAATGGGCCCCGCTCCTCTGAATTTAACTGAGAATAAAGCCACCCAAGAAACACTTTTAAAATACTAGTTCATATAGTCCTTAAAAGTAAAACTGGAAGCAGAACATATTTTATTCACTGCCCTATTTGTGAAGAAAAAACTTAGGTCTACCTGAACACTGTCTGTCAAGTATATTCAGTGGATTTTACACACCCCCCGAAGAAGAACTTACCTCAGTGTTTTTTTAACTTGTGACATTACGGAAAAAGAAAGTTATCTCCACCAGCTGTGCCAATTTTAGGAACCACACCATACCTCACGCCTAGCCAAGTGCCTGTGCCATTAATTAGGAACTTTATCTAAACCAACAGTAGCCTTTACGCTTCACCGTCTGGCGATTTTTTGAGACTATTTGTTACCTCGTTAAATCTGGGGCCTGACACGGAAGAAATAAGAGGACCAGTCCATTATTCCACGGTATTAGCTGCTGTGGTAAATAATTCCTAGAGTGACAGAATTCACCATTTTGGTAAGTCTGCGTGTGTGTTTGTGGGATGGCCAGCCCTAGTGTGTTTTTTAATGAAAGGAGATTTAATCTTTTCTTTACCCTTTTAATTAGTTCGACCTAGTATTAAGGTGCATTATATTCCTTGTACGGGACTTCTCCTAGCGGGATTGTGTAACTGTGTTCATTCCCCCTGTCATAAATTAACAGTGATACAACGTTAAAATATCTCCAAACGATAAAAAGTAGGGATAAAAATATTGCGTAAGTTACTCGAGTACATGATCGCCCAGGCCGCGGGTCACTACCCGCCATGGAAATTAATTTGCTGGACGTGAAAGCAAAATTTTACCCTAGGAACGGGTTGAGAACGGAGATCAAAAGAAGGGAAAAAAATATGACTGAACATGCGCTTGAAACTAACAAGGCTAAAAGGATGCAAATTGGTGGGGAAAGGAGGAAAAAAAAATTCACGTTCCCAAGTTGACACAAGGTAAAGAAATCGACAGAAGGGACCATAGCTATTATAAGCAACAGTCATTTCTTGGACCCTTTTGCGATAACTTAGTCGGTTTATTTGAATTCGGCAAACGCAGTACAGAAGATTCTAGAACATATTTCGAAAAAACCAACTAACCTTGAAAAGTAACTTTTTCTTAATAATGATGTTAGGAATATAAAAACTAGCTGGCCGGATGGCCCATCTTGAGCAGTGAAATAATATGCTTTTATTTACACAGTCGGATAGATAATAAGAAAGATATTGACAAAAGACTGTGTTGTTCATATCAACGAGCGACTGCATTGAAACACTAATGTCACTATTTTCAAAAAAAATTTTGCCTTGAGACGCAAGTGCTAAAATCTAGTTAGTATGCAAGAGAGGGGGAATAGCGGACAGTAGTGGCTAAAAATAACTTAGGAAGCAGGTTCGTGCAGTTTTACATGTGTTAGTCCAAAAAAAAAACAAGTGAAATTGTGGGAAAAAGATAAATTGTGACCGACGTACATTTTAAAAATTGAGATGTACTTTTGACTTTTTTGGGAAAAGATAAAATGTGACTGACGTACATTTGAGAAAATAAGATGTAATTTTGACTTTATTTTCAAATTTTGAATTGAAAAGCTTAGTCTTCTGATCTGATTGGCCAACGCATTTTTATATTAGCGGGATAGAGACGCACATTTTTGCCATTCGACATAAGTCTGTCCAGTAACACTGTCATTAATTGTAGTGGTGATTTCCCAGAAATAATACATAATATTCAGTGGGACGCCATACTATAGCCAGCAGCTCAGCTGAGTTTTGCTAGTATTAACTGTGTTCCCTATTCATAATTCTGGTAAGATAAAGTATTTATTTGTACATTTTAATATTTGTTTAAGGTTCGAGTGATTTGATACTGCAATAGCATAATCTGTTCCTTACAACAAGTAAGGGTTCGCTCTAGACCCCCCGCCCTAGTTCAGGGTCTAGAGACAAACTAAATACATAAACTCCAGCAAGGATTATGAAAGTCGGATTAAGTGTTGAGATCAGTGAAACATATCGCCTATCATATTCTATGGAAAGAAGCTAATAATCATATTTCAGAATATGTAGTCTGGGGAAACTTATCCTATGTGAAACCAATTTGGTAGGTGTGCTGTATGGTCAGAGAGATCTGACCCTGTCTATGTGGTGTGGTTGTATAATGTTGTGTGTAGTAGTGGCTCAGGAGGTAGAGTTCTGACACAAGACCAATACTTTTATTTCAGAACTGTGGGTTTTTATTTGGCACCAATGTGGTGTCAAATGATGAGTTGATTATTACCAGAAGGGACCCGTGAAGTACATTTTGTCAGAGCAGCCTTTATTTGCCCCCAAGCAGGGAGAGGCGGGGCCAACAGATTTCAGCACCCGATTCCAGCACCAGAACCACTCAGTCAAGATAAGTGGGCATATGGTCTGCTGGAGAGTCACCAACTTCGTTTATAAACCCCACTAACTATATTAACATCACTAAATGGACAATGTTAGTAGCCATATACAGGGAGTGATGAGGCCACTCCAACAGCACATCCATTCATCATTTTCCCAGCTTAATTAAAACTATAAACAGTAGTAATATTAACTAGTCGTGTAAAATACATATGTACACACCTTTCAATTATTATGCCATATATTCATGCATTTCATTTCTAATTTCCAAACCTTTCATATGTTCCGACCAAACTAAAACCTTGGTTCAGAACAAATAAACTTAAAGAAAATATTTCTATCCAAAATTTACCCAGTTGAGTTAGTTCAGTGTGTTGTAACATTTTATTAATATTATTAGACTTGTTAAATACCTGTGTATGTGTATACAAATTACTACAACACATTACATATCATTACCCTAGAAACTTAACGTAGCCACATTCATTAGAAAAAAAAATAGGTGTGAGATCGTAGTGGTAGCAAGAAGGGCCTTCTGACAATTCACAGCTACTTTTATCTCAGGAGCCTTCACAGCTGACCTCATACTTCACATTAAGCACTATCACAAACATACAATACCATCAAAACCACTAAATATATTGGGGGCTCGTCCGGGATAATTAGCCTATCAATAATAATTAGGATCTCCTGGTGGGAGAATTAAATTAGGGGAACACCTTATAAAAATTCAAAGTGTCCCTTAAAATTAAAAGTGTCCCTGAAAATAAAAGTTGGTGAATCTTCACAGCCAGTGGTAGTTAATTGATTGATTAATTAAGTATAATTATTTTAAACTAGAGTAATTAGAATTACTTTAGTGGTTGGAAATTTTACTTTGCTCATTGATAGAATTTTTTAAAAAGTATGGCGGAGCTGGCAAAATTTAGATCAGCTGCTGTGCTAACGGCGAAGGAGATGGGAATGGATGGGCAGGTTTTAATTCAATATGTAACGGCTGAATGTGATAAGTATATTGAACGGGAAGAAAGAAGATTAGAAAAAGAGGCTGAAAGAAAATTAGAGTCTGAAAGGTTGGCTGAAGAGAAGAGGTTAGAGGCTGAGACTAAGAGGCTGCAGATTGAGGCAGAAGAAAAACGACAGCAAAGGGAGGCAGAAGATAAAAGATTGACTGCCGAAAGGGAGGCAGAAGATAAAAGATTGACTGCCGAAAGGGAGGCAGAAGATAGAAGGTTGCAAAGGGAGCACGAATTACGACTAAGGGAGCTGGAATTACAAGGCCAGGCTCCTGAAAATGGTGCCAGCCCTTTTGCCTCAGATGCTACGCCCAGTCTGGGAGCCTCAAACTCAGCTATGGGGTTTCATTTAGACCATTTTGTTGAAGAAGACGATGACATAGAGGGGTACCTAGGACGTTTTGAGTTATTAGCTACTACATATGGGTTAGAGAGAGAGAGGTGGAGTTTAAAGCTATCACAGGGACTGAGAGGTACTTCTTATGAAGTCTTTGCTAAAATGAACAGGGAAGACCAAGACAAGTATGACATGTTAAAGCAGGCTTTGTTATTAAGGTACGAGAAGAATGGTGAATTTTATCGTAAGAAATTTAGAAATGCCAAACTGTTGTCTGGGGAGACATACCACCAATTCTCTGCCAGACTGGAAACCTATTTGGAGAAATGGACTGCTCTGGGGAAGACCCAAGATCTTAAAGAGATGATCATGATTGAGCAATTGAGAGAGTCCATGGCTCCAGACATGAGAAAATTTCTCATGGAACAAGGTGCAGAGAAGTTGGGGGAGGTTTTAAATGTTGCTGAGAGGTATCAGGCAGCCCAGGCAGAGGTAAGTGGTGCTAAAAAGAAGCACATAGACAATTTTAAAGCTCCACAGCAATTTAATAAATTTGATAATAGAGAGCAGGGAAATAAAGGTAGGACAAACTTTGAGCGGCCAAGAAATGACTATCGAGACAGAAACTCACAGTTCAATGACCAAAAGTTCAATGAAAGAAAACCGTTGAACCAAGGAAAAAGATGGTGTAAATGGTGCAAGAAGGATAACCATAACACCGAATTTTGTAGAAGGAAACCTTCAAACATTGCTGCAATGAAGTCGGGGACGCAAAGATTAAAGGTTAATCCTAATGGACAACAGGAACCTTATCACCCCCCAGTTTGTGAGGATGTTATTTGTAATGGGGTCACCATAAGGTGCCTTTATGATACAGGTTTGGATTATGATTCAGTTGTGAAGTCTAGCCTAGTGGACCCAAGTCAGTATACCACAGAAACAGTGGAAATACAAGGGGCGACTAAGGACATACCACTCATGACACTTCCCATCGCAAGGATAACGGTGAAAACTCGCTATGTGGAAGGAGAAATCAGAGCAGCAGTGATAGATGAACCAATCTACCCTCTGATATTGGGGTGTAGATACGTCTTCTTGGGGAATCCCGAGAAACCTGTGATCATGGCGACAGTGCAGACCAGGTCACAGAAGAAGGAGGAAGAAGGTGAACCTATAAATGCTCATCCAGAGGAGATGAGGAAGGCGCAGGCTGAGGATAGGACACTCAAGCCATGTTTTAAAAAATTGCCCAAATGCCACACACCTCCGAGCAAGGGGGAATATTTTATGAAGAACAAACTATTATACAGGAAGGCCGGAACTGGAACAAATGGTCACAACCAGCTGGTTCTTCCCACTTCATATAGGGATAAAGTGATGGAACTCGGGCATGCGATTCCCTTCAGTGGTCACATGGGGATCAGCGCCACAGGACAGCGTATAGCTTGTCATTACTTCTGGCCAGGGATAACGGAGGATATAAAAAGATATGTCAAATCCTGCCCAGAATGTCAAAGGGTAGCTCCAAAGCACTGGACTGCTCCTGCAACTCTAGGGGAAATGCCCATAGTGGGAACACCTTTTGAGAGGGTTGCAGTGGATATTGTGGACCTCTCACTCGGACCAAGAGGAGGAACAGTTACATCCTTACTCTGGTGGACACTTGTTCTATGTGGGGAGAGGCGGTAGCCCTGCCATCAATTGATTCAAAACATGTAGCAGAGGCACTACTTACAATATTTACCCGATTAGGATTCCCGCATCAAATCTTGACGGATAATGGCTCTCAGTTCAAGGGGAAACTAACGGAAGAAGTTTTTAAGCTATTTCAAGCCAGACACTTTCATTGTAGTCCGTACCATCCGCTAGGGAACGGCCAGGTAGAGAGGTTCAACGGGACTCTCATTTCTATCCTGAGAAAGCTGGCACACGAAAAACCGGATCTGTGGGATCAATTCCTGCCCGCCGCATTGTTTGCGTATCGGGAGGTACCACATAGTTCAACCGGGATGGCTCCCGCAACTCTGCTATTTGGGAGGCCAATAAAAGGTCCATTAGAAGCCCTATTAAGGACCTGGACAGATGAGAAGGCGGAAGAGACTGTTACCTCATCTTATCAATACGTGAACGAACTGACCACTCGTTTGAAAGCTGGATGGAAACTGGCAAATGATAATTTGAAACAAGCCAGGAAGAAACATGCAGCGTATTTTAATAGGAAGGCAAAGGACAGAACTAGCTGTGGGAGAGAAGGTGCTGCTTCTACTACCCGGCAGCCAGAATAAATTACAAATTGGTTGGCAAGGTCCATATACGGTTCTAGAGAAGGTGTCTAGAACAAACTATAAAATTGACAAAAAGGGGAAGGAGAAAGTTTATCATGTAAACCTGTTAAAGAAGTATCTGGACAGACCACTCCAGGAAAGCACCCCCTTACTGACCTTTGCTATCGCAACCCAAATGCAAAAGGAACCACTCACCTCACATGAATACCCATTACATCCTTGTGAAACAGCAGCACAGGTAAAAGTCAGTAAGCACCTGACTAAAAACCAGAGGGAGAGAGTTCAACAGGTTCTGGAGGAACATACAGATGTATTAACAGATAAACCAGGCCATACAAATTTGCTACAGTATGACATGAAACTGGTAGACTCAAACCCAATCTGTATGAGAGCCTATTCTATTCCGTTCGCGAAGGAGAAGGCATTGAAGGAAGAAATAGATTATTTGTTGAAGGAGGGGATTATTTCACACAGTGAATCATCTTTTAGTTCCAGTGTCGTTTTGTTGAGAAAACCGTCTGGGGAACACAGACTGTGCATAGATTACAGGAAACTGAATGCTGTCACAGAAGGACAAGTGGATCCATTACCAGACACAAAACAGTTATTTGCCAGATTAAACAAGGCAAAATACTTTTCAAAGGTGGATCTTAGTAAAGGCTATTACCAGATTCCAGTGAAGCCTGAAGTGAGACCTTATTTGGCTTTTAGCACTTCGGATGGACATTATGAATTCAACATGCTACCATTCGGACTGAAAAATGCTCCGAGTGTATTTTCAAGGATGATGCGCAAATTGTTGGATCCCCTGAATAACCCATGTATCACGAATTTCATGGATGATATTCTCGTCGCCACAGAGACATTTGAAGAACACATTGACGCTCTAAAAATGTTATTTAATAGGCTTAGGGAGGCGAACTTAACTGCTAGGCCAACAAAATGTTGTATTGGATGCAAAGAGTTGGAATTCTTGGGACACACTGTATATCAGGGTAACATGACCCCTGATCCCAAGAACTTGGAAAAACTGCAGAGAGCACCTAGACCGCAAACAAAAAAGGACGTGCGATCATTCGTGTCGTTATGCGGATTTTATCAAAAATACATCAAAGATTTTAACTCTATTTGTGCTCCTCTGACTGATCTGACTCGCAAGGGACTTCCAGATAAAATTATTTGGACTGCGCAAAGTGAATTAGCGTTCCAAAACTTAAAGGAAAAACTCACTAGCAAGCCTATTCTCAAACTGCCTGATTTGACACAGGACTTTGTCTTAAGAACCGATGCAAGTAATGTAGGACTCGGGGCGGCTTTGTTGCAAAGATCATCTTCACCTGATGGGGAACTGAACCCAGTCGCTTATGCAAGCCGCAAATTGAATAAGGCGGAGCAAGGATATTCCACAAGCGAAAAAGAATGTTTAGCGTTAATCTGGGCAATAAAGAAGTTTCAAATCTATCTGTATGGTAGGACTTTTGTGGTCGAGACGGATCATCAGCCCCTCGTTTTCTTATCTCAGGCTAAGCATGAAAACGCAAGATTGCTGAGGTGGTCTTTATTGCTTCAACCTTATCAGTTTAGTATCCGATATATCCCAGGTAAATTGAATGTCGGTGCAGATTTCCTCAGTCGGCACCCCTGTGATCAAAATTAGAGTAATGGCAGGCGTGGGGAGAGATTTTGTCTATGTGTATCACTGGTTTTAGAACTTGCCGTAGGCATGTTTTCAAGTGGGAAGATGTGTCATAAATTAACAGTGATACAACGTTAAAATATCTCCAAACGATAAAAAGTAGGGATAAAAATAATGCGTAAGTTACTCGAGTACATGATCGCCCAGGCCGCGGGTCACTACCCGCCATGGAAATTAATTTGCTGGACGTGAAAGAAAAATTTTACCCTCGGAACGGGTTGAGAACGGAGATCAAAAGAAGAGAAAAAAATATGACTGAACATGCGCTTGAAACTAACAAGGCTAAAAGGATGCAAATTGGTGGGGAAAGGAGGAAAAAAAAAATTCACGTTCCCAAGTTGACACAAGGTAAAGAAATCGACAGAAGGGACCATAGCTATTATAAGCAACAGTCATTTCTTGGACCCTTTTGCGATAACTTAGTCGGTTTATTTGAATTCGGCAAACGCAGTACAGAAGATTCTAGAACATATTTCGAAAAAACCAACTAACCTTGAAAAGTAACTTTTCTTAATAATGGTGTTAGGAATATAAAAACTAGCTGGCCGGATGGCCCATCTTGAGCAGTGAAATAATATGCTTTTATTTACACAGTCGGATAGATAATAAGAAAGATATTGACAAAAGACTGTGTTGTTCATATCAACGAGCGACTGCATTGAAACACTAATGTCACTATTTTCAAAAAAAAATTTGCCTTGAGACGCAAGTGCTAAAATCTAGTTAGTATGCAAGAGAGGGGGAATAGCGGACAGTAGTGGCTAAAAATAACTTAGGAAGCAGGTTCGTGCAGTTTTACATGTGTTAGTCCAAAAAAACAAGTGAAATTGTGGGAAAAAGATAAATTGTGACCGACGTACATTTTAAAAATTGAGATGTACTTTTGACTTTTTTGGGAAAAGATAAAATGTGACTGACGTACATTTGAGAAAATAAGATGTAATTTTGACTTTATTTTCAAATTTTGAATTGAAAAGCTTAGTCTTCTGATCTGATTGGCCAACGCATTTTTATATTAGCGGGATAGAGACGCACATTTTTGCCATTCGACATAAGTCTGTCCAGTAACACAGTCATTAATTGTAGTGGTGATTTCCCAGAAATAATACATAATATTCAGTGGGACGCCATACTATAGCCAGCAGCTCAGCTGAGTTTTGCTAGTATTAACTGTGTTCCCTATTCATAATTCTGGTAAGATAAAGTATTTATTTGTACATTTTAATATTTGTTTAAGGTTCGAGTGATTTGATACTGCAATAGCATAATCTGTTCCTTACAACAAGTAAGGGTTCGCTCTAGACCCCCCGCCCTAGTTCAGGGTCTAGAGACAAACTAAATACATAAACTCCAGCAAGGATTATGAAAGTCGGATTAAGTGTTGAGATCAGTGAAACATATCACCTATCATATTCTATGGAAAGAAGCTAATAATCATATTTCAGAATATGTAGTCTGGGGAAACTTATCCTATGTGAAACCAATTTGGTAGGTGTGCTGTATGGTCAGAGAGATCTGACCCTGTCTATGTGGTGTGGTTGTATAATGTTGTGTGTAGTAGTGGCTCAGGAGGTAGAGTTCTGACACAAGACCAATACTTTTATTTCAGAACTGTGGGTTTTTATTTGGCACCAATGTGGTGTCAAATGATGAGTTGATTATTACCAGAAGGGACCCGTGCAGTACATTTTGTCAGAGCAGCCTTTATTTGCCCCCAAGCAGGGAGAGGCGGGGCCAACAGATTTCAGCACCCGATTCCAGCACCAGAACCACTCAGTCAAGATAAGTGGGCATCTGGTCTGCTGGAGAGTCACCAACTTCGTTTATAAACCCCACTAACTATATTAACATCACTAAATGGACAATGTTAGTAGCCATATACAGGGAGTGATGAGGCCACTCCAACAGCACATCCATTCATCATTTTCCCAGCTTAATTAAAACTATAAACAGTAGTAATATTAACTAGTCGTGTAAAATACATATGTACACACCTTTCAATTATTATGCCATATATTCATGCATTTCATTTCTAATTTCCAAACCTTTCATATGTTCTGACCAAACAAAAACCTTGGTTCAGAACAAATAAACTTAAAGAAAATATTTCTATTCAAAATTTACCCAGTTGAGTTAGTTCAGTGTGTTGTAACATTTTATTAATATTATTAGACTTGTTAAATACCTGTGTATGTGTATACAAATTACTACAACACATTACATATCATTACCCTAGAAACTTAACGTAGCCACATTCATTAGAAAAAAAAAATAGGTGTGAGGTCGTAGTGGTAGCAGGAAGGGCCTTCTGACAATTCACAGCTACTTTTATCTCAGGAGCCTTCACAGCTGACCTCATACTTCACATTAAGCACTATCACAAACATACAATACCATCAAAACCACTACACCCCCCCTCCCGTAAAATTTGTATGATTAAAGGGAGACATTTGAGAACCCTAGCTTTTCCTCTACACCCCCCCCCCCCCCCTTTTACTGTAACCCCTTGCCTCAGAGTAATAAATTTACCAGTGGGTTAAATTGCCTATCTCTGATCCCCCCCCCCCCCCCTTTCTTGTCTTTTGGACCGGGTCTTGTCTGTTAGTAAATACAAACGGGAAACGGTGGATGGGATATTTCTCCTCAAACCCCCCCTCTTCCCTTATCATATTTGTATTCTGTAACCTTTGATTTTTGACTGTAAATGTATAATTATTTGTGACTGCTTTATGATAATAAAGGTATTAATCTTTATTTGTGTTGGTTGTCGGCTGGCCCAAAACTCCAAACATTTCCATCTGTGTAGACTGTATTCATGTACGTTTGCGACAGAATCACCAAATCGGTGAGTGCGCCTGAGCGACTGGAACTGACAAACAATTGTTTGTTCAGAAGAGAGATAGGAATAGTCTGTGAGAAACAGATATTGTCGTAATAAGAGACTGTCCTTGCTCTTCCCAGCGCTTGTGAATCTACTCCCTCATTCTCCTAAATCCTTATTCTCACAGAGCCTTCAATATTCCTCTACACTCTAAAGGGACCAATATCCATCAGCACCCTCTCAGATAAAAATTACGACAGAAACATCCAAGCAAAAATAGAGTTTTAACAAATAAAATAAACAGTATTTTATTCAAAAAATCTTTGTCAAAGAAAGTAAGACAGAAGGTTCTTCACAGAGACATCGCATATACAGATATGTCCATTATGGGGAAACATGTCGCTCATGATTGTCGGCTCCATGGCAGAAGCCGTCTGACAACATGGTTTTCACAACGTATTTGAGGGAGATGGCAGAGGTCGACAACCCAGATCTACTTTAGTGCCACTGAACTCTGTAAAGATCTACTTTGATACAATCATATCTGTTTTCAGGTTTTAGAGTATTTGGAGTTTGGAATAAGTGTAGCGTTATTGTAACTGTTATCTGTGCTGTCCAATGAGCTTCCTGTAATTACATCAACAAAGCGGTGGACAATTGTTCGTCTTCTCCCTTCACTCTCAGACGTCAACTTGAGTATGTTCAAAGAAAGCAGTAGTAGAGCTTGTTTGTATCTCCATAGAGCTTTGTCAGGAACGGTACTAGTGAGGTCCATATGTGCTTTCTATGTTGCTCAGAAGTTTGGCATCTGTGAAGCAGATGTTCAGCAGTCATTTAAAAAAAGGGGAAACAATTCAAACTAAATGATGTTTTACCGAATGTTAATTTTACTTCAAACAAAAGATGGCTTCTTATCTTGTGCAGTTCATAAATAAAATGAATTATAGTCAGATAGCTAGTGGGTTTTCACTGGAAATGTTGTGGCAGTACATTTAAACATGGGAACACCGAACTTGAATGTGCCGGAAAGAAAGATATAGTTCACAATTTACCTAGTTGAACAATTATTTTTCCTGCAATCTAGAGACCTACCAAATTATCCCATGGGATCAATCGGTAGATCAAGATCGACCGAATGTCGATCCCTGCTCTCTGACAAGTAGACAAACCTGAGACCGCCTGTTTTATGAGAGAAAAAAAAGAGAGATGGTTATGTAAGAGCGAATAAAGAAGATGTGATACAAAGTCTCGATCCTGTCGTGTAAAAGGAAGTCATGGACAATCGGTAAACAAACAAGAACATTCTTTGAGACCACAGAGATGCGGCTTTACAGAAGAATGTTAAAAATACCACGGACAGCTAAAAATAGCAAAGAGGATGTTCTGACAGCAGCCAGTACATAAAACAAGCTTAATACTCATAACAGAAGGAAACTATCCACTTTCTTTAGGAATCCTAAACCTAACCATAAACCACAATCCTGTTCCTTACCCTAACGACTTGGGCGACTTATTTGGATGACATCATCATAAATCCCACTATTCTTCCTTTAAACCAAGCATTTATGTACCCTTTTAGCGATACTTCCTGTAGCATTTATGTACCCTTTTAGCGATACTTCCTGTAGCATTTATGTACCCTTTTAGCGATACTTCCTGTAGCATTTATGTACCCTTTTAGCGATACTTCCTGTAGCATTTATGTACCCTTTTAGCGATACTTCCTGTAGCATTTATGTACCCTTTTAGCGATACTTCCTGTAGCATTTATGTACCCTTTTAGCGATACTTCCTGTAGCATTTATGTACCCTTTTAGCGATACTTCCTGTAGCATTTATGTACCCTTTTAGCGATACTTCCTGTAGCATTTATGTACCCTTTTAGCGATACTTCCTGTAGCATTTATGTACCCTTTTAGCGATACTTCCTGTAGCATTTATGTACCCTTTTAGCGATACTTCCTGTAGCATTTATGTACCCTTTTAGCGATACTTCCTGTAGCATTTATGTACCCTTTTAGCGATACTTCCTGTAGCACTTGGTTTTACATAATGAGGTTGCTAATCTCATGCACAACCTTACGTTAGTAGCCTCTTACGACATGCTTATTCTTTCTTTGTCTCACTAGAGACTACACGGGGCAAGGGCTGCGTATTGTGCTAGCTAATGTATCATACTAAATAGACTGCTACAGAGCCCACAATTGCCAGATTGAGTGAAGTACTTTGGTGCAGGTGTACATTAAGGACACTTTCTACAGCGGTGTTTCTATCTCTCTTTAAGCAGAGAAGAAGAAATAAAAAGGAAAGAAAGAAAATTATGAGCAGCACTACTGAATGTCATTAAACTGAGAACATGGCACGACGCTGGCTGATGCAAGCCCTTTAATTTAACCCAAACCAAAAACTGATTTCCTTACCTCATTAGAATGCCGCCACAATTAGCTACCATCACATGATCTCCACAGCATCACTGGCTTCAAGGAGATGCCTACACAGTATGAACTTAAATCCTTATGGGCACATCTTGATTCCAGTCCAGGCATAACAGGCGTAGCAACGGAAAGTTAATATTCTTGACGGGTCACACCGGGAAAGTACTAAATTAATCAATGTATTTGCTTGATGTGAAAATGTGGGACATGTAGTGGATAATAACAATTAAAACGCATTAATAAGGGGTAAGGGTTACGCTCAAGGGTTGAAAATAGCTCCTTGTACAATGTTTTTGCATTTTGTAAACTAATTTCGATATCACTGCCTCTTTCTTCACTTTTGTCTTTAATACTGCCGAGCAAAATGTTTGTTAAATGTGAAGGTCTAAAAAAAAAAAAAACTCAGAAACGCATAACAAGGGGTAAGGTTTGGGGTAAGGGTTCGGGTTAGGTTTGGGGTTGTATGAACAATAGTTGGACGTGTGTTCCATACAGCCTGAAAAAAAATTTAGACACATAGTAATAAGGGCAGGGCTGGATTAACCATAAGCAAAATAAGCACGTGCTTAGGGCACCAAGGGAAGGAGGGCACCACAGAATTTTCCCTCTAGCTATCATGCCCTTAACTCTCATCTCTTTCACTGCCACAGTTGTCTTTAGTCGAATTTTTAGTAATTTTCAATACCTGCCGTGTTCGACTTTAATCCGAATTGTTAAAAAAAAAAAAACGTTTTCTGTGGTATGATGAGTGACTGAAAGTGTCAGACATAGACCTAGAGTTCAGTATGTATGCCTGTCTTACCAACGTTTTTCTACATGAATTTCATTGGTGTCTGGCCAGGAAGAAAATTGAATTTTCATTTGTCAGTTAAGCAATGGAAGCGCCGGGAGGAGGGGCACCATTGGGGGGGGGGGGGGCTGTGCTTAGGGCATCAGTTGGCCTTAATCCGGCCCTGAATAAGGTGTAAGGGTTGGAGTAAGGGTTCGGTTTGGGGTTATATTAATAATAGGGGGACATGTGTTCGATACAGCCTGACAAAGTTTAGAGACGTAGTAATAAGGGATAAGGGTTAGTTTTAAGAATCCTAAACCTAACCCTAAATCTTAATTTTAATCCAAACCCTAACGACATGGGCTATTTACTTGAATGACATCAAAGAACACGTCCCACTTTTCTTCATTTCAACCCATTTGTGAATTCTAACCATAAACCCAACGAGTAATAAGGGGTAAAGGTTAGGTTTAGGAATTCAGAACTTAACCATAAATCCTAACCTTATTCCTAACCCTAACGACGTGGGCTACCTATTTGGGTGTCATCTAAGAACTCGTCCCACTATCATTCATTTCAACCGGTTTCGGAATCCTAATGTCAACCTTTAATAAGGGTAAGGGTTAGAAATCCTGAACCTAGCCCGAAACACTAACCTTAAAGCTACCGACGCGAACAACTTATTTTCATATCACCGAAGAAAACGCCCCATATTCTTTATCTCAACCATGTATTTATTGATAAATATCCTAACATTTAACACAAGATTGAGATTATTATTTCCACAGAGGATAATTAAAATGTAATTTCTACACAAACAAAAATAAATGTAACATTTCGAAGTGAGTGAATTATAGTTAAAATTAACTTTTCATGCCCTGGGCAGTTTTAAAAACTTTTCCAGACACCACAATGAATGCCAGTAATGTTTTAAAACAAGCGATAAATATGCATATTTAAAAGAAAGTTGACTATAATTTGAATTAAATCGTTGTAAATTGGCTGAAGAAAATGTTGACATGTTGTAAGTTTTATATGCATCATAAACTTTTGTTTTGTGTCGCGTGAAGCGCAGACGTGAGGAGATTTGACCTAATGCAATGGCCGTGGGAGAATAACGTACCATTTCAGTGGTTCCCAACTATTTCGGTCCATATACCCCCTTGGATTTCCGTACCTCTATTTCATATAATAACCTTAGATATGCGGATGATACAGTTTTGTTAGCTGAAAGTGAACAGGAATTGCAATAGCTTGTGAAGCAAGTAGACAGCATAGGTCATTGGACATTAGCACTGAGGAAACGAAAACTACGATAACTAGCTAAGCAGACGATAAGCCAACATTAAAGATAAGCATAAATGGGAAAATCCTGGAACAAGTCTATAGTTTCTCATATCTTGGTCATATACACCAGGAGATGACAGAAGTGAAACAGAAATCAAAAAGAGAATACGAATGGCCAAAGCTACATTCAGTAACACGAGACACATACTAACATTTAAACAACTAACTTACAAATTCAAACTGGGAATCACCAAATGCTGTATATATGTTCTTCATTATTGAATGGTGTAAAAACGTGGACAATGAACAAGCTGTTACAAGAAAGAATTGAGGCCTTTAAGATGTAGATATACAGAAGAATGGGGCACGTCACGGAAAGAGAAAAAAAAAAAAGAGAAAACCTAGGAATAAAAAGAGAATTAATGAAAGAGATCAGTTAGACAGCTAAAATATGTTGAAAAGCCATAACACTTTACTGAAGATCATAGCGGAACGAAGAGGTGAAGGTCAAGAGGAAGACGGCGCTATAAGTGTGAAGATAACATCAAGAGAAGGACAGGAAAGTGTCTATCAGAGTGCACCATCAAGAGATGAGACAGAAGACGGTGGAGATCTATTGCAGCCGACCTTCGATGTGGAGATGGCACATGATGATGATGATTCAATATAAAGGAGGAAATAAATATTAGAATTTACCATGCACAAAAAACATATTAAGTAATTTGTTATAAAGAAAGAAAGTTTCATTCGGCTAATAAATGTTTTTGTATCATAAAGTTATTACATGTTTATCAGAAAATATTCAAATAAATTAGTTTTTGTGAACCTATAGTTTTGTGATTGATATTGTTTTTTGGAAGTGATACAGGCACGTCATATTCAACCTCAAGTTTGTTGCTTGCATTGAATTTGACTAAGAATGTGGCTCACCGTTCTCTCTCTCTCTCTTCTTTCTTTCTTTCTTTCTTTCTTTCTCTCTCTCTCTCTCTCTCTCTCTCTCTCTCTCTCTCTCTCTCTCTCTCTCTCTCTCTCTCTCTCTCTCTCTCTCTCTCTCTCTCTCTCTCTCTCTCTCTCTTCTTTCCCCAATTTTTTTGTTCATTACCACTAATATTTTCATAATATTTGAAAAAAGATAATATGGTTATTTACTATTGTTATTATTGTTATTGTTGTTATTGTTGTTCAGAATCGACATCATTGCACTCTGGGCAAACCCACAGGTGCTCAGTCTCCCTCAGCAAATGTCGAAGAGTATGAATGCTAACAGTTCCTGTTGAGCGCTGATTGTACATATGCCAGATGCATCCTCTCATTCGTTCATTCCTGTCAGTCCCACGCTTAATGCCAAACTCCAGCAATCTCAGCCGTGATGATTCATTGATTGCAGTGTCATTCTCTAACAGACGATCATTAATTGTCTTCAGTATCTTTCCCTTATCCATTGTGGTGAAAAATTCTAATACCCATATATAAATTAGAACATAAATATAAAGCAGAAAGCAAATATAAGAAAGAAAGAAGAATGGAGCAAGACCAGTGCGTTCCAAATAGCGCAAAAGCCTGAGATTAATAACGCAGTCATGGCGCAACACACGATCTCTGCTTTCCCTGCTGCATTCTTCAAATAATTGTATCGCCACACCCCCTATAAAACGTGTACTGTATTTTCATAATGACCTAGATACAAATACTAACATTAATGTAATTATACGCACAAAAGTAACCGTGGAAAGACAGACGGACTAAGCAGAGACGAGAAAGGATAGACGGAGCGAAGCAATAGTACTACGTCGTCTCGCGATTCAAAAGTGAACTCCAATCACATGCGAAACGCGTGAGGGCGATTTCAAATAAACAGTGATGAAAAATAAAACACTAACGATACGATGTTAGGTTTTGAAAACAGGTTTAGTTCTTATTAGGAAACCTGATACTCTACTGTTTTACGTCTGAGCTCCTGATTTTATACTGATAGTACAGTTAAAAAGATGTGGAATGATGATAGTTAAAAATAAACAACTAAGATCGAAAAAAGACAGTATTTTTAAATAAGCCATTTAGTCTCATGATAATTGTATATTCGGGTTTCTGAAGACTTGTGGACAAAGAATATGTAATTGGTTGTTTAAATAGTCCATTAGATAATGGAATATTGGTAATAAAACATATCGAGAACAGAGATACTGTCATGTCGAGTCATTTCTGCTTGGATGGAATGGCATGATTTTTTTTTTTGAAAACACGTAGGTGAAAGACGGCTAAAATAATACGAAGTAGGGGATTGGCTGGTGTTACGTACATTTATTACCTACGGGGGTAGTCTTCGGTCCTGCCAAATGTACGCACCAGTTTTATATAGTTATATTATTTGTGCGTTCGATTGATTCACGCACTGACGTGCACAATGCAGGGTGAGTTGCTTTGGACGCACGTGTAACCTAGTTGAGTAGTTTCTGACGTCATGTAAGGGGCAGCTCGGACCATATTTATGTCCGCTGTGTTATCCTTTGATTCTTGGCAAATGTGAAGTAGCCATCAGTTGTATTCGTATCTATTGATCTTCATGGCGAAGTCAATAGTGGAAGTATAAAGTAAGTGTCGCCCCATTTCTTATGGCATGTTTATTTATGTACATTAAAGTATCAGGCCGCTCCTATTAATGGTCTAGCGGGAATTCATCGTAGATGACATTCCTAGAATTGGACACACGGAGTCGATAGCCTTTGAATCATTTCGTAGAGGGAGAATACCTACAAGAAATCAAGTTAATGAATTTAAATGCTTCACATGTTTAATATGCTGTTACTACAATGCCAGAAGCGTGGCATAGAATGGGAGAGGTTAGTCAACTGGAATCTCTAAACTGTTCGTATTATCATGTATGACTTTGTTTGAAAACTATATACTATATATAACGGGATGTATGGAGAAAGTCTGGGATTATGAAGTATGATATGGAAGAATTTTATCCTGGAGTATGAATACGTTACCATGATGGACGTCCTTGAAGGAAGGTCAATGGACTTGAATGAGCAGAATAGTATATGGTAACAGTTTTGTGATCCTCAGTCACTTGAGTCAGAGGACTTTATTAGTAGAGAATCTTCAGGAACTTTAAAAGTAATTATCAACATGTTGACGTATGATTTCTGCGCCCGTGACGATGTTAGTCTTGTCCACTCCGTATGTGCTGTGTTGAATAAAATCTATGTACAGTCACCACCGACTTCTGTACTGCCAGTACTTGCCCAGTTCACCCAGTTCAATACTACTTGTTGAAGTTCGTTTGAAGAATATTGTTGACATTCGTTCATTTTAACCATTCGCGTTTTAAGCTACCACTTCACCAGTATAAACTGAACTCAACGATAAAACGGAGTCAACAATAATTGGTATGCCAGTGTGGTCTGGAAATATCTAACTTCCAAAGAACGTACTCAATACTTTTCTGTGAAAAGAAGATTTTAACTTTCAAGTCACCAACATCTCGAACTTGGAACCCAGTGGGATGAGAAATCAGATTCAACTTACGTTTACCAAGGTCAAGGTCTTCAATCAACCTCCACGTCAAGTTTCACAGTGACTGATTACTTGGAGATCATCTCTTCATCATTATTGCGTGCGAGCTGTAATCTAGAGAAGCAGAACGAAGTATTTTATCTGTTGACGTACATCCACGGAGACGAGGCACATTGATTTTTTACCTGCACGCGAGATGAGTATAACGTGTTTCCGTTGTACACTTTATTACGCTTAGTTGTGCCTTCCGTGATATGTCCACATTCATATTTTTCGTGTTAAGTGTTATATGTTGTGTATTCTTCGTGGGAGGTAGGGAGGTTGATCTGACGAACGAGATCCATCTCGAAGCCAATTCGGGCTCTTCGTCAGACGTTCTGTAGGACATTATTTTGCAGACTTCCCGCAGTGGAATGTTCCTATGCGTGAGCATAGAAGGATCTTTGGTCCACTGTGTCTGGTAGTCTGTGACACCTGACTGTTTTAGCTGTTTCGTCAAGTTTTAATTGTTGTTTTTGGTAGTTATTTTTACTTGTACCTTATTTTCATGATGTATTTTGTATGTGATTATTGTCCATCTTACCTGACTGTCGTTCATTTTTTTACAAAGCATATGTTTTTACACTGTGTTGTCAATTGTCTTGTGCATTATTGGATCGTAGATGTCATCGTAATTTTTTACGACATTCTATTTTAGTTCCACATTTTATTTTATTTGATTTCTACGACTGTAGTCATTTGTCTTGATTATCGTGTCGTGTCAGTATTGTGCTATTGTCTGTCACGTTATTGCTTTCACACCATTTCATGTTATAAAATTACATTATTAATTATTAATATTATTGCCTATTATATAAATTGATTTTACCGTTCTAGAACAGGAACGAAAACCACTAGTTGTAGTAACAATTTTAAGTAGTATTATTACATAATAAAATTGAATAATGGCTACCTTAGACTATTTCATTAAGCAAGCAAAAGCTCTTCAGATGGCTCCTGAGGAAGCAAAAGCATTTGCACTTGCAGAATATAAGAAAGCTCAAGAAATAGAAGCTGATCAGAGAAGGTTAGAAACTTTACGTTTGGAAAATTTGAAATTTGAGGCAGATCAAAAAAGGATTGAGGCTGAGGAGAATGAAAAGAAGAGGAAATTTATAGCTGAGGAAGAGGAGAAAAAAATGAGATTAGCCGCTGAATTAGAAGAGAAACGATTTCAGCGAGAGGCAGAACAGAAGCAAAGGGAGGCTGAAGATAGACTTAAAAAAGAAATGGAAGTTAAACAAAAAGAAATGGAAGAAAAAAGATTAATAGCTGAAAAAGAAATGGAAGTTAAACAAAAAGAAATGCAAGAAAGAAGATTAATAGCTGAACAAAACACAAAACGACTTCAGCTTGAGATGGAAGAGAATGAAAGAAAACGACAGCATGAACTGAAATTAGCAGAGTCAGAATATGAGAGACTTAGGTTAACTCAGGAAGCTAATTCTCAGAGAACTTTTGAAAGCCAAACTTCATCCAGACATGATAATTTTAAGGAAATTCACCTTAAATTACCAAAATTTAATCCCCCGTCTGATGACGTGATATTCTTCCTAGATAGGTTTGAGGCCACTTGTGTGTCTTATAACGTGGATAAAGCTCTATACTGTACATATTTATCCAGATTACTTACAGGGGACGCATTAGCAGTTTATCATACCACCAGCATTGGTGAGAAAAATGACTATAATGCTCTTAGAGCGGCACTTCTGCAAAAATTCCAAATGACAGAAGACCAATATCGATCAAGATTTCATACATTACTACCTCAATCTAGCAAAAATTTTAGTGATTTTCTGTCACAAATACGACTAACATTAGAAAGATGGATCGAATTATCCAAAATTGAAAAGTCGTATGAAGGTCTCTTCGATTTACTGATGCGCGATAAGGTACTTTCGTCTGTAAATCCTACATTTCTCGCATTTTTACACGAACGGAAACCTTTATCTATGAAAGACTTAGAACAGCATGCTAAAAATTTTTGCACTGCTCACCCAAACATGGATCTAAGTAATGCACAGATTAAGAATGAATTGCCTGTTGCTTTTGCAGCACAACAAAACAATTTTTCACGCAATCGTTCTTTTAGTGCTGACAGATATGTCAATAAGGGAAATAATGACAATTTTAACAATGGTAATTTTTACAAAGGGAAGCAATTTCAACAATCTGCTCCATTTAATGTTTCTTGGAACCAGGCTCACAGATCGCGAGATTTTGGTAACAATAATTTTAAAAATAATCAAGGACATTATAATGAACAAAACTGGAGATCAAGATCTCAGGGTCCGCAAAACAATTTTTTGGAAATAAACCATTTTACCAACATCATAACGATAATTATACAAATTATCGGACTCATCCAAATTTTAACTCTAGCAGAAACTACAATTATGGCAATTTTAATGACAAAAATCAAAATCGATCGCGTCGACGAGATAGATCGTTGAGTAATACGAATAGACATTCTAATGTCGCTTTTAGTGATACACAGGCTAACATTGAACAGGGTAAAGGAGCTGAAACTCATAATGCTATGTGTTGTTCTCTTGATTGTACCCAAGTCAAAGATTGTTCAGAATGCTCTACTCTTTTCCAGCCCAGGGCGATCACGACGCTGCGTTGCGGACATACCTTGCCTAGTCTACCTGCAGTCTGTACGGCCACTGCTGCGTCAGTACACCAGGGACAGGGCTCTCTTAAGTTTAACAAGGGATTTGTCAACAATATTTCATGCTCTCTCCTATTTGACTCAGGTTGCAGCACAGTCGGCGTCCGGACTTCGCTGATCAACCCAAGTTGTGCCACGGGCCGGGTTGTCAAGTGTGTAACGTTTGGTGGCACAATTGAAACATTTGCCACTGCTATTATTGATCTTAATACACCATTTTTTTCAGGAAAGATTCAAGCTTGTCTCCTTCCGAATCCAATTTGTGATTTAATACTTGGTCGCATACATGGTATTAAAGAGTGTACACCACAGCAAATTGCTGAATGGGAAGAGCGACATATTCAAACTGCAAATGCAGTAGTGACTAGAGCGCAAGCTACTAATATGTCGCATGATACACCTATGGAACCTACAGTTCATACCACTTGTGATGATGATGCTCCTATTTCACGGGAGTTGTTTGCAACATTGCAAAAGAATGATGATTCATTAAAAAAAATTTTTCAGTATGTGAACAAAAATAATATACTTACATTCAACAAATGAAGGATAAAAAAACAATAAAAAAAGACATATTATTAGATTTGTATGATTACAAGCAATATAAGAACAAAAATAATACCAGCAACAAACTTGCAAAATCTAGACATGACTTTATACTTAAGAATGGGATTTTGGTTAGAGTAATACGAGAAAAGGATTCATCCTTATGTTCTCAGATTATAGTCCCATCCTGTATGAGATCTCGTATATTACGACATGCGCATGACTCGCAATGTGCGGGCCATATGGGTTTTTCGCGTACCAAATCCAGAGTGCTTTCGGCATTCTACTGGCCAGGCGTCCATAAGGACATCACTCTCTATTGTCGGTCCTGTTTGATATGTCAAGAAGTTAAGGTACGGGGTCCATTTCATGCGGCTCCTATTCAAGCTGCGGACATCCCGATTAGACCATTTGATAAAATGGCTATAGACATTATTGGTCCTATGCTACCATCTGCTAGAGGGCATACGCATATTCTTACGTGCATTGATATGTGCACTCGCTTGCCTGAAGCCATCCCTCTCAAGAACACTTCATCTGCCAGTGTAGCAGAGGCATTGATGTTAATCTTCTCAAGCATTGGTTTTCCACGAAAAATCTTGTCGGATCATGGGGTTCAGTTCATTTCTGAATCCATGTCTCAAGTTATGAAGACATTAGGTATAGACAGATCTCTAAGTTCTATTTATCATCCGATGTCAAATGGGTTAATTGAGCGTCTAAATAGGACACTCAAGCAGTTGTTGGGTAAGATGACTCAAGACCATCCCCAAGACTGGGATCGGGTCCTACCCGCTTGTCTCTTTGCGTATCGCGAAGTACAAAATCAAGCAACGGGGTTTTCTCCATTTCAACTTGTTTTCGGCATGCAACCACGCGGTCCGATGTCGTTAATCCACGACTTATTGGTTGACGAGAATATTGAAGAGGAAACTCAATCCTCTTATGAGTATGTGATCTCTCTGAGAAAGAGAATCATAGATGCTTGTAGATTAGCTACTGCATCATCCGAACAAGCCAAAGAAAAAGCTCGTCTATTTGCAAACAAATATAGACGTCTTCGCCAGCTCATACCTGGTGATGAAGCTTTTGTATTACTCCCTGCGCATAATAATCGTCTTTTAATTACCTGGAGAGGTCCTTTCAGGATCATCTCAAGAATATCCGATGTCGACTACATCGTTGATGTTAATGGTAAACATAAAACCTTCCACATTAATATGTTGAAGGAATATTACTCACGTCCTGATTATCTACAATCAGTGTTCCAAGCAACTGACGATCCTACACCTCCTATTCAACACTATTCTAGTTTGTCAGTCATCCAAGAAGAGGAATCTTCTTTCGATGATGTACAACTACCAATACCAGTTGTACCACTCCATTCCACTGAGAAATGGAATGATGTTACTATCTCATCTACTCTTACTGATGATCAACGTCAGCAAGTCTCTAATATTCTACACACGTATGAGGATGTCCTCACTGACATCCCAGGTCATACGTCAGTCATCCAACATGACATTATTCTGACTGACGATACACCGATTCGAGTTCGCCCATATCCTATTCCTTTACACTTTCGTGATAAGGTTGATAAGGAATTGGATGAGATGCTTCAATTAAATATAATTGAACCATCTTCATCACCATATTCTTCTTCTATGGTAATCATTAGGAAGAAGGACAACAATATACGTCTTTGCGTAGATTACAGGAAATTAAACAAAGTTACAAAATTCGATGCGGAACCATTACCTCTTTTAGACGACTTATTAGAGAAATTATCTCATGCCACATTCTTTTCGAAATTTGACCTTTCAAAGGGTTATTGGCAAGTGCCATTAACCCCTAAAGCAAAGCCATTCACCGCTTTCTCGACGCCACGGGGTCTTTTTCAATGGAATTTTATGCCATTCGGTCTAATGAATGCGCCAGCTACCTTTGTACGCATGATGCGCCGCATATTGTCTCATCGTCCCGATGTCATTACTTATATAGATGACATCTGTCTTTTCAGTGACTCTTGGGATGAACATATTCAGGGTTTAAAATCTTTACTTTCTACCTTACGGGATTATAACTTAACAGCGAAACCTTCAAAGGCTTTTGTCGGTTTTCATGACATCTCATTTCTTGGTCACCGTATAGGTCGCGGTTTAATGTATACAGAAGACAGTAACGTCTCTAAAATTTTAAACATCTCAGCACCTAAGACAAAAAAACAAGTGAGGTCGCTCTTAGGACTAATACAGTTCTATTCTAAATTCATCCCTCATTTGTCTACTATAACTGCACCTCTTTCTTCGTTACTAAAAAAGGTACAACTAATGTAATAAAGTGGTCGCAGGATCATCAAACGGCTTTAGATTATATAAAACAATTTTTTTCAAATAAGCCTTTTTTAAGGTTGCCTAACAAAGATCTCACCTTTGTTCTTCGCAGTGATGCTTCTTCCTACGCTATCGCGGCAGTTTTGATGCAGGAATACGGAGGCACCTTATTTCCGGTTATGTACGTATCCAGAAAGCTTACGACGAGCGAGATGAAGTATTCCGTTCTGGATAAAGAGCTCCTCGCTCTTGTTTGGTCAATCACAAAACTGGATCGTTATCTCCTCGGATCACACTTTGTGGTGGAATCCGACCAGAAAGCTCTTACAGCACTGAACACAGGGAACGTGAAGTCATCAAAGTCAGCGCGTTACGCTATTGCGCTTCAACCGTTCCATTTTGAGATACGAGCTATTCCTGGAGTACAGAATGTGTTTGCAGACTGTCTTTCAAGATGCCCTAGTGAACATGTCGAAATTAAACCACTTCCAGATGGTGAAACGTCCTCACAGAAACATGAATAACTTTGTACATGGTCACTGATTATACATCTGTGGAGACTATGTGTAGTTCTGCAGTATTCGTATATATATATAACTTTCAGAATATACTTACGTATGGATTATAACATTATTTCTTGTGAAGTAACGTTTTGTTAGAACGGGAACAGTGATATTAAAGTAACATTTTTTTTTAGTATGGAAACATTGGTAAGAGTGACAAATAGACATTCACTATTGTTATGGAACATATTACACTACATATCGTGTTCGTAAACGTATTTCAGACATGGTACATTTAGAACATATTCTTGTCGATTTAACTAGTTCTAAAAGAATATTAACAATGAGTGAAATTGAAATCACTTAGAATAAATTAGTAATTAGTTATTTGTTCATAAATTAAGTACTATTAATTAGTATAATTCAATTTAATCAATTTGATTGATTATAAATCACACATCTACTAACTTTATTAGTGTTTCGCAATACGTGTATTCACGTATCCCACTACATGATATCTCACTTTTAGATAACTAGTCAAACTTACTAGTGTTAGGAAATAGTAAGTGCGTTGCTTCTTAAAGTGTTTAATTATGCTTTGTTTCATTTTGCATGTTGTATTTTAAAATTTTCTGTTTTATTGATTCTTTTATCATTGATCATCATCAGTGTTGCTGTTCATTTTCATTTTTGAAATCATATGTTTCAAATTTCTTTAAAAAAAATTTGGTTGAATTTTATTATCATCTTTTTTTTATGGTTTATTTCATTTTCATTTTCAACTTCTTTTTACTTCGAATATTACCACATCGTTCCAAAGTAGGTCGATGGTGGATGTGTGCTTTAATGCATACTATCATTTCGTTATATTGTTTTCATTTAATATTCTTTTCTTAATATGATATAATTTTATGCATGTCATAAATCTTGTTGTAGTTTTGACTCACCTCTCTCGAGTAATTAGTTCGAAAAAAATTAATAGAATTAATTTTTTTAAGGGGAGGTGATAAGGGAGCTGTTACGTACATTTATTACCTACGGGGGTAGTCTTCGGTCCTGCCAAATGTACGCACCAGTTTTATATAGTTATATTATTTGTGCGTTCGATTGATTCACGCACTGACGTGCACAATGCAGGGTGAGTTGCTTTGGACGCACGTGTAACCTAGTTGAGTAGTTTCTGACGTCATGTAAGGGGCAGCTCGGACCATATTTATGTCCGCTGTGTTATCCTTTGATTCTTGGCAAATGTGAAGTAGCCATCAGTTGTATTCGTATCTATTGATCTTCATGGCGAAGTCAATAGTGGAAGTATAAAGTAAGTGTCGCCCCATTTCTTATGGCATGTTTATTTATGTACATTAAAGTATCAGGCCGCTCCTATTAATGGTCTAGCGGGAATTCATCGTAGATGACATTCCTAGAATTGGACACACGGAGTCGATAGCCTTTGAATCTTTTCGTAGAGGGAGAATACCTACAAGAAATCAAGTTAATGAATTTAAATGCTTCACATGTTTAATATGCTGTTACTACAATGCCAGAAGCGTGGCATAGAATGGGAGAGGTTAGTCAACTGGAATCTCTAACCTGTTCGTATTATCATGTATGACTTTGTTTGAAAACTATATACTATATATAACGGGATGTATGGAGAAAGTCTGGGATTATGAAGTATGATATGGACGAATTTTATCCTGGAGTATGAATACGTTACCATGATGGACGTCCTTGAAGGAAGGTCAATAGACTTGAATGAGCAGAATAGTATATGGTAACAGTTTTGTGATCCTCAGTCACTTGAGTCAGAGGACTTTATTAGTAGAGAATCTTCAGGAACTTTAAAAGTAATTATCAACATGTTGACGTATGATTTCTGCGCCCGTGACGATGTTAGTCTTGTCCACTCCGTATGTGCTGTGTTGAATAAAATCTATGTACAGTCACCACCGACTTCTGTACTGCCAGTACTTGCCCAGTTTACCCAGTTCAATACTACTTGTTGAAGTTCGTTTGAAGAATATTGTTGACATTCGTTCATTTTAACCATTCGCGTTTTAAGCTACCACTTCACCAGTATAAACTGAACTCAACGATAAAACGGAGTCAACAGCTGGATTTTGAACTTCCACCACCACAACATCCAAAATTACATCAAATATATATATTTGATGTAATTTTGGATGTTGTGGTGGTGGAAGTTTATATTGATAATTAAACTGCACTTAAAATTTAATCAGTGTGTCAGGTCAGCTCGTTTTAAAATTTATCTATATAATCATTGTTATAGTTTTCAACGTCCGTGTGTCTCACTGTCGTAAATTGTGTGTGTGCATCAAGTCAATGAATGGCTACAAAAAAAAAAGATATAGACCCCTGGTATGATCTTCTCTCGATGTTTAGCCCACAGTCCCGTTAGGAGAAAGATGATGGCCCAGAAAGTCACAGATATATATGATTGGGTCTAATATTTTCCCTGTTACCAAAAATATGAACAGCCTTGGATATGAGTATGATCTATCCTAAGGAAAATATAGTTAGCAACAGATCTTGCATACGGAAACTTACAAAGTGGGTGAATCAAACAACGAACATCCCTCAGTCTACTTTCACTCAGCTCTTTCATCAGGGCCCTGACTCACACAACCTTACCTACAATCGGGCTGTGATTCGCCGTCTGATGAAGGGGATACCCAGCTCTGCAGATCTTGGTTTCATTCACCGTGTCTGGGGAGCGTCCTCTTCAGGCGATCGTTCTTTCGTTACAGATTTAATTTAATGTCACTGTAAAGTGCTGCTCTGTGTACCACTGTAAAGCTCCACTATCAATCACTGTAACATGTTGTTTGTGGTGTCACTACTGTATGTGTCCATTGTGATGTACAGAGTTGTTGAGATCAGGCATGCTCCAGTCTACCCAGCTGTAAATGGGTAACTCACCCTAGTCCTGAGTTAGGGAAGGCAAAGGCAGCTGTAAGCAGTAGTTTCCCTCTAAGGCTCCAGGGGAAGCAGGCCTCTAAACTTGGTCAATTCAACCGACGCAGGATGGTGTATGTATGGAGTAGAAGTGTAGAGTGTGATTAACGCGAATGGTGTACTGTTCGTGTTCTGACCAATCTAATCACTCATACACTTGTGTCTACAAGGCACCAATGCAGACTGCTGGAATCTTTGTTTACACAGTTTATTTAGACGCACACACTGGGCCATAACGAGTAAATCATGGATACAGGTTGACACATCAATTTGCAGGCATACATAGTAGATCCCAAGTCATGACACATTCATAAATAATGGGTAGTACATCAATAGCTTCCAATGTCATGATACATAATGGCCGCATCCCCTATCTGACTAAGCGCGTCAGTGAAGGCGGATCGGTAAGTAACTAAAGTTGCTTTATGTTCACAGTTTATATCATATTATGAAACCATGGAAGGGGTTTCTATCAAAATTGAGATCTCCTTGCCACTGTCCGAATAGTAAGATACATGCCCCGTTCTTTGGACAGTGATTCAAAAATATGATGACAGGAATGTAACATGGCCGCCTCCCTGAAATTGTCGCTCACTCACTCACAGGAGGGTATATCTAAGCCAAAGTTAATTTGAAATGTATAAGAATAATTTCTTAAAGTTCCTCCAAACAGTTCTACAGTAATCCAGTTACTTCACGTAGACATAACTGCTATATGGAAGCCCGTCATCTTCGTCGATACAAACGTGACCCTAGCGTTGCGAAGCACAAAATTCCAGCTAGGTCTAACCGACATGAGATCATCAAAAATAGGGTCTGGAATTACCTGGAGTCCGAATCATACATGGTACCGTACATTAGGAGAGTCTCTAACACAAGCTCTAGTAGAGACACAATCTCCTACAGAAGAAAAACCACTTCGTAAATCATTTTTACTGAAGAATCTACCAGCCCTGGAAAAATGCGTAACCGCCATTGTAAACGGTACCTCGGAACTCATCACGACTTGTCAAGACAACTCATACTTCCGCTAGAGCGGCATAACAAGAATATAGTCCTGCCTACCCATCAAAAATATACAATATAGGACTGATTCTACTTGTACTAATAATATGTAATACATATGAATTCAGGCCATAAACATAATAAGCAAATTAATATATTTCCTGGCCCTAACAAATAAGTACGGACACGGGTGTCATATCCATGCGCCGAATCAATATCAAGAACGATTACTCCTATGATCAAAAGTGTAAATCAGTCATGAGTTATCTAGCTTTACTATAGACAGCATTTTCATACACAAATGAATGAATGTCTATATCTTTTCCATATTAAATAGCCATATCGATTTTTGTAATATGTGCGTCAAAATATGCACGCAACAGTCACTTAGTCACGAGGTAAGAGTTAGGTTTTCAGCGGGCACACAGTGTCAGAACACGAGGTTTCCCTTAATTAAGACGAGGACCGGTGGACAACTTCTCTCACCCGATAGTCTTGGTTCACCACCCACTTGGTCAAAAATGTCGGAAAAGTTAATGTTTTTTGTTCTGTAAATTACTCTCGCCACAAGGCAGCATGTACATTAGAGATGGTGAAGAAATATGATCTGGCTCAAAGGCCCGGTATAAGCATTTAGTCTTTAAAAACCGTTAGTGGGGTTGGTATTCTGTCTACCTCTGAAGGCACGCGCACTGTCAGACAGGTGTTACTTGAAAAAACCCACGTGGTTAAAGATATAAAATGTTTAAGTTCTTCACATGTATGTCTCTGTACTAAACGCTGGCAAAGTTTGGGTTAACCCCAGTTTTCCCTGCATAGGGAAGAAAAACCACAAATAAAATACTTATACAATCTAGGTACTCGTTTATAACTTACATTTTAAACTGCAAGCGTACAGCTTGACTTATCATTTAAAACTTCCCGTGAAATAAGTTATATTCATAAAATCAGTCATCATGAATTAGAAATACATACGTATGTCGTTAATACTCAATGATGAACAGTTATAAGTTAGTTTAAAAATATATACGTCTGATTATTAGCAGTTAAGTTAAATTTCATTTATAGCTGCATGATTTTAAGCTAGAAATATAATTTATTCTGCTTTCCACTGAAAGACGTCACTAGAAAATAATACAGACTATATTTTAATTTAATCACTCTGTACAAACGAACTAGTGAAAAATAGGCGATTCAACCCTTAATCACTCACAAAATATTAGATACTTAATATAATATTTACCTCAACACAGAACTACGGTATCACAACGAAACTAGGGGTTTCACTTATAAGTTTAAGTATCTAGAACGAAGTGACCACGTCTACTGCAAATGGAGAATAAGTGAAATCAAGTTTAAACTCTGGTTAATATTTTAAAATCAGACAAAAGATGTGCGCTATTTCCAAAACCACGCAATAGCCTCTCCTTCTCATTAACACCTATGTACCTCAGACGCTGGACCTATCATGCCAAATGCGTCTTAGACACCTCACGCCAAAAACTGGCCGTGGAGCGTGAGTGTCATATGAGAAATGCTAGACACTCTGTCTGCTCTGAGCGAGCATGTCTGGCGCGATTCACACCTCACCGAGCACCTCAGCCAAGGAAACTCGCGTGACAGGTGCAAATGTAGACAATTTGTCTGCTCTCATGTCTGATAGACTGAATTCCCACCTAAAATCATCTCGTGCAAGGGACTGACACGTTAGGTAATCTACTGCGTTTCTAAATGAGAAAACGAAAACGGCAAAGTCAGAATGGGAAAGAAAATATTTTTCGCAAACGAACGAATGCGAAAAATACAGGAAAAGGATAAAGAGTGATAATAAAATAGAGGAACCGGGTGGAAGAAAGAAAGAATATATAGAAAATTTATTGATCATAAAACTCTCTGTGGCAGTGTTCCCAGGCCATACTCAGCTACTGACAAGACCAGATGATGATATAGAAGAAACAGTAGTCTCTGCTCGAGGTGCGCAGCAGCCATTGTTTTCAGGGCTGCTAGGCCTCTTGCATTTATGTATGATGTGATTTTTTTTTTTTTTTTTTTTTTTCCGTAACCAGCGGCACTTGGGCTTTCAGCCCTTCGGCCCAATGACATGTCATTGCGAGGCTGGGGAACCTGAGGACTTTCCTTCCAACCCGGTCAGGAGCTTCGCTCCTTCCCATCCACAGAGGGTTTATCACAGGAGCCGCTCAGGCTATTCAGTCAAATTTCCGGCCGTAAACATTTCTTCAAACGCCGACGCCCGGGTTTGAACCATGAACACCTGGTCGCCAGTACAACGCCGAAGCCATTACACCAGCGCGGCTCCCAATTATGATGTGATCAACATGGTTATTTACTAAAAAATTCCGATATCCCCTTAACAAGCTTCTTGTCGTCCCCGTCCCCCCCCCCCCCCCCCCCCCTCCGGAAGCACATGGTAAACCAGGTTGAGAAACCCAATACCAATATCACGGCACGCCAAACGGAGTCAACAAACGTCACAACAGCCCATTCGTCGCCAACAATTATAATTTGTGTTCACTAGATTATGTCCAGAAAAGAAATAATACATTCGGAACATAGATGGACACAAAATCACAGTTTGTCACCGTACACTTAACCAGAGTTCAGGTTGCGTCACTGGATTTACTCGCAAACATAAATTTTCTTTTAAAAAATGCAAGGGCCGAACTACTCAATACAGTGAAATGGTATATAACAAAGACAAAAGTTAATATACAGGCATACCTCGGAGATATTGTGAGTTCGGTTCCAGACCACTGCAATAAAGCGAATATCGCAATAAAGCAGGTTGTGACGAAATGGACATCTACTGATCTTTGGTTCTCTCCGGCAGTATCGGTACATTTGTGGTACTGATTATTATGAGGTGCTGTCAATTATCGCACTTTCTTTCTTTATTTTTCTGCTAAGTAGCAGATATTTGATTTTATCAAATCACCCTGTAAGTGATAAATATCATATTTGCAAGGAGCGGCTGATATGAGACATCACATTTGCTTGACGCTACCCAGATTTGTTGGTTATGGGCGCGGCAGATTAACACGTACATCGGTCAGTGCTATCGGCTTAAATCACCGATAAGACACGGAGTTTGCGTAATACGACAGATAACGAGATCACTGTCTGTGTGACACCGGTGGGCGGTCAAGTGTGATATAATCGTTTCCGGTCACTTGGTTAAACGTAATCATGGATTTATTACATTTTAGACAGTATGAGCCTACAAATGTGTTTGTGAGAGTGTATGCAAGACATCATATTACCATATATGGCAGACGTGACCTTTTGCCAAATTTTTCCATGTAGGAAATCATCCACACCCGACATGTTTGAAATGATTGGATCTTTCTGATTAGATTCATAACAACATTGAGGGGGAATATTTTGAGGGGGAACATTTGTGTTACTGATTTTATATTTACAAAAAACAATATTAATATACAAACACATTTGTAGACTCATACTGTCTAGGCTGACCATTTCGCAGTTTTATCTCACTGTTTCAAGCTCGCTAAGACCTCAGATTCATAATTCCTTTTTGTTAACCGGACTTTTTATTGGAGAACCAGATAAGACTTACAAAGCAAAAAAAATCTCTTTCAAATTTTAATAAGGAACACGGGACTAGGAAACTGAAAAACACGGAGTCAGGAGGGGCAATCTATTGTAAAATTAAAGACATCCCAGACGCACGTAAGAGAACAATTCGTCTCTTTTATTCATCTGAGCAAACATGTCTGTAGCCAGGATTAGCGTAAGTTGTAATTTACATTTCATATTTTATTACTAACATGTGAACTAACATATATATGTATATATTACCATGTGAAGTTTAATGTGTGAAACTCGCTAGTGGATGTCCAAGTCATTTGGGGCTGGCAACCTCAGCGTATAGAATGATGATTCATGAACCACCACTGCAGGGGCTGGTGATTGCTTTATTGATAGTTTCGTAAAGAGAACTAAAAGCATAAAGTAGTTCCAAGTTCCCTATGGAGCAGGGAGGGAAAAATGAAAGAAATGATGTACATTCTAAGTATAAGACTTACATTTTCAAAGCAGTGTAAATGTCCCTATAAACATATTCACTTTAAAATTAATGTAAGTTTTCAAGCTTTAAACCAGTGTAAATGTCTATGTGAGAATAATTATTTTAAATTAATAGAAGTTTCACACTTTTCCATAGGTGTAAATATGAATGGAACATAAATGAATTTATATTGCGAACACTTTTCAAACAGTGGAGATGTAAATGTAAAACATATTATATCTGTACGTTTAACCTTTTCATTTAATGTAATGTAAAGCTAAAGCTATTCAGTTTTAATGTAATGGAAGTTTTATTCCGAGGGATTAAATTTAATTCTCATTGAGGGTAAATTCTGACATGGGATGGTGGTATGGGAAGATTGGAAACCATTACTATGGGTTGGAAAGAGCCATACTCAGAAGATCGTTTCTTTTCTCTTTCTATTACCAGTTATTGGTGGTACCAGCAGAAAGTACCATCTCTGGAACCAAGTGAAGGTAGAAGTGGACTGACGTGTTGCGAGACGTCATTATAAGAGGGTCTTATAGACAGACGCAGAACCAACTTAACCGTTACTCCTTGAACGTTCTGGGAACGTGCGGCGCCTGAACTTTGACCAGAGACGAGCGCGAGCAGAGTGAAAGGAATTGACCCAGCGGGTGAATAAACTACCATTGGCAACTAAGTGAAAATATTCGCTGCCAAAAGTGACCTCCTTTATTCAGTTAAATCCCTTTCAAGTGATGAAATCCTTTTCATAAATATTCAAATTATTTTCCAACTGTTAAAACTGAAAGTGATTATTAAATTTTGATATTTGTAATGTTACAAATTTAACTTCGATTTAATCCTTTTAAATGTACTACATGTTTGTCTCAGTCAAAGTTACTAAACACACACTCTAAACAGAGCTATATATATATTATAATAATAAATTCCACTGATTAACTCAGCGGTGGGAGCTTAACAATAAACCATTGCAATATTCTTCATAAAAGTGTCAGCAGATTATAGAATTAACGTGCTCTGCAACAGCCAGCATTATTTTCGCTTATCTGAATATCTTGTGAAGACTCCCATGTGATAGAAGCTTTACTACCCTTCTATCTACATTTCTGCCAAGAGTAATCTTGTGGTAAGATAAACTCCGTTGAAGCCTATAATAGATACTCTTGAGTTTTGGCCACTTTTGGACCACTACTGCAAAGCAGGTGAGGCAATACCGTCACACAGGTCAAACTCATTTTTCGGCTTCCCAGTGCATATAAAAGCCTAAAATCATGTTTACACTATGTCTATTAAGTGCGCAATAGAGCTAGGTCTAAAAAAAACAAACAATGTATTGTAAAATTAAAAATACCTTGTTGCAAAAACAAAAAATGCTAATCTTCATCATATGAGACTTAAGCGAATAGTAAAATCTTTTTTGCCAAAATCTATTAGAAGAAGAATTACGTTCTAATTAAAAAAAAAAAAACATGAATAATTTGAAAAAAGCGCAATATCTGCGAAACGCAATAAAGCGAGGTATGCATGTCTAGTGATTAGTGGGGATACTGCGAAACGCAATAAAGCGAGGTATGCATGTCTTGTGATTAGTGGGGATATGGCGTAAAAAAGGGAAAGTATAGAAGGGTTCTTATAAAACATATTATCAATGAAAAATGAAATTTAGTTAAATAACAAACCAAACACCACAAGCTTTTACACCCTTCCCTTCCACCCCCCACCCCTCCCCCCTTTTTAAAAAAAAAATCAATCTTTGGGGGTTTTGTTTATTCATTTGTTTGTATCTTTCGTTTTCCTTATTTCTTTTTGTTTTTTGTTTATTTGTTTGGTTTTCTTATTTGTTATATTTATTGTGCCACACCATGAGAAGTATGACGAGACTACCTTTTTTAGGATTAAGGAAACACACACTCGCCACACACAATTTCGACATTTTAATTGACTATTTTTACAATACGTGGACCAATAATGAAAACCAGCTATGAATTCAAGTAATAGCAGATCCCTGCCCACTGCAATATATGTGGAAATGAGGAGGCAGATAAACTTGTCAAAGAAGGAGGAAAGAAAATCCCAACAGAAAACAGGGCCACTTATTAGGAGATAATAAAAGCAATAATCAACAGTAACTATAGAGAAAAATGGCATACGGAACACTCAGACTCCGTAAATAAATATTAGACAAACATAAAGGTACGTATGTTTTCAGGCACTCGTAAGAAATAAAGAAGTAGAACACTAGACAACAGAAAAACAACAGACGTGAGTGGCTTACCCAGGACTCGAACCCAAGGCCTTCCGTGCGACAACCCCGCCTAGATGGCAGGGAGGATAGTGTGATTCGCTTGCATAGCTAGGCGGGGTTGTCGCACGGAAGATCCTGGGTTCGAGTCCTGTGTAAGCCAATATATCAGACTCCGATTTTGTAGAACCATACTATACATTACCAAGAAGAGATCAAGGGATAATTATCAGATTGATAGGCAGACTTTTCAGACTGAAAGGCAGACTTTTTAGACTCAGATACCATCTGATCAACAAACTGAAAATCAGACAGACAGAAATATGCCCACGTGGGAATGACAAACAAACACCAGAATACGTACTCCAAAACGGTCGCCTCCATGGGAGGAGCGACGTGGCATCCTATAACCCAGTTGAAGCAGAAACTATATGGTGAGTTTCAGGCAGACGCCTGAGACGGGCCGCCAGCTTTATAAGGGAGGTAGATGTGGTTATTTGAGAGCAAATGACAAAGAAGAAGAAGAAGAAAAACCCTAATTATAACTCATCAGAGGTTGAAAGGGTATATATGTTTTTCATCAGTTAAAGAACGGGACTAAATATATCAATATTTAGCGTGTATACCTGCAAATACAAATGTCTTAGAATGAATTCTATTTATGTATTATTATGACAGTCGTAAAAATTATACTGCATATAAATACAAATACACAATGTTTTCTTATTTCTTTGATCCTTGGTCGCTGGCTGACAAAACAATCAATGACCATCACGGCTGTTGGTGTCTTGTAGGGCAGCAAAAAACTGTCTCCCCATTGCTCCATCGGCAGCCATCCTTCATGTAGTGCCTCAGCTCTAGTTCATGCTTAGCATTTCTGCCTCCAAAGTTCTCCGCCAGTGTGGTAAAGTGGGATGATATAAATATTTATAGGGGACTTAGTGTACCGACTGAGATCAGCTGTGAAGGTATCTGTATCTAATAAGTGTGGTGTATTACAGATGTCCTTACTTTGCTACCACATTTATACCTTAGTCAGACTTATTCTGGAATATTGTGATGACTACGTTGAATGTCTAGGGTTATGATAATGATGAATTGTATGTTCACAACAACCAACAGACAGATAAACAATTTAATTTAATCCACAACACTTTACAACACTGTGACACTCACATACATATAACACTCTATAAGACTATCTTAATAAGTCAAGGGTAACTGTTAAAAATATGTATTAATTCCTGTCAATAATAGATATCCTGATTCAACTACAAAGTGAACCAGGAATCACAATCAAATGTAATCACAAGTTGTATGTACACAATTTATAGATAGGATCTTTGTATTGATATATATTATTATTGCAATATGTGTGTAAGTTGTGCTGTAGTACTATGAGGTAATACTGGCTATTCAAGCTATGTTGTTGTTTGTCATCATGACTTCAAGTGTTTGTTTCTGGTGGAAATAATATTGGAAAGATTCACAGTTTCTTTTTATTTGAAACAAATAAATGTCCCTCTTGATTTAAGGTAAAGTCACTTTTAGAGATGTATACACAAGATTGAGCTGCTCTGGCCACGAACTCTTAACTTCTGTGTGGGCGGCAGGAAACAGTCTCCACTGCTCGCTTGCTTCACCGTTTCCTTGAGAAACAATACTGGTCGCTATCTTGACCAAGGAGTATGCTACCAGCCTCTGGATTCAGCAAAACTCAGACCAGGTGCTGCTTCAATACGTTAGGACCACGGTCCCTGAAACAAGAAGGTTGTACCTCCCTTCAGAACTAATTTATAATCTATTTCCACACTGACGCACAATACATAACAAACACTGAGTTCAGCGCTGTAGGCCAACTGTTAGCTTCTCATGTAACAACATTCACCAGTATTCCTCTCCCTAATGGTTACAACGCCTCTACAATTCCAGCATTATTTCCTTCTATTCAATAAGATAGGTGTCATAGTACTATTTGGCCATCCCATGCAGATATATTCCTCTCCGACAAGTTTTATTCATGGTGGAGCCATATCGAGGTTTTACCTCTGTTTATTGTTACTGAACCACACACATATAGACATAAATTATCAATTCACATTCAATTTTCATCAACAAGATATCAAATAGGTCTAGCTTACCACAATTCATGGAAATATTAAACAAATACGTTGACTGGCGATGAGTTATGGCACAATTCCGATCTGCCTCTGTCCCTTGCTTTCATTAGAAAAATATGAACTGGATCTCAACGCACTTGCTTTACAAATTGGATTTTCAAAAAGTGGCACTGAACTGACGCTCCTAATTGACTATATCAAATGGTCTAGCCAATGGGACCATGTTTACAAAAGCTTTTGAAAAAATGTACCCTTCCTATCGTTTCTAGTAACAACCAAAATTAGTATTTGCAATCGACTAATCATGTTTCGCCTTACATATTATTATAGCCAATCAAATCGAATTTAACATGGTGGCCTCATTTTCTTCTAAAACATTGTTCAAACACGCCATTATGAGCAAAAATAATCCTGTGTTGTCTGACAACCTCACTATAGTATTTTGGCTATAACTTGTTAATTATTAGACTATTTGCTTAACACCTAACATTTTCTTTGTCAGCAAGACCTAAGGCACCCAAATATATAAGTTTAATGGAGCTAAGTGGCTGCGTTCAAAATATGTATTTTCTTCTAGGATAGTCGTGTAATTGTTTTTTTATTTACTGTCTTAGAACCGCCACCTGTTCTGCCTTTTCGACTGTTCTGTCAGTATAAAGTCAGGATTTCAAACGTAAAACAGTATTGTGTCATGTTTCCTAATAAGCATTAAACATGTTTTCAAAACCTAACCGTGTATTGGTAGTGTTTTTTGTCACTGTTTATTTGAAAAAAAGTTAGTGCTTCATGCCTTACGCGTGGGATTGGCGTTACTATTAATCGCGAGACTGTGGTAGTATTGCATGCGTTCCTCCGTATATCTCTCTATCTCTCTCTTCTAAGTCCGTCTGTCTTTTCATTACGCAGTGTATATAATGACATTAATGCTAGTATTTTATCTAGGTCATTAAGCAGTGTGCGTATCTCAAGGTTTTCTAAGAAACACAGTACCAGTTTTATTTTTTTTGAAACGCGTGTAGTTTATACAGTAGGCTTTACCAGCAAACGTGAAAGCGTTACAATTATGCAGACGGAGCATAAAAAGGGGTTTTTCTTGTTCAGCCATTACGGCGGTATACACGCTGGCGTATGCCATTGAGAAAGCACTGGTCTTTCACCATTCTTCTTTCCTTTTATTGAATTAATTCGTTAGGCTTTACATTTACTTTTTAATTTATATATGTGGATTTAGAATGTTTCACGACAAATTCTCCCCACTTAAAACAGACGTTATATGTCAGTCTATAATTCTATATACACATAGAGAAATTTAATATTATTCCTGGTGATTTCTTTGATTTTCATCGCACGGATGGCGGCTTAGAAAATCTGCATCAACGTTTCTCTGAGTTTATTTTGATTATGGATTAATGCAGGTGGGTCTATTCAAAGTAAGCACTACTGACGAAGGTTGCCTCAGACCTCTGCAATCCAAGAATCCATTTCAGTTATATTACTGAACAGCGGCAAGTGTTACTGCTTGTCTTATTGCTGCTTAGCAATCAGTATTCACCATTTCTCTTCTCTGAGTCTGCTCGACGACATGTCCCGAGAATATTAGATGTTCCTCAATTTGTACGTTATGAGGAGTTGATCTATATGGTGATATCTGAGTTGTGTAGGGGATCCAATAATTTCCTGACCAGCCTTAATAAACACTCGGACTATCCTCAATTCAAAAAGGCAACAATGGAGACACTCTGCTCCTCCGAAATGTTCACAGCCAACAATTGGTCTGATCTCAGGCGTGATGGAATGTGGAAACACCCTTCTAATAATATATTTATAATGTTCTATAATGTGCCACTCAAATGGAGGCCATATTCACCAACTATAGTTCCGCCTACCGACAATCTGGTGAATTAAGATAATATGTGGGGAAATGAGTTTCTGCATCAGAAATCAATTCGCCCTTAGCATTGCTATAAGATGTGTGGGTTTTCTCCATCCAGGGTCCGAACACTACTTCCCCTTGGACGGTGTAGGGTCGGGTGACTACCAATGTCACCAGTGCCCTTTTAAGGTTAAGTTAATAGCCATATTGTGAAGCGCTGTGAGCATTTTCCGAATTGCTCACTCGTCCACTGCCCACTGTTCTTCTGTTAACAATTTGTTTCGGTTTTAACTTAGGCGGATCATCTTCAATGTCAATGTCAGCCAGCTCCCTAACTGCGGCTTCAAACTGTTCCTGGGTTGACTGATCTGAGTTTCTATTTTCTCTGGATGCCCTTCTCAGAGTTGCGAATCTAAATATTTTTGGTGAACACTGTTGGGGGGAAGGTGGATACCTATCCTCTATGTCAACCTTATTATTTTTATTTTCCTTGTTATTGTTAGGCCCATATGTTTCAGAATGCTTGGCTGGCATCTGATTATGATTGTCCCAACTTGGGGACTGTACCTTGTTACATTTTTCACAGGCCCCCACAAATTGTGCAATATCAGCAGCTACTTGGGGCCAGTAGAATTTTTCCGATGTCCTTTGACGGGTGGTCCCATTTCTCTTGTGTCCACCGTGTGGTACAACATGAGCTTGTGCCATCACTTTTTCCCTGTAGGGGGTTGGTAATACCAATTGTCCCTGTTCTTTGGATCCTGCTCTAGCTTTCCTGAAGAGCAGTACTTCCTTGAAATAAAATTGTCCTTTCTTAGGGTATGCATGGCTTGTTGGCAATTTACCAAAGCAAGGTTTTAATGTTTTATCTTTTTCCTGGGCCTTTCTCATCTGCTTATGAGAATAAACTAGTGGTGGTTCCTCCTCCGTTCTACTAGGGGTCGACCTGACCTGAAGCGTGGCCATTACCACAGGTTTTACCGGGCTTCCTAGAAAAACATATTTGCTTCCTAACACCAGCGGGTAATTAGGATCGTCACACACGGCTGCTCTAATCACTCCTTCCACGTACCTTGTCTCTACATTGATCTCGGCTACAGGAAGTGTCATGGTGGATTTTCCCTTTACGGCCCCTTGTATCTCCAGTTTCTCTGTGGTATACTGTTCAGGGTGCACTAGGGTTGCACTCACAACTGAGTCATATTCTAAACCTGAATCGTAAAGGCACCTAACCTTGGCACCATTACATGTCACTTCTTCACAGATGGGGGGATGTTGAAGATTTATATGATTCTCTGTCAGTTTCTTCTTCCCCTTGTCCACTGTTATCATGCATGCCGCGTGATATGGAGGAACTTTCCTACCACATTGACTAGTATTATGATTATGCATCCTGCATATTTGACAATATTTTCCTTCCTGTCTGAAGGACTTCCTGTTATCATATTTCCTTTCATTGAATTGTGGGGTTTTATTTTTATTATCATAACGTGGCCTATCAAACTGTTGCTTACCTTTGTTTTGATCTCTATGATCAAATTCATTAAAGTTTTGTGGTGCCTGATAATTGTCTACCCGCCTCTTCTTATTACCTGTTACCTCTGCTTGAGCTGCTTGATATCTTTCAGCAACATTTAGTAACTCACCTAGCCTTTCTGCACCTTGTTCCATGAGAAACTTTCTCAGGTCTGGAGCCATGGACTCTCTTAGTTGTTCTATAAGGATCATTTCCTAAAGATCTTGGGTTTTCCCCAGAGAAGTCCATTTCTCCAAGTATGTCTCTAACCGTGCAGAGAACTGGTGATAGGTTTCACCTGACAGTAGTTTAGCATTCCTAAATTTCTTTCTATAAAATTCACCATTCTTTTCATATCTTAACAAAAGAGCCTGCTTTAGCATGTCATAATTTTCTTGATCACCTCTGCTCATTTTGGCAAAAACTTCATAAGCTGCACCACGAAGCCCTTGTGATAACTTTAAGCTCCACCTTTCTCGCTCTAACCCATACGTGGTAGCTAATAGTTCATATCTATTTAGATAGCTCTCGATATCATCTTCTTTCTCAACAAAATGATCTAAATGAAAATTCATAGCTGAGGTTGAGGCTCCCTGACTAGCGGAGGCATCAGAGGTAAAGGGACTGGCACCATTTTCAGGAGCATGGCCTTGAAACTCAAACTCCCTTAGTCGTAACTCATGTTTCCTTTGTAATCTCTTCTCCTCCTTTTCTGCTTCCCTCTCGGCAGTCAATCTTCTTTCTTCTCTTTCTGCCTCCAGCTTCTTCTCTTCATACTGGAGCCTTTTAATTTCCCTATCTGCCTCCAATGCCTTAGCCTCAGCCTCAATCTGCAACCTCTTAATTTCCTTTTCCGCCTCTAACTTTCTTTCAGCCTCTTTTTCTAATCTTTTCGATTCTAATTTTCTTTCTGCTTCAAATTTTCTTTCTTCACGTTCAATATATTTGTCACATTCCGTAGTGACATAAGCAATCATAACTTGCCCGTCCATTCCTAACTCTTTAGCAGTCTGCACAGCAGCAGATCGAAATTTTGCTAGGTCGGCCATTTTCTAACAGGCAAATTTATACAATGTCTAAGTAAACAAGTCAATCTATCTAATTATCTAAGGACAACCACAAGCACTGAGAGCTCAGCCTTATTTATTTTCACCCAAGGATAACTTTTAAATTATTATTATTCCCTGAAGTGAATTACCCCCAAATATATATAATATAAGAAGATTCAAAATCCCGGACAGGACCCCAATATATGTGGTAAAGTGGGATGATATAAATATTTATAGGGGACTTAGTGTACCGACTGAGATCAGCTGTGAAGGTATCTGTATCTAATAAGTGTGGTGTATTACAGATGACCTTACTTTGCTACCACATTTATACCTCAGTCAGACTTATTCTGGAATATTGTGATGACTACGTTGAATGTCTAGGGTTATGATAATGATGAATTGTATGTTCACAACAACCAACAGACAGATAAACAATTTAATTTAATCCACAACACTTTACAACACTGTGACACTCACATACATATAACACTCTATAAGACTATCTTAATAAGTCAAGGGTAACTGTTAAAAATATGTATTAATTCCTGTCAATAATAGATATCCTGATTCAACTACAAAGTGAACCAGGAATCACAATCAAATGTAATCACAAGTTGTATGTACACAATTTATAGATAGGATCTTTGTATTGATATATATTATTATTGCAATATGTGTGTAAGTTGTGCTGTAGTACTATGAGGTAATACTGGCTATTCAAGCTATGTTGTTGTTTGTCATCATGACTTCAAGTGTTTGTTTCTGGTGGAAATAATATTGGAAAGATTCACAGTTTCTTTTTATTTGAAACAAATAAATGTCCCTCTTGATTTAAGGTAAAGTCACTTTTAGAGATGTATACACAAGATTGAGCTGCTCTGGTCACGAACTCTTAACTTCTGTGTGGGCGGCAGGAAACAGTCTCCACTGCTCGCTTGCTTCACCGTTTCCTTGAGAAACAATACTGGTCGCTATCTTGACCAAGGAGTATGCTACCAGCCTCTGGATTCAGCAAAACTCAGACCAGGTGCTGCTTCAATACGTTAGGACCACGGTCCCTGAAACAAGAAGGTTGTACCTCCCTTCAGAACTAATTTATAATCTATTTCCACACTGACGCACAATACATAACAAACACTGAGTTCAGCGCTGTAGGCCAACTGTTAGCTTCTCATGTAACAACATTCACCAGTATTCCTCTCCCTAATGGTTACAACGCCTCTGCAATTCCAGCATTATTTCCTTCTATTCAATAAGATAGGTGTCATAGTACTATTTGGCCATCCCATGCAGATATATTCCTCTCCGACAAGTTTTATTCATGGTGGAGCCATATCGAGGTTTTGCCTCTGTTTATTGTTACTGAACCACACACATATAGACATAAATTATCAATTCACATTCAATTTTCATCAACAAGATATCAAATAGGTCTAGCTTACCACAATTCATGGAAATATTAAACAAATACGTTGACTGGCGATGAGTTATGGCACAATTCCGATCTGCCTCTGTCCCTAGCTTTCATTAGAAAAATATGAACTGGATCTCAACGCACTTGCTTTACAAATTGGATTTTCAAAAAGTGGCACTGAACTGACGCTCCTAATTGACTATATCAAATGGTCTAGCCAATGGGACCATGTTTACAAAAGCTTTTGAAAAAATGTACCCTTCCTATCGTTTCTAGTAACAACCAAAATTAGTATTTGCAATCGACTAATCATGTTTCGCCTTACATATTATTATAGCCAATCAAATCGGATTTAACATGGTGGCCTCATTTTCTTCTAAAACATTGTTCAAACACGCCATTATGAGCAAAAATGATCCTGTGTTGTCTGACAACCTCACTATAGTATTTTGGCTATAACTTGTTAATTATTAGACTATTTGCTTAACACCTAACATATTCTTTGTCAGCAAGACCTAAGGCACCCAAATATATAAGTTTAATGGAGCTAAGTGGCTGCGTTCAAAATATGTATTTTCTTCTAGGATAGTCGTGTAATTGTTTTTTTATTTACTGTCTTAGAACCGCCACCTGTTCTGCCTTTTCGACTGTTCTGTCAGTATAAAGTCAGGATTTCAAACGTAAAACAGTATTGTGTCATGTTTCCTAATAAGCATTAAACATGTTTTCAAAACCTAACCGTGTATTGGTAGTGTTTTTTGTCACTGTTTATTTGAAAAAAAGTTAGTGCTTCATGCCTTACGCGTGGGATTGGCGTTACTATTAATCGCGAGACTGTGGTAGTATTGCATGCGTTCCTCCGTACATCTCTCTATCTCTCTCTTCTAAGTCCGTCTGTCTTCATTACGCAGTGTATATAATGACATTAATGCTAGTATTTTATCTAGGTCATTAAGCAGTGTGCGTATCTCAAGGTTTTCTAAGAAACACAGTACCAGTTTTATTTTTTTTGAAACGCGTGTAGTTTATACAGTAGGCTTTACCAGCAAACGTGAAAGCGTTACAATTATGCAGACGGAGCATAAAAAGGGGTTTTTCTTGTTCAGCCATTACGGCGGTATACACGCTGGCTTATGCCATTGAGAAAGCACTGGTCTTTCACCATTCTTCTTTCCTTTTATTGAATTAATTCGTTAGGCTTTACATTTACTTTTTAATTTATATATGTGGATTTAGAATGTTTCACGACAGCCAGGTATCTTTTGGTTAGCCTCGCTTTCGATTTCCTTCTGGGTTCCATAGCATGGCAGCTCTGGTGATGGTGTCAGACTCTCTTCTGAGGATGTGGCCAATCAAATTCTAGCGTCTACTCGCTATGACGGTGCGCATGTGTTCTTGGTGGCTCCGAGTTAGCAGTTCTTGGTTGGTGATAGTATTCGTCAAGAAAATTCAAAGAATTTTCCTTAGGCAGGTTGTGTGGAAACATGATAGTTTGGACATTGCCTTATCTGTTACTCTCCAGCATTCTGCACCGTTCAGAAGTGTATAACTTACACAGTTCTCGTATATTTTTAATTTAGTATTTGGCCAGTACTGAGAAGATTTCCAAGTGTTTAGATCGTCAAAGGCTGTTCTGGCTCTTTTCATTAGGTTACTGATGTATTTGCTTAAATAAATACAACAAGTTATGATCAACAATACCTGTTTACTGTTTTCCTACCAGGCACGTCAACCGGGTGGTGCATGGTTGAATGGCCTCTGGATATAGAGGTTAGCTATGAATACTGAATAATCCACTATGAACCAAAACAGGTGGTTGTCACTGAGGGCGAGGTGGGATAGTTGTGAGGGACTGCTGTCTGTATCAAATCACCTCTGAAGCTTTAGGATGTGACAACCAGCGAGATGTAAGCGTTTTAACCTCTTCCCTTCCCACTGCCTTGTGGGTTTAACTTTTTAGTCAAAGCCTAGCGGAGACAACCGTACACAAACAGACGAAAAGCAACGGGAAACTACCGTCGTATTATCCCCGCAGAGCATAGGTCCTCAACAACAACATGTCAAGCCCTCCCATCCTGTGCTACCTATTCAAGACCTTTCCATGTTTCCTTTATCCCTGTAACGTCAGTCCACAGATTCTATTCGCCTTGTGTTTTTGGTCTCCTTCTATTTCTTGTACTTTGGGTGCTTTCAGAAAAGGAACTGCCATGTAACGTTATCACCTGGTGTTCTTAATGTGTGTTCTATTTAACCCAAGAGTCTTTTCCTCGCCTCTTGTTCCACTGCCGCTTTCCCGGTTCTCTCCATCAGTTCCGCATTCATGATTTAGTCAGTCCATGTAAATCTTTCAATTCTTGCACAATCACCCATTTATGGAAGTATGTAACTTTTTGGTTGTTGCTGTTTGTTGTTGAAACCTCAGAAATGAGGTATCTGAGGAAGGTGGTTGAAGTAACAAGAAGAGACATGGTCCGCAACCAGACGATACGTCAAGGCCTAAAATCCCACCCCCTGCAGACCCAAGTAGAACAGTCCCAACTAAGATGGTTTGGCCACGTCTGCAGAATGGGAGAAGATCGGCTACCACGACAAGCATGGGAAACAAAGAGCCAGGGATCCAAACCCCCAGGACGGCCCAGAGTCAGCTGGGAGGACAACATTAGACAATCATTGAAGGACCGAGGACTAGAATGGAACCAGGCCAGGAGGAAGACAGCCGATAGGATAGTCTGGCGCTCTCTCTTCCAAACCTCTACACCTCACGGTAGAAGAGGAACGACTAAGTAAGTGTTTGTTGTTGTCCATGTTTCACAGCCATACAATAGGACTGACTTGACATTTGAGCTGAACTTTCGTATTTCTTTGTTGACCTCAATGTCTTTCGATGTCCATATATTCCCCACTGCCTTGAAAGTTCCTCTGTAACGATATTTGTGTATGTCTTTTTACATCACGTTCGTTATCTCCTACATTATCACTTTATTTCTTAATGTTCCGCATTTATCGTCCTATTATGTGACATATTTACTGCACCTACATTATTTTTGCTCTTATTACTCCCAGACTTGTTTACGTTTCGCCAGGTGAATCGTAATAATACCAGGCTATTTAGACCGGTCAGCGGTTAATACGTTTATCACTTAAGTCGTCTAGCCACCTTTGATATAGACGATATGTGCTAATCCAAGGTGGTAGTGCACGATCGATGAAAAGAAAGCCATATCGTTTGTCTGAGACATCCGTCTAACGGATACACGAAAACGCAGGTGATATACGTAATCGCTTCCAATGGCCCATCTTTGTATCAATATTACCGATAATCTGTCTGGGGAGACAATATTAGTGGAAGGTATTAGCCCAGGAGATAAGGTCACTGATTTATTTGTGAGTTTGCATAAAGATGCAATCGGAAGTATTACTGCCTTATTAGACAGAGGTCACGCGTTGGAATTTTAAAATTTGATATTTTAAAACACGCGGGGGATATCATGATTTAACACCCCGACCCATATAGTTCTAAAGAGCTTACCATTGGCTTAGTGTGAGAGCCGGAATAGACTTTGACATTCATTAGAAAATTCGTCGGAAGTACAATCTGGAATTTGAACTGAGAAATCGAAATATAATCTAGTGAAATCGGAGTCATAGATCAGACTGCATAGCAACGTCAAATTAGCAACTCCCAGGAGCCAGAGAGGGATCGGACCAAGAATTCCAAAATTATAAGTGACAAATCGAAGTATTTGGGCAACATTGAAACTTAAAAGTAAACTCGCATTTTTAAATACAAAGACTGGAAACTTAAAGGACCAGGACAGAGTATTTGGGCAACTTTGAAACTTAAAAGTAAACCCGCATTTTTAAATACAGAGACTGGAGACCTAAGGAATCAGATCACCCGTCATAAGAGGAATACTAAGATTTACCAAACCAAGTGAACGAACGGACGAACTTTATTTTCAAACGGTTAAGTGATTCGAAAGCATCTAACCTAAGTTGCTGTGTCCATTCTAAACTGTGCCAGGAGATTATGTTCCCAAAAGTTACTTTGAGGTAAGTGTAAACATTTATTTTACAAATGTGAATTTGACATGTTTTCCTTGCTAAGTGGTTATATATGAGGCTGGCATTCTCAACATATAAAAATAGTATATTCATAAACCACTGCAGCAAGTGCTGGTGTTTGTGTTTTGCTAAGTCGCTCAGAAACGCGAAAGTAGCAGCAACCCCAGACTCCGAATGGAGCAGTGATGAGTGATGATTACATCACATGTGCCTAAAGTGCATAATATCATTTTGTGAGATATGTATACCTTGTTAATTGTAATTCAGGCAAATCATTGCGTTCGCGCTGTTCAAGCACAAATTTTCCCAGTTTAATACCCAGAAGAATATTGGTGATTTTTAATCATCTTCTCTGAGTTACGCTGTGTATACTCAAGAATTTAATTATTCATAGAGCTAACATTGGTGGGTGGACAGCGAGACAATGCGCCTGTTAATTTTCCAACCAAATGTACTTAGCAGAAGCATTTGTTCTTTTTATTTTGTCTAAAGTTCGTGGAACAAAGCTATCAAACTGTTCATGGTTCGAAGATGCAAGATTAAAGTTTCGACGCCACTAGTTGTGAGTTAAAAGCAGGGAATCAGCACTTACCGCCAAAATTGGACAAGTTGTGTGAAGAAGTGCCCTCATTACAGAAGAATTGACGAAACCCCGGCTGCAGGACTCACTTAGACCAGCTAAGTTTATTAAGGAAACAGCAAAAGGACAATTTTTTTAAATATATCCTCAACCCAAATCTCAGTGAAGACAATTTTATTCACATCTAAAATTCACATCATTTCATCGTTATTTTAACCTGTTAAAACTAATTGATTATTAAATTTGTTGCATGTTATTTTAAAATCAAACAATCATAGTTGATTCAGTCATTATACGTATGAAAGCAAACGTATGAGCAAGACTATTATATATATATATATATATATATATATATATATATATATATATATATATATATATATATATATATATATATATATATAATATATATATATATATATATAATATATATATATATATATATATATATATATATATATACATCTAGACATTTATTTACATTTATAGAGCTAATAGGGATAGAAAGAATTTCGCTGGATTTACTCCAGATGGGGTCTTGAACGGGCTAAAACCATTGCTTAATTCTTCACAAAAGGCGACGGATCAGATATAAGTTAATGGTGCCCTGCCCTTTGCAGCATTGTTCTGAAAACATCTTGTGAAACTACTTTGAGATAGAAGCGTCATTACCCTTCTATCAACAACTCTGCCAAGAGTAATCTTGTGCGAAGGTAGACACCCTTGACGACCCATTTTATACTGTTCAAAAAAAAAAAAACGCAACATTATTGCAGTGGTAATGGACACCAAATTTCAAACTTGTACCAAAATTTTATTTTACGGAATTAATGTTTCAATCTTGGCATGAAGACACTTTCAGACTTTAACAATGAAATGATGTTCATTAAATTTGGTTTGGACTTTTATTCTTTGCGACTGAGGCCTCCGTTTCAGTAAGGTGTATGGCCTCCTCTGGCCTCTATCAGAGAACGACATCTCCTTGACATGGATCCGATTAGCCGTTGGATCTGTTGTTGTGGGATGGCTGCCCACTCTTCCCGCAGTGCAAGAGACAACTGTTGAAGATTGGCTGGAGCCACGTCTCGCTGGCGGAGTCGTCTGTCGAGTTCATCCCATAAGTGTTCTATGGGGTTCATGTCTGATGACATGGCTGGCCACGGAATGGTCTGGACGTTGTTGTCAGCGAGGAACTGGGTGGTGAGTTGTGCCACATGAGGTCGAGCGTTATCCTGCTGAAAAATCCACCCTCGTGCAGCCAGAAGTGGAAGGACGGGAGGACGAAGAATTTCAGCGACGTATCGTTGGGCATTCAGGCGTCCTTCAATTTGCACCAGGTCACTTCTTCCCATTAAGTTGATCGCCCCCCCCCCACACACATATCAGTACACCTCCACCACCATGTGAAGGAGCCTCATCAACGCTGTTCTGGGCGCTCATGGACTCTGCGGTAAACTCTTCTCTGTCTATCGTGTCGCTGGAGCACAAAAAATGATTCATCACTTAAACCAAACCCGTCTCCAGTCATTCCCAACGGTCCATTGACGATGCTGGTTTGCCCACTGCAGTCGGTTCTGGCGATGCCGGTCCGTAAGAACAGGACCTCTGTAGGGTCTTCTAGCCCAAAGACCAGAGTCGTGCAGCCGGTTCCTGACCGTTTGATCTGAAATTCGACGAGCTGCTGACATTGGCTGGACTGTGAGGACGCAGATGCAAGTCGATTCCTGAGGTGACGCAGCCGTATGAAGCGGTCTTCGGCAGGATTTGTGACTCTGGGTCTTCCACTGCGCGGCCGGTCTGCCACTGAGCCAGTTTCTTGAAATCGCCTCCAAAGGCGACTAATGGTGCTTCTAACCACATTAAATTGTCTAGCCACTACACTTTGTGACTGTCCAGTCTGTAAACGTCCAATGATGATGAGTCGTTGTTCTGTAGTGAGATGATCCATACTTGCGCATTGAATTTTCAACTGAATTTATTCGAGGAGCGTCAATCTTTTATTAGCATTCAATAATATGGTCAGAGAGTTTTGTGTTCAGTAAATTTCACGGGATTCTCATGAACCTGTCACGAGTCATTGTCAAAAATGTTGTTTTGACCTTGACCTCTTTCATGACCTCACGAATCATGAGGTGAGTACAATTCAGGTAACCACGAGAAGTTAATGACCAGGTGGACACAGTCGATAGGTTGACTGATGTCCAGTCAGCGAATATCTTATATAAAAGTAACACCAAAAAAGTTGAGTTTCTTTTTTTGAACAGTATAGATACTCCTGAGTGTTGGCCACTGGTGGACCACTACTGCAGAGCTAAGGGGAGGCAATCCGTGACACCTCTAGCATTTTGTATTCTTATTGTGACATAAATATTTAATACAACAACACTCGTTGCTATCAGTGATAAACATTGTCTGTGACCAAAGCACAGAAGACAAAAATCACATCCTGTGAGATGAGATGTTTAAGACAAAGAATTAATCTTACCAGGAGACAGGAAGGTGGTTGAAGTAACAAGAAGAGACATGGTCCGCATCCAGACGATACGTGATGGCTTAAAAACTCAACCTCTGCAAACCCAATTAGAACAGCCCCAACTAAGATGGTTTGGCCTTGTCTGCAGAATGGGAGAACATCGGCTACCACGACAAGCATGGGAAACTAAGAGCCAGGGATCCAGACCTCCAGGGCGACCCAGAGTCCGCTGGGAGGGCAACATTAGACAATCTTTGAATGACCGAGAACTAGAATGGAACCAGGCCAGGAGGAAGACAGCCAATAGGGAAATACGGCGCTCGCTCTTCCAAACCTCTACACCACACGGTAGAAGGGCAACGACTAAGTAAGTAAGTAGGAGAGACAGAATGAGAAATGTTGCAATCAGAAAATATTTTAGGAACTACATCCTCCACCAAGTATATAGAGAGATATAAAATTAAGTTGTTTAACCATCTCATGAGAATGGAGCCCGATACATTACCACTACGTGCCTACGACAGTAGGAGATCTGGTTTTAGGGCACAGGAAACACCAAGAGGCATATTGAGCGACAACATCACAGACATGCTGCAACATCACAGACATGCTACAACATCACAGATATGTTACAACATCACAGACATGCTACAACATCACAGACATGCTGCAACATCACAGACATGCTACAACAACACGGGAACAAGGGCTCACAACAGCCATTGTGACACACTTGACTCCAGAATGCAAAATTCAGCTGCCCACTCGCTTCACGGCAAGTAAGTATCTGATACAACACGGCAAGTAAGTATCTGATACAACACGTCAAGTAAGTATCTGATACAACACGGCAAATAAGTATCTGATACAACACGGCAAGTAAGTATCTGATACAACACGGCAAGTAAGTATCTGATACAACACGTCAAGTAAGTATCTGATACAACACGGCAAGTAAGTATCTGATACAACACGTCAAGTAAGTATCTGATACAACACGGCAAGTAAGTATCTGATATAACACGGCAAGTAAGTATCTGATACAACACGTCAAGTAAGTATCTGATACAACACGTCAAGTAAGTATATGATACGACACGGCAAGTAAGTATCTGATACGACACGGCAAGTAATTATCTGATACATAAGGAAGGGAAACCCGAGGCCTGTGCCTGAAAACATACCTTTATGTTTGTCTAATATTAATTATCTGATACAACACGTCAAGTAAGTATCTGATACAACACGTCAAGTAAGTATCTGATACAACACGGCAAATAAGTATCTGATACAACACGGCAAGTAAGTATCTGATACAACACGGCAAGTAAGTATCTGATACAACACGTCAAGTAAGTATATGATACGACACGGCAAGTAAGTATCTGATACGACACGGCAAGTAATTATCTGATACAACACGTCAAGTAAGTATCTGATACAACACGTCAAGTAGGTATCTGATACAACACGGCAAATAAGTATCTGATACAACACGGCAAGTAAGTATCTGATACAACACGGCAAGTAAGTATCTGATACAACACGTCAAGTAAGTATCTGATACAACACGGCAAGTAAGTATCTGATACAACACGTCACGTCAAGTAAGTATCTGATACAACACGGCAAGTAAGTATCTGATACAACACGGCAAGTAAGTATCTGATACAACACGTCAAGTAAGTATCTGATACAACACGTCAAGTAAGTATATGATACGACACGGCAAGTAAGTATCTGATACGACACGGCAAGTAATTATCTGATACAACACGTCAAGTAAGTATCTGATACAACACGTCAAGTAAGTATCTGATACAACACGTCAAGTAAGTAACTGATACGACACGTCAAGTAAGTATCTGATACGACACGGCAAGTAAGTATCTGATACAACACGGCAAGTAAGTAACCGATACAACACTGTCATGAAATATTCTAATCCACATATATAAATTATTAGGTAAATATGAAGCCTAACAAATAAAATTAATAAAGAGAAGAGCAATGGTAAAATAACAGTGCTGTCACAAAGAATGTACTCGAAATCCCCCTTGTTTTCTGCTTCGTCTGCAAATTGTAACGCTTTCACGTTGATATAAAAGCTTACTGTATTATTACCCGCCTTCTTCAATGAAACGTGTGCTGCATTTCTAAGAAAAACATTGAGACGTACTGCGTAATGACCTAAATTAATCCTAACATTAATTATACTGCGTTACCAAAACGAACGAACAGATGGACAAAAGGATAAAGAGAGAGGGGAGGGCTGAAAATCAGGAACGCATGCATCACGCGTGTAAGTCTACATGCACTAATTTTTTTTCAGACGGACAGTGATAAAATACACTACCCTTTCCCAGAGTTAGGTTTATAAATCATAAAAAACTCTTATTAGAAAAGATAACATTAGATGGGTTTACGGTTGAGAACATAACAGTACCCAGACAGCACATCTTCGAAACAGGAGGTAGAAGAAATTGCATATTTTGAATGCAGCCACGTAGCTCCTTTAAATTTGTATTTTTGGGTTCCTTAGGGCTTGCTGACAAATAATATGTAAAACGTTACGCAAATAGTCCAGGAATTAATAAATTATACCCAAAATAAAATATTGGGGGTGCCTGACAGCATAAAATCATTTCTGCTCATAAGATTTTTTTTTAACGTGTTTGAAAAAAATTTACGTTACAGAAATAGCCTACCATGTAAACTCCAAATTGATTGGAGCGCAACAAATGAAAGCCTAACCACGATTGGTCGGGCTATAAATACTATCTTGGTTGTTAGGGGAAACGGGGAAAGGTAACATTTTTTCAAACACTTGTCGAAACGGGGCTCATTGGTCAGACTCGCTGATATACACACTTGGGAGCGTTAGTTCGAAACCACTTGTTTAAAATAGCTTGATAAAGCATCAGTGCGTTGAAGCCAGCATATATTTTGCTAAATAAAAGCCTGGAAGATAAGCAGATGGGAATTTGTGCCAGTTTGTGCCAGAATTCATTGCTAATCAACGTATCTGTGTTTATTCGTATGAATTGTGGTAAGCTTGAACCATTCAATATCTTTTAATGAAAATTGAATGTGAATTGTTGATTTATGCCTGTATATATATGTGTAGTTCAGTGGCCAACGTGAGGTAAAGCCTGTAATGCTCCAGCCTGAACAGAGGGTGTCGGAGAGAAGTAAAACGGCATGGAATGGCCAAACAGTACACTGACACCTGGATGATTGACTAGAAAGAAATAATGCTGGAAGTGCAGAGGCGTAGTAACCATTAAGAAGGGTAATACTGGAATAAAGTATTTCAAATGAAGCTGACAGTTGGCCTAATGCTCTGAACTCAATGTTTGTGCTGTGTTGTGATCAGTGTAACAAGAGAGTTTAAGTTAGTTATGAAGTAGAAGGTACATCCTTCTTGATTTCAGGGACAGTGGTCTTGATGGTACTGAGCAGCACCTGGTCAGAGCTTTGCTGAATCCAGTGTCGGACAGCATACTCCTTGGTCCTTTTAGCTATCAGTGAGGTGTCTCCTGAGCCCAGAGGAGAATTCGAGCAGAGGAGTCCTTTCCTGCCGCCATCACGCCAGATAAGCGAATTGGCCAGCTGAGCTCAACATTATGTCCCCTCATCTTGAACTGACTTTGTAAAATTAACATTAAGAGGGGAATTTACTTGTCTTAAAATCAGGAACTGTGAACATCTCCAATACTAGTCCCTAAAGACAAACTATTGAAGTCATGATGACAAATACCAACAGAGCTTGAACAAAACAAAACCAGTATTACCTCATTTTACTACTACACAACTGACACACATAGAACATTTGGAATAATATATGTCACTACAATATTCATATTAAATACATTCTGTACATAACTTGTAATTTAAATTGATTGTGATTCCTGGTTCCCTTGTAGTTGAATCAGGACACATATTCATTCATGCCAGTAATGAATACATATTGTTATTTGAAAGTTTATCAGTGACTCTTTTAAGATATCTTTGTAGAGTGTTATATGTATGTGAGTGTCACAGTGTTGTCAAGAGTAGTGGATTAAATTAAATTGTTTATCTGTCTGTTGTTGTGACTTACACTTCATCATACACATACCCTAGACACATAACGTAGCATCACACTATTCCAGAATAATTCTGACTGAGATATATAGATATGTGGTAGCAAGTAAGGTTATCTAAATACACTACTCTTAATAGATATAGATACCTTCACAGCTGATCTCAGTCAGTACACTAAGTTCCCTATAAATATTTATAACATCCCACTTCACCACATATATTGGGGTCTCGCTCTTGGGATTTTGAATCTTTAACTATTAAAAATATTGGGGGTAATTCACTTCAGGGAATATAAGAATTAAAAGGTATCCTTGGGTGGAATTAAATAAGGTTGAGCTCACGGTGCCTGTGTTGTCCATTAGATATATAGTTAGAAATTGAATTGTTGGTTAGACATTATAAAAATTTACCTGATAGACAATGGCGGACCTGGCCAAATTTCGATCTGCTGCGGTTCAGACTGCAAAAGAGTTAGGATTAGATGGGCAAGTTATGGTTGCCTATGTCACAACGGAATGTGACAAATTTATTGAACGCGAAGAAAGAAGATTAGAAAAAGAAGCCGAAAGAAGGTTAGAGGCTGAAAGGGAAATTAAGAAGTTACAATTTGAAGCTGAGGCTGAGACTAAGAGGTTGCAAGCTGAGGCTGAGACTAAGAGGTTGCAGATTGAGGCTGACAAAGAGGCTAAGAAATTGGAAGCAGAAAGAGAAGACAAAAGATTAGCTGCAGAAAGAGAAGAGAAGAAATTAGCTGCAGAAAGAGAAGAGAAGAGATTAGCTGCAGAGAGGGAAGCAGAAAAGGAGGAGAAGAGATTACAAAGGGAACATGAGTTACGACTAAGGGAGTTTGAGTTTCAAGGCCATGCTCCTGAAAATGGTGCCAGTCCCTTTGCCTCTGATGCTACGGTTACTCAGGGAGCCTCAACCTCAGCTATGAATTTTCATTTAGATCATTTTGTTGAGAAAGACGATGATATTGAGAGCTATATAAATAGGTATGAACTATAGCTACCACGTATGGGTTAGAGAGAGAAAGGTGGAGCTTAAAGTTATCTCAGGGACTTCGTGGGGCAGCTTATGAAGTTTTTGCAAAAATGAGCAGAGGTGATCAGGAAAATTATGACATGCTAAAGCAGGCTCTTTTGTTAAGGTATGAAAAGAATGCAGAGTTTTACAGGAAAAAATTTAGGAATGCTAAACTACTGTCAGGTGAAACCTATCACCAGTTCTCTGCACGAATAGAGACATACTTGGAGAAATGGACTTCTCTGGGGAAAACCCAAGATCTTAAGGAAATGGTCCTTATAGAGCAACTAAGAGAGTCCATGGCTCCAGACCTGAGAAAGTTTCTCATGGAACAAGGTGCAGAGAGGCTGGGTGAGTTGCTAAATGTTGCTGAAAGGTATCAAGCAGCTCAAGCAGAGGTAACAGGTAATAAAAAGAAACAGGTGGATAACTTTAGGGCACCACAGAACTTTAATAAATTTGATCCTAGGGATCAAAATAAAGGTAAGCACCAATTTGATAGGCCACGGTATGAAAATAAAAATAAATTCCCACAATTCGATGAAAGGAAATATGATGAAAGAAAATCTTTCAACCAAGGAAAAAGGTGGTGTAAGAATTGTCAGATGGACAATCATGACACTGACCGTTGCAGAAGGAAACCTGTGTATATGGCAACCCTTCAGGTCAGGTCGACCTCAAGACAGGAGGAGGATATTATGTTAGATACCACTCCAGAAGAGATGAGGAAGGCACAGGCTGGGGATAAAACACTCAAGCCTTGTTTCAGAAAATTGTCAACTTGTCATACAACTCCAGGCAAGGGAGATTTTTACATGAAAAACAAGTTGATGTATAGGAAGACTGGAGCTAGATCCAATGGTCACGGACAGCTGGTTCTTCCAAAAAGATATAGGACAGAATTAATAAGGAGTCTACATGTGAAACCAGATGGGGACCATGAGAAATAGGTACCATCATTCAAAAGGTGGCTCACAATTATTATTGGCCCAAAGCAAGATGGGACATTGAGAATTTTGTAGAAAGGTGTAGCATAGCACATGAGGGAACACCCACAAGTGGGAACATGGATCAGGACCTGGACACGCCACGGGGCAAAATTAGGCCTGATAATAAAAAGAAAAATAGATTTGATAAAGTGGACCAAATGGAATGGGAAGCCCCTTTTCACGGACAAGCTTCACTTAACTGTTTTACAATGGCCACTATGCGGAGAGTGCAAAAAGATGTCTTACCCCAGGATAAGCCGACAATCCCTCAATCGGACTTAAACAAACTGGAGGAAGAGGATGTAGAGAGGAAATCTCTCATCAAGAATTTTAAGTGGGGAGAAAGCCCCAAAAGAAAAATTGGTAGCGGTCGTTTTGTGAATGATAATTCTGGGAGGAAAAATCATCACTATAAAGCTTCGAGTGGAAGAGACCATACCGGTGCATGGACAAATAGGTCCACACAATTAAAGGTCCATATGTAGCTTTGTTAAGAACGTGGACTGATGAAAAGGCAGAGGAAAACATTACATCTTCATACCAATATGTGAATGAGCTGACCACTCGGTTAAAAACTGGCTGGAAACTTGCCAATGAAAATTTGAAACAAGCCAGGAAGAAACATGCTGCCTATTATAACAGGAAGGCGAAAGACAGAAATTTGGCTGTGGGAGAGAAAGTACTGCTTCTTTTGCCCGGGAGTCAGAATAAGTTACAAATTGGATGGCAGGGTCCATATACAGTTCTAGAGAAGGTGTCTAGAACAAATTATAAGATAGATAAGAAGGGGAAAGAAAAAATCTATCATGTGAATCTCCTGAAGAAATATTTGGAAAGAGAACATCAGGAAGAGACACACTTGTTGACCTTGTCCATCGCCATGGAGATGAAAAAGGAACCACTTTCATCATTTGAATATCCATTACACCCCTGTGAGACAGCAGCACAGGTGAAAATAGGACACATTTAACGAAAACTCAGAAAGAGAGAGTGCAACAGGTTCTAAATAATCATGCAGAGGTGTTAACAGACCGACCAGGGCATACAAACCTATTGGAATATGATATGAAACTCATAGACTCCACACCTGTCTGTATGAAACCATATTCGATTCCGTTTGCTAAGGAAAAAGCTTTGAAGGAAGAGATAGACTATCTGTTGAAGGAAGGAATTATTTCGCACAGTGAGTCTTCGTATAGTTCCGGTGTTGTACTCTTAAGGAAGCCCTCTGGAGAACATAGACTCTGTATAGATTACAGGAGACTGAATGCTATTACAGAAGGACAGGTGGATCCATTGCCGGATACAAATCAGCTGTTTGCCAGACTAAATAAAGCTAAATATTTCTCAAAAGTGGATCTGAGTAAAGGATACTATCAGATTCCAGTAAAGCCTGAGGTTAGACCATACCTAGCTTTTAGTACCTCAGAAGGACACTATGAGTTTAATAGATTGCCATTTGGATTGAAGAATGCGCCTAGTGTCTTCTCTAGAATGATGAGAAAATTATTGGATCCTCTGAATAATCCCTGTATAACAAATTTTATGGATGATATCCTTATAGCAACAGAAACATTTGAGGAACACATTGACTCTCTGAACATGCTGTTTATCGACTTAGGGAGGCAAATTTAACAGCCCGACCAACCAAATGTTGCGTTGGATGTAAAGAATTGGAATTTTTGGGACACACAGTTTATCAGGGAAACATGACCCCTGACCCAAAGAATTTAGAGAAACTACAGAAAGCCCCGAGACCACAAACCAAGAAGGACGTGAGATCCTTTGTCTCATTATGTGGTTTCTACCAGAAGTATATCAAAAACTTTAATTCCATATGTGCACCGTTAACTGAATTGACACGTAAAGGACTTCCAGATCGCATTACATGGACACCACAATGTGAAATGACTTACCAAGAATTGAAGGAAAAGCTCACAAGTAAACCCATTTTGAAATTACCTGACTTAAGTCAAGAATTCATAGTAAGGACGGATGCAAGTAATATTGGGCTAGGTGCAACTCTACTACAGAAATCAGATGCATTGGATGGGGAATTAAGCCCAGTGGCATATGCTAGCAGAAAGTTGAATAAAGCTGAAATCAACTACTCAACTAGCGAAAAAGAATGTCTTGCAGTAATATGGGCAATAAAGAAATTCAATATTTATCTATATGGGAAGGCATTTAAGTTGCAAACAGATCACAAACCTTTATCGTTTTTAGCACAGGCTAAGCATGAGAACTCTAGGTTACTCCGATGGTCTTTGCTTCTGGCTCCATATAATTTTAGCATTGAGTATATATCTGGAAAAACCAATTTGGGAGCGGATTTTTTAAGCCGCCATCCGTGTGATGAGAATCACCGTAAACCCCAGAAATAATAATAAATTTCTCTATGTGTATATAGAATAAAGGACTGACATATAATGTCTGTTTTAAGAGGGGAGGTGTCATGAAATATTCTAATCCACATATATAAATTATTAGGTAAATATGAAGCCTAACAAATAAAATTAATAAAGAGAAGAGCAATGGTAAAATAACAGTGCTGTCACAAAGAATGTACTCGAAATCCCCCTTGTTTTCTGCTTCGTCTGCAAATTGTAACGCTTTCACGTTGATATAAAAGCTTACTGTATTATTACCCGCCTTCTTCAATGAAACGTGTGCTGCATTTCTAAGAAAAACATTGAGACGTACTGCGTAATGACCTAAATTAATCCTAACATTAATTATACTGCGTTACCAAAACGAACGAACAGATGGACAAAAGGATAAAGAGAGAGGGGAGGGCTGAAAATCAGGAACGCATGCATCACGCGTGTAAGTCTACATGCACTAATTTTTTTTCAGACGGACAGTGATAAAATACACTACCCTTTCCCAGAGTTAGGTTTATAAATCATAAAAAACTCTTATTAGAAAAGATAACATTAGATGGGTTTACGGTTGAGAACATAACAGTACCCAGACAGCACATCTTCGAAACAGGAGGTAGAAGAAATTGCATATTTTGAACGCAGCCACGTAGCTCCTTTAAATTTGTATTTTTGGGTTCCTTAGGGCTTGCTGACAAATAATATGTAAAACGTTACGCAAATAGTCCAGGAATTAATAAATTATACCCAAAATAAAATATTGGGGGTGCCTGACAGCATAAAATCATTTCTGCTCATAAGATTTTTTTTTAACGTGTTTGAAAAAAATTTACGTTACAGAAATAGCCTACCATGTAAACTCCAAATTGATTGGAGCGCAACAAATGAAAGCCTAACCACGATTGGTCGGGCTATAAATACTATCTTGGTTGTTAGGGGAAACGGGGAAAGGTAACATTTTTTCAAACACTTGTCGAAACGGGGCTCATTGGTCAGACTCGCTGATATACACACTTGGGAGCGTTAGTTCGAAACCACTTGTTTAAAATAGCTTGATAAAGCATCAGTGCGTTGAAGCCAGCATATATTTTGCTAAATAAAAGCCTGGAAGATAAGCAGATGGGAATTTGTGCCAGTTTGTGCCAGAATTCATTGCTAATCAACGTATCTGTGTTTATTCGTATGAATTGTGGTAAGCTTGAACCATTCAATATCTTTTAATGAAAATTGAATGTGAATTGTTGATTTATGCCTGTATATATATGTGTAGTTCAGTGGCCAACGTGAGGTAAAGCCTGTAATGCTCCAGCCTGAACAGAGGGTGTCGGAGAGAAGTAAAACGGCATGGAATGGCCAAACAGTACACTGACACCTGGATGATTGACTAGAAAGAAATAATGCTGGAAGTGCAGAGGCGTAGTAACCATTAAGAAGGGTAATACTGGTATAAAGTATTTCAAATGACGCTGACAGTTGGCCTAATGCTCTGAACTCAATGTTTGTGCTGTGTTGTGATCAGTGTAACAAGAGAGTTTAAGTTAGTTATGAAGTAGAAGGTACATCCTTCTTGATTTCAGGGACAGTGGTCTTGATGGTACTGAGCAGCACCTGGTCAGAGCTTTGCTGAATCCAGTGTCGGACAGCATACTCCTTGGTCCTTTTAGCTATCAGTGAGGTGTCTCCAGAGCCCAGAGGAGAATTCGAGCAGAGGAGTCCTTTCCTGCCGCCATCACGCCAGATAAGCGAATTGGCCAGCTGAGCTCAACATTATGTCCCCTCATCTTGAACTGACTTTGTAAAATTAACATTAAGAGGGGAATTTACTTGTCTTAAAATCAGGAACTGTGAACATCTCCAATACTAGTCCCTAAAGACAAACTATTGAAGTCATGATGACAAATACCAACAGAGCTTGAACAAAACAAAACCAGTATTACCTCATTTTACTACTACACAACTGACACACATAGAACATTTGTAATAATATATGTCACTACAATATTCATATTAAATACATTCTGTACATAACTTGTAATTTAAATTGATTGTGATTCCTGGTTCCCTTGTAGTTGAATCAGGACACATATTCATTCATGCCAGTAATGAATACATATTGTTATTTGAAAGTTTATCAGTGACTCTTTTAAGATATCTTTGTAGAGTGTTATATGTATGTGAGTGTCACAGTGTTGTCAAGAGTAGTGGATTAAATTAAATTGTTTATCTGTCTGTTGTTGTGACTTACACTTCATCATACACATACCCTAGACACATAACGTAGCATCACACTATTCCAGAATAATTCTGACTGAGATATATAGATATGTGGTAGCAAGTAAGGTTATCTATAATACACTACTCTTAATAGATATAGATACCTTCACAGCTGATCTCAGTCAGTACACTAAGTTCCCTATAAATATTTATAACATCCCACTTCACCACATATATTGGGGTCTCGCTCTTGGGATTTTGAATCTTTAACTATTAAAAATATTGGGGGTAATTCACTTCAGGGAATATAAGAATTAAAAGGTATCCTTGGGTGGAATTAAATAAGGTTGAGCTCACGGTGCCTGTGTTGTCCATTAGATATATAGTTAGAAATTGAATTGTTGGGTAGACATTATAAAAATTTACCTGATAGACAATGGCGGACCTGGCCAAATTTCGATCTGCTGCGGTTCAGACTGCAAAAGAGTTAGGATTAGATGGGCAAGTTATGGTTGCCTATGTCACAACGGAATGTGACAAATTTATTGAACGCGAAGAAAGAAGATTAGAAAAAGAAGCCGAAAGAAGGTTAGAGGCTGAAAGGGAAATTAAGAAGTTACAATTTGAAGCTGAGGCTGAGACTAAGAGGTTGCAAGCTGAGGCTGAGACTAAGAGGTTGCAGATTGAGGCTGACAAAGAGGCTAAGAAATTGGAAGCAGAAAGAGAAGACAAAAGATTAGCTGCAGAAAGAGAAGAGAAGAAATTAGCTGCAGAAAGAGAAGAGAAGAGATTAGCTGCAGAGAGGGAAGCAGAAAAGGAGGAGAAGAGATTACAAAGGGAACATGAGTTACGACTAAGGGAGTTTGAGTTTCAAGGCCATGCTCCTGAAAATGGTGCCAGTCCCTTTGCCTCTGATGCTACGGTTACTCAGGGAGCCTCAACCTCAGCTATGAATTTTCATTTAGATCATTTTGTTGAGAAAGACGATGATATTGAGAGCTATATAAATAGGTACGAACTATTAGCTACCACGTATGGGTTAGAGAGAGAAAGGTGGAGCTTAAAGTTATCTCAGGGACTTCGTGGGGCAGCTTATGAAGTTTTTGCAAAAATGAGCAGAGGTGATCAGGAAAATTATGACATGCTAAAGCAGGCTCTTTTGTTAAGGTATGAAAAGAATGCAGAGTTTTACAGGAAAAAATTTAGGAATGCTAAACTACTGTCAGGTGAAACCTATCACCAGTTCTCTGCACGAATAGAGACATACTTGGAGAAATGGACTTCTCTGGGGAAAACCCAAGATCTTAAGGAAATGGTCCTTATAGAGCAACTAAGAGAGTCCATGGCTCCAGACCTGAGAAAGTTTCTCATGGAACAAGGTGCAGAGAGGCTGGGTGAGTTGCTAAATGTTGCTGAAAGGTATCAAGCAGCTCAAGCAGAGGTAACAGGTAATAAAAAGAAACAGGTGGATAACTTTAGGGCACCACAGAACTTTAATAAATTTGATCCTAGGATCAAAATAAAGGTAAGCACCAATTTGATAGGCCACGGTATGAAAATAAAAATAAATTCCCACAATTCGATGAAAGGAAATATAATGAAAGAACATCTTTCAACCAAGGAAAAAGGTGGTGTAAGAATTGTCAGATGGACAATCATGACACTGACCGTTGCAGAAGGAAACCTGTGTATATGGCAACCCTTCAGGTCAGGTCGACCTCAAGACAGGAGGAGGATATTATGTTAGATACCACTCCAGAAGAGATGAGGAAGGCACAGGCTGGGGATAAAACACTCAAGCCTTGTTTCAGAAAATTGTCAACTTGTCATACAACTCCAGGCAAGGGAGATTTTTACATGAAAAACAAGTTGATGTATAGGAAGACTGGAGCTAGATCCCATGGTCACGGACAGCTGGTTCTTCCAAAAAGATATAGGACAGAATTAATAAGGAGCCTACATGTGAAACCAGATGGGGACCATGAGAAAATAGGTACCATCATTCAAAAGGTGGCTCACAATTATTATTGGCCCAAAGCAAGATGGGACATTGAGAATTTTGTAGAAAGGTGTAGCATAGCACATGAGGGAACACCCACAAGTGGGAACATGGATCAGGACCTGGACACGCCACGGGGCAAAATTAGGCCTGATAATAAAAAGAAAAATAGATTTGATAAAGTGGACCAAATGGAATGGGAAGCCCCTTTTCACGGACAAGCTTCACTTAACTGTTTTACAATGGCCACTATGCGGAGAGTGCAAAAAGATGTCTTACCCCAGGATAAGCCGACAATCCCTCAATCGGACTTAAACAAACTGGAGGAAGAGGATGTAGAGAGGAAATCTCTCATCAAGAATTTTAAGTGGGGAGAAAGCCCCAAAAGAAAAATTGGTAGCGGTCGTTTTGTGAATGATAATTCTGGGAGGAAAAATCATCACTATAAAGCTTCGAGTGGAAGAGACCATACCGGTGCATGGACAAATAGGTCCACACAATTAAAGGTCCATATGTAGCTTTGTTAAGAACGTGGACTGATGAAAAGGCAGAGGAAAACATTACATCTTCATACCAATATGTGAATGAGCTGACCACTCGGTTAAAAACTGGCTGGAAACTTGCCAATGAAAATTTGAAACAAGCCAGGAAGAAACATGCTGCCTATTATAACAGGAAGGCGAAAGACAGAAATTTGGCTGTGGGAGAGAAAGTACTGCTTCTTTTGCCCGGGAGTCAGAATAAGTTACAAATTGGATGGCAGGGTCCATATACAGTTCTAGAGAAGGTGTCTAGAACAAATTATAAGATAGATAAGAAGGGGAAAGAAAAAATCTATCATGTGAATCTCCTGAAGAAATATTTGGAAAGAGAACATCAGGAAGAGACACACTTGTTGACCTTGTCCATCGCCATGGAGATGAAAAAGGAACCACTTTCATCATTTGAATATCCATTACACCCCTGTGAGACTGCAGCACAGGTGAAAATCAGTACACATTTAACGAAAACTCAGAAAGAGAGAGTGCAACAGGTTCTAAATAATCATGCAGAGGTGTTAACAGACCGACCAGGGCATACAAACCTATTGGAATATGATATGAAACTCATAGACTCCACACCTGTCTGTATGAAACCATATTCGATTCCGTTTGCTAAGGAAAAAGCTTTGAAGGAAGAGATAGACTATCTGTTGAAGGAAGGAATTATTTCGCACAGTGAGTCTTCGTATAGTTCCGGTGTTGTACTCTTAAGGAAGCCCTCTGGAGAACATAGACTCTGTATAGATTACAGGAGACTGAATGCTATTACAGAAGGACAGGTGGATCCATTGCCGGATACAAATCAGCTGTTTGCCAGACTAAATAAAGCTAAATATTTCTCAAAAGTGGATCTGAGTAAAGGATACTATCAGATTCCAGTAAAGCCTGAGGTTAGACCATACCTAGCTTTTAGTACCTCAGAAGGACACTATGAGTTTAATAGATTGCCATTTGGATTGAAGAATGCGCCTAGTGTCTTCTCTAGAATGATGAGAAAATTATTGGATCCTCTGAATAATCCCTGTATAACAAATTTTATGGATGATATCCTTATAGCAACAGAAACATTTGAGGAACACATTGACTCTCTGAACATGCTGTTTGATCGACTTAGGGAGGCAAATTTAACAGCCCGACCAACCAAATGTTGCGTTGGATGTAAAGAATTGGAATTTTTGGGACACACAGTTTATCAGGGAAACATGACCCCTGACCCAAAGAATTTAGAGAAACTACAGAAAGCCCCGAGACCACAAACCAAGAAGGACGTGAGATCCTTTGTCTCATTATGTGGTTTCTACCAGAAGTATATCAAAAACTTTAATTCCATATGTGCACCGTTAACTGAATTGACACGTAAAGGACTTCCAGATCGCATTACATGGACACCACAATGTGAAATGACTTACCAAGAATTGAAGGAAAAGCTCACAAGTAAACCCATTTTGAAATTACCTGACTTAAGTCAAGAATTCATAGTAAGGACGGATGCAAGTAATATTGGGTTAGGTGCAACTCTACTACAGAAATCAGATGCATTGGATGGGGAATTAAGCCCAGTGGCATATGCTAGCAGAAAGTTGAATAAAGCTGAAATCAACTACTCAACTAGCGAAAAAGAATGTCTTGCAGTAATATGGGCAATAAAGAAATTCAATATTTATCTATATGGGAAGGCATTTAAGTTGCAAACAGACCACAAACCTTTATCGTTTTTAGCACAGGCTAAGCATGAGAACTCTAGGTTACTCCGATGGTCTTTGCTTCTGGCTCCATATAATTTTAGCATTGAGTATATATCTGGAAAAACCAATTTGGGAGCGGATTTTTTAAGCCGCCATCCGTGTGATGAGAATCACCGTAAACCCCAGAAATAATAATAAATTTCTCTATGTGTATATAGAATAAAGGACTGACATATAATGTCTGTTTTAAGAGGGGAGGTGTCATGAAATATTCTAATCCACATATATAAATTATTAGGTAAATATGAAGCCTAACAAATAAAATTAATAAAGAGAAGAGCAATGGTAAAATAACAGTGCTGTCACAAAGAATGTACTCGAAATCCCCCTTGTTTTCTGCTTCGTCTGCAAATTGTAACGCTTTCACGTTGATATAAAAGCTTACTGTATTATTACCCGCCTTCTTCAATGAAACGTGTGCTGCATTTCTAAGAAAAACATTGAGACGTACTGCGTAATGACCTAAATTAATCCTAACATTAATTATACTGCGTTACCAAAACGAACGAACAGATGGACAAAAGGATAAAGAGAGAGGGGAGGGCTGAAAATCAGGAACGCATGCATCACGCGTGTAAGTCTACATGCACTAATTTTTTTTCAGACGGACAGTGATAAAATACACTACCCTTTCCCAGAGTTAGGTTTATAAATCATAAAAAACTCTTATTAGAAAAGATAACATTAGATGGGTTTACGGTTGAAAACATAACAGTACCCAGACAGCACATCTTCGAAACAGGAGGTAGAAGAAATTGCATATTTTGAACGCAGCCACGTAGCTCCTTTAAATTTGTATTTTTGGGTTCCTTAGGGCTTGCTGACAAATAATATGTAAAACGTTACGCAAATAGTCCAGGAATTAATAAATTATACCCAAAATAAAATATTGGGGGTGCCTGACAGCATAAAATCATTTCTGCTCATAAGATTTTTTTTTAACGTGTTTGAAAAAAATTTACGTTACAGAAATAGCCTACCATGTAAACTCCAAATTGATTGGAGCGCAACAAATGAAAGCCTAACCACGATTGGTCGGGCTATAAATACTATCTTGGTTGTTAGGGGAAACGGGGAAAGGTAACATTTTTTCAAACACTTGTCGAAACGGGGCTCATTGGTCAGACTCGCTGATATACACACTTGGGAGCGTTAGTTCGAAACCACTTGTTTAAAATAGCTTGATAAAGCATCAGTGCGTTGAAGCCAGCATATATTTTGCTAAATAAAAGCCTGGAAGATAAGCAGATGGGAATTTGTGCCAGTTTGTGCCAGAATTCATTGCTAATCAACGTATCTGTGTTTATTCGTATGAATTGTGGTAAGCTTGAACCATTCAATATCTTTTAATGAAAATTGAATGTGAATTGTTGATTTATGCCTGTATATATATGTGTAGTTCAGTGGCCAACGTGAGGTAAAGCCTGTAATGCTCCAGCCTGAACAGAGGGTGTCGGAGAGAAGTAAAACGGCATGGAATGGCCAAACAGTACACTGACACCTGGATGATTGACTAGAAAGAAATAATGCTGGAAGTGCAGAGGCGTAGTAACCATTAAGAAGGGTAATACTGGAATAAAGTATTTCAAATGAAGCTGACAGTTGGCCTAATGCTCTGAACTCAATGTTTGTGCTGTATTGTGATCAGTGTAAAAGAGAGTTTAAGTTAGTTATGAAGTAGAAGGTACATCCTTCTTGATTTCAGGGACAGTGGTCTTGATGGTACTGAGCAGCACCTGGTCAGAGCTTTGCTGAATCCAGTGTCGGACAGCATACTCCTTGGTCCTTTTAGCTATCAGTGAGGTGTCTCCAGAGCCCAGAGGAGAATTCGAGCAGAGGAGTCCTTTCCTGCCGCCATCACGCCAGATAAGCGAATTGGCCAGCTGAGCTCAACATTATGTCCCCTCATCTTGAACTGACTTTGTAAAATTAACATTAAGAGGGGAATTTACTTGTCTTAAAATCAGGAACTGTGAACATCTCCAATACTAGTCCCTAAAGACAAACTATTGAAGTCATGATGACAAATACCAACAGAGCTTGAACAAAACAAAACCAGTATTACCTCATTTTACTACTACACAACTGACACACATAGAACATTTGTAATAATATATGTCACTACAATATTCATATTAAATACATTCTGTACATAACTTGTAATTTAAATTGATTGTGATTCCTGGTTCCCTTGTAGTTGAATCAGGACACATATTCATTCATGCCAGTAATGAATACATATTGTTATTTGAAAGTTTATCAGTGACTCTTTTAAGATATCTTTGTAGAGTGTTATATGTATGTGAGTGTCACAGTGTTGTCAAGAGTAGTGGATTAAATTAAATTGTTTATCTGTCTGTTGTTGTGACTTACACTTCATCATACACATACCCTAGACACATAACGTAGCATCACACTATTCCAGAATAATTCTGACTGAGATATATAGATATGTGGTAGCAAGTAAGGTTATCTATAATACACTCCTCTTAATAGATATAGATACCTTCACAGCTGATCTCAGTCAGTACACTAAGTTCCCTATAAGTATTTATAACATCCCACTTCACCACAAACACGTCAAGTAAGTATCTGATACAACACGTCAAGTAAGTATCTGATACAACACGTAATGTACATTTAAATTAATATGAGACAAACATAAAGGTATGTCATTAGGCACTCGTAGGAAACAAAGAAGTAGAACATTAGACAACAGAAAAACAACAGACATGAGTGGCTTACCCAGGATTTGAACCCTGGACCTTCCGTGCGACTACCCCGCCTAGCTATGCAATCGAATCACACTATCCTCCCTGCCATCTACGCATCACCAAAAATGATGTTTCGATGACAGGTCATTAGTGCGAACCAGAAGTTTACCATGGGCAGTTCAGCCTATTAATGACGCAATCACTTCTGTTGTTTCCCTATATACAGCACAGGCCAGTCCAACAAGATAAAGACCGTAATACTGTGTCCAGTAAATGCTAATAGACTTAGAACAGTAAGTACAGGACAGAGGGTAGGTTTGGTATTGTATAAACATTTATAACACATAAGAAAGGGAAACCCGAGGCCTGTAAACAGTAAATTTTACAGGCCTCGGGTTTCCCTTTCTTATGTTTTATAAATGTACATTTAAATAATTGTTACTATAAATAATACCGACTACGTTTTCCCTTTTTTTTGGGGGGGGGGGGGGGGGGAAATCCCCAGTTTAAGATAGGCAGAGGGAGACCAATGAACACATAGAGAAGAGAACTGGAGACAAGCATGAAGGAGATGAAGGAGATATAGAGAGACATTGAGCAGACGGCACAGGACAGGAAGACTTGGCATTAGTTTGTTGAAGGCCTATTATCCTTAGGGAACGGAAAGGTGATGATGATGATGACTACGTAGTTCAGAAAACAATATTTAAAAAAAAGATCAAATCTGTTTACATTGTTTTCGCTATTTTTGACGAGATTTCACGAGAAAGTACACGGTGTCTACAAACACACGCAACCTTTTGGCTAATGTTTTTGTAAATGAACAAGCTACCTTGCCTTTCTGTTTGGGGAACCCCAGTGTATTAAAAATTGTGTAAAAATTTCAGCAAGGGATATTCGTCGTTTAAATTTACATCAGCAACTAACCATATAAAAACCACTTATTCATCACTCAACAGTCAACAGTGAAATATACCCACGTCACTCAATAATCTACGCTCACATCTCCATACATCACTCAACCGACGATCAGACACACACATCACTAAACAAGCTATACTCATATACCCACAGATCAGTTAACAACCCACACTCACATACCCACACGTCAACCAACAACCCACACTCACATACCCACACGTCAACCAACAATCCACACTCATATAACATACCAGTACATTACTCAACAACTCGCTCACAAATACCGGTATATCACACAACAACCCACACTCTTGACTAACACATCACTCAACAACACATACTCACACATCCACGCACTACTCAACGACCCAAACTCACATACCCCCACACTAGTCAAAAACACGCACTCAGATGACATACCAGCATATTACTCAACAACCCACACTCTTATAGTCACACATCACTCAGCAGCTCATACTCACAAACCACTCAATAATCCACAGTCACATACACACACATCAGTCAACAAAGCACACTTAAATTCACACACATAACTTAACAACCCACACTCAGCCACCAACATCTCACTCAACAACCCACGCATCACAACACAGAACTGTCCAAAATCTAGGTGACAACAAAAAATTTTGCAGCGCTGGTGAAAATTACAGGTAATAAAAAATCTTATGTGATCATCAATCTTTTTTCTCTCACCCCCTCTCTCTCTTTCCGTCTTTTTCTCTCTCTCTCTCTCTCTCTCTCTCTCTCTCTCTCTCTCACACACACACACATACTCACGATGCGCATTTAGTTGTGTGAGTTTTCTCCCAGTATTTGAGAGCGCTTACACACACCACCTCCCTTCAAATAATTGAAGATATTACCCATAATGAAGCTATATGCAATGTAGAAATGCTACATATACCGTTTGCAAACCAACATGGGATAAATCATTCTAAACTTCGTGATATCCAAGCACTATTTTGTTATGATACTTTGATATTTAACAGACATTCCACGGAAAATATCATTTATTTATAAATATTTTCGGCAGTAATATAGACAAACCTTGAAGCTGACCCCATAACTTCTAGTGTACCGATGGTCAAGAAAATATGGGCCTAACACCATATTCCTAATATGCCTCAATGGGTGTGTAACGGGATCCTTGAAGGAATACAGTGATATCAAAATTAGAATACAGAAGAAAAGAGTACCATGTGTTGCATGTAGTAAAATCTGCGAGAATAATCGCTCATTTCGTAAGATTTTAGTCATAAAATGATAATAAATAAATCCGCCCTATTGTGTCTGACGGTGATACTCTCACACGCCAGCATAGCGCTGAATTTTGTGCCATGGAACGGCTTAGAACCGACCCCACCGTTTAAACCTACTCGCTTTCCTTGTGACGTACATTTTTAACATTTTGCCCGATCTGATAGAGACTGCGGCAAGACTTACAATTAACGATTTTGCGGAAGTTTGCCGCCAAAATACTGTCTGAATTAACATAATATTTTGACTTTAACGCTTGTAATTAGTAGTAATCCTTACAAATTTGGTAGTGTAACACGAGACAACAGTTATAATTAACGCAAATTCTTACACCCGCCGCTCAAAACCCCGCTTCGCTTGACACGTTGTGCCTTGCATATATACACGCTGTGGCAAAGCCAACAGAGGCAAACACGCAGACAATTTTATTTCCTCCTCGCGGTAGTATTTCTGACGTCACAAAAACAAGTAGTTATTTGAAAATACATGCTAGCGAGAGATGAAGAAGGGGGGAAAGATGGCCGTCATGTGTAAAATTTTTATTTGACGATTGACCGGGACAAAATTGAAAATCTAAACCATAATGAAACTGACCATAAAAATCATATGATAGTATAGCTTAGAGTCCACTGAGGAAGAATGTGTTTTAAATAATATGGTAGTCCAAGTATTAGCCAAGTTATTGAAAAAATACTAAATGTCTACGGACGCGCGACCAGACAGACTGTTGTTCCTGCTTGTTTTTTTCATAACGTTAGTGGGGACGGCAGCTTAGAAAAGAGGCATTGAGGTACATTCAAATTCGCTTGGGTAACGAGAGTATAGGGGGAAAGGGGAGCGGTAGAAAAATTGTTACCCAAAACTAAACATCTTTTTGTATTGGCATAACGAAGGCAGACTGGCCAATCGACTACCAGACGCAGAGTTTGTTTGGAATTATTTTTTGTTTTTCAAAAACTACATTTGAATTCTGGTGGTCGCAAGCTTTCGATTGGCCAGTGCTGATAAATATTAGCAAAAGGCTTTCACTATTCATTGCCAGTTGAACAAAACTTTTCATTTAAATACGCTGAGATCAGCTGTGTTAATTTTAAAATTAAATAAAGAAGTATTCACAGTTTGGACAGTGCAGAAGAAACTGAGGCCACTTCTTTGCAAGTCAGCGTCATTTTTTTATATTTCTTGAAATTTGTGGTAAGAATGCTTTATGAATTAATATGTTTAATCCAACTACAAAGTTAGATACTGCTATTGGGAAAAGTGAAGGACGTGCCGGGAGCAGACATTGTTGAGTCCTCACATTGAACTGTATCTAACTGATGTACGAGGGACGATCAAAACGTAATGCCTCGTAATTTTTAATTTCATTCAATAGGCAAGAAAACAGATAAAATTGACATTGAAATGTAGCCCCAAGTCTGAACTTCAAAAAATTATTTCTCAATGTAGTCTCCGTTATTTGTTACAGTTTTTTCCATCTTCTCCCAAGGGCATGTATCCCCGCACGGTAAAAATTTGTGTCCTTTTTCCTAAACCACTGGCGTACGGCGCGTTTAAGGGTATCGGTGTCCTCAAAGTGATGTCCGCGAATATCTTCTTTCAGTGGTCCAAACAGATGGAAGTCAGATGGTGCAAGATCGGGACTGTAAGGGGGATGTGGTAATAATGTCCAGCCAAATTCTGCAATCGCATCAATGGTGCGTTTAGCGGTGTGTCGCGTGGCATTATCGTGCAACAGTAGTGCAGTTCTCTGATCTTTTAATGGGTAAAGTCGCCGAAGACGACCTCTAAGCTTCTTAAAAGTTTCAATGTAACGGTCTGCATTCACCGTGTTTCCCTGTTCCAAGAAGTCGAGAAGAATCACACCCTTCTCATCCCAAAACACGGAGGCCATAACTTTCCCTACAGATGGTGAACTTTTGAACTTCTTTCTTGTCGGCGATGTTGTGTGATGCCATTCCATTGACTGCCTCTTGGATTCTGGTTTAAAAAAAATGAACCAAAGTCTCATCACCTGTCACAATAGTCGATAAAAACTCTTCTCCTTCAGTTTCGTAACGGTGCAGGAGGTTGATGACTATGGTTTTCCTTGTTTCTTTATGTCTGTCTGTCAACATTCTATGACATAACGTTGTTTTAACCGAACGTCTTTGGCAGCCATTTTTAAACTTTTACAGTGGTGCCACCTGTTATTGAAACAGGTTGGTAATGCTATACAATGCAGAAGAGTGTTTGAGGAATCCTGCTAAATTTACAAATTGCACACCGATGCAGTGTTCACATACATAAAAAATAGGAGGCATTACTTTTTGACCTTCCCTCGTATGTTGTCATGATTGTGTTGTCATATTATTGCATTAGAATATATTAGTAAGCCTCTGTGTTCCATGAACACTGTTCAACATGCCTGAAGCATTTATATTTAAAAAAAGAAAAGAAGAGAAAAACATACCAAAGGAAATGTGGTTACTCCACATTATTTTATTGAGGAAAACTATGTAAACGTACAGTGGCGTATCTGCCATAGGGACTTGAGGTGTGGTCACAGCAAGGTGTGAGTCATGTAAAACTAGGGGCGAGTGCACCTGTAATGCACGCGAGGCTGACCCCATATCACCGTAGGAAAATAATAAATATAATAAGTGATCAGATATAAAAGGCCAGGGTGTCCTTTTGTTGCAGAGGTTTTATTTCCTGTTGCCAGCCGGTAACAGTAAACCTGCTGGGTGAGAATAAAGCCATCAAGTCTCCGACCATTTGTTTATGCTGTCAAAAGATAACGGGAGGAGCTTGCGCATTTTGAGAGATCGAGATTTTCTGCAACTTCATACTGTATTTTCATTCTACAAGGAATCCCAGGTGATGTGTTAAGCATCTGGGTATATCTGACACTTTCGTTTAATAAACACTGGTATTTCAAAATCATACTCAGGAAGTTTATGGGGTGTGATGAAACTACAGCCCCTCATACACAGTGACTTTCCCTCTTAGATGAGTAAAGTGTAAGCTGTGAACATTCCAACAGGAAAGATATATATTGACTTTATAGTTATTGGGCAAATTGTCCACACAATTTTAGTTGATCTTTTCTGTAAACTATCTTGTCCTCATTTTCAAAGACCTGTCCAAAAGATATGACTGGACAGGCAAAATAAATTGTAAATAGAAAACATTCATTTTTAAAGAAAAACGTAACCACTGGTTTTATTCACTTCCTCATAGAAAATTAAAGTGTTTTTGCGTTGTGTACCATCATTTCATTTCTCCCCTAGACACTAGGTACATCATACACCAGACACTAGAGCCAAAATAGTGACCGTGTGAGATCTAGGGAGGTAGCGTTAGGTTCTCTGCATATATTTCATCATCATCTTTTAGAGTCAGGGGCCTACATGTGCTTCTTCTTCTTCCTCGTTCGCCTTCAGACTTCCACATTTATGACTCTAATAAAGGCAGTAGTCAACCCAAGGCTCCCAACATCTCCAAACAGTTACATGTGCTTGACCTTACACGGTTAATACAGACACGGATTTCATTCTTTTAGGATACCATCATAACCTCCCCAGCAAATCAAACTTTGCTACATTGCACTAGGAAACATGTGGATAATCGAAATGAATCAAGTCAAACACAAAAAGCAACTCACATGTCAAACCAATCATAGTCTATGAATCTGAAACACGGAGAACAACAAATACAAATAAAAACAGCCAATCAATTGCAGATTGTCTTAAATGAGTGCTTGCCTAGAATAGAAGGGTTGAAATGGTATGACTGAACCACCAATGGGGTGGTCTTTGCTTTCCATGGATCCATGTATCTTTGGTAGTTATAATTTAGATTTAAGTTGACCATCAGGTATGTGTCAACTGTCCACTCACATTCAACAGTTTTGTTATCACGGTTTGTCAAAATTCTCCCACAACCGTCAGGTCATCTATTGTGATTTTATCTGGTCCAGGGGCTTTGCCGTTTCCTCATGTGGCGCGTGGTGTCTTCAACTTCTGCCACGAGTATCGGTGGTCATTAACAATTGTTTTGAATATTTACTTTTGATATTTCATTATCATATAGATCCTTTGTTTTGTTTCCATCTTTCTATTACATTGTTGTGTTCTGTATGTTAACTTATTTATCTGTTTATTCGTACATAAATTGTATGACTTGTTTGTGCTGCACTTCAAGCTCTCTGCATTTCTGGTTTAGCCTTGCTACATTTACTGTTTTAAATTTGCTTACGATTTTGTTATTTAGTCTGTCATATTCTTCTTTGTCTTGCTTCTTCCTTCTTGCATCCATCAGTTGTAAAATGCCATCTGTCATCCATTGCTTATTTGCGGTCCACGATATTAATGATATGATTTCTTTTGATGATTTATGCATTAGCTACTTTGGAATGTCCTATTATTTATTTACACTTTGTATATTTTTCTCCAGCATTATGTCTATTTCACTTTGTAATGTAATATCTCCTACTCACTTTCTTATCTGATTTAAGTAAGGCTTCCTCTAGCTAGATTTTAAAAAAACCCTCCGCTTTACTTTCTTCAGTTTTATCGCAAGTTTCCCTGTTACTGGTACATGGTCGCTACTCCAGTCTGCTCCAGATGAATGCAGACATATCTGGAGTCGTTCTTATATGACCACCAGCTAAGCACAGTGCTACAGTATTCAAATGTGGAAGTGAACATGTCCGTGAGGCTAATTACACCCCCAATGACTCTTGAAATCATCCACACTTCCAGGGATTCACCCTGTCGCGAAACATGTTGAGAAACCTGCATTGCACACTTAACTTGGAGGAGTCACTTCAGCTGCAGACGTAAATCTTGCTTTTTTACCTCGTCGGCTGCATGCAGAAAGATCTCATTTTGGGCCCATGATGGGCGATGGGAGCTGATAAGTGGCTCTGTGTAAGGTAAAGGTAAAGGATCCCGTTACACGCCCATTGAGGCATATTGGGAATATGGTGTTAGGCCCATATTTTCTTAACCATCGGCACACTAGGGGTGATGTGGTCAGCATCACGCCGGCCGCCTTAACCTTCCCAGAGTTGCTCTGGTACCAAATTTTTGAGGCTGGGTAAACCTCGGAACCATTTGCGGAAAAAAACCCACCTCAACTGGGGATCGAACCATAGACCACCGAGCTATAAAGCCAGTTCACTAACGTGTAAGTCGTGACAATTCCTTTGGAGAGCCCAGAACTAGAGCCCAATATTTAAGCTCTGTGTCGTATTTTGGTCTGTATTACAACTCGTCAAATTTGCCGCTCGAAAATATCGAAGATAAATAGTACAATTAGAACAACCAATAGAATCGCTCCTTTTTCTCTTATGTATAGGACACCTTTTTATGCTTGATAGAGGGGCCAATTTTGTGTATTTGACAGAACGAAGATATTTTATTTCTTAAAAACTAAAGATCGGTAAACAGACAGGTATAGCTCAAATTATAGCGGGGATATTATTTAAGAGGTTAGTGTAAAGACTTCCTCATAATAATATTTTATTGTACGAGAAAAATCAGTTTTAATGATAATTTTACTTCAGGGTAATCCCCAATTTAGTTAGTTAAAGTATGCACAGATCTAAATGCACTGGGCTAACTAAAATATTAATAGCTAGAACGATAGAGATCAATTCCTAGTTTTATTAGAGCTTGAATAATTGAAATCGGCCCAAAAATAAGTAAAATAATAAATATTTAAACTTAATCACATTGTACGGTAGGGCTGAAAAACGGGCAAAAACGGGCATAGTGAATTCTTAACGTCAGTTTTGACTGTGTTTCGATTGGTCGAGCACAGCGTGATATAAGGCCTTGAACTTGGGCGGATTCTTGCCACTAATATGTTTGAAATCATGAGCAATACTAGGGAGAGCGCAAATATAAACTGTCAAATATTTTGCCGCCTGTACCTAAAGCAGACCTAGAGAAACCATTGAAAGCCAGTATCAGCTTATGTATTTTACCTGAGGGTAAGCGATATATAAAAATATTTGTATATATTCATGTTGCTTGCCTGTAGTTATCCACTTATGTGTTCGCTGATGTGTTAGAAGGAAAAATAGGCCAAATGTGTAACGGACTTCCTTACCAACGTGTGTAGTTTTAAAGACGACAGGCCAGAAATGGAAACAGTGTAGGATATTTGCAAAATTATGGCACAAGTACGACTGTAAGTCTATTAGGGTATTTGAATGAGTATTTCCTCCTGGAACGACACACTGTTCAAGAACATAAGATAGGATGACAGGATATATTAACATGATGTAATCAAGAGGCTACTTACTATTTTGAACTTAACCTAATTATGGTATGGAAGACAATCATGGCTGAATGGATCTAACATACGATGTATTAAGGAAATGAGTAATCAAATTGAACTGGCTGTGAGGTATTGAGGTAACTGTCCTGTGATTGATTTAATGTTTGTACGTGATGTTGTCTGTATGTAGGGAAAACTACTGGACCCTACAAGTTTTGCGAATGTCTTTTCATTCCAGGTTTTATCCTGGTAATATTTCAAGTTCATGAGACATCCACTTGAGAGGAACTATGGTGGTGTACTGTTCGTCAGATTGATAGAACTAAAGCCTAAATTCCCAGCCTGGAGTTCATATTCTATGCGAACCCAGCCAGGATTGTAGGTGTCTCAGACTTCAATCAAGCTAAGTGGATACATAGATCCACTGGTCAGATGATCCAGCAACAATACAAAGAACTAGAATAAATAAAATAAAAGTATTAAAGACTCAAAGAAAAACTCTTAAAATACAGACTTGTTATAGACTGAAACATTATGACATGATGATTCACAGAGGAACATATTCAATTCCTATTACGTTACTAGCCAGGGACGTTGATACCAAGATTGTGAGCTAGTGAATGAACTGTTATTACAAATATAAAATAATATAAAAGACTATTGTTGCCTTTTATGGAGAACATTCCATATTATTTATTTCCTTTTTGTAAATACCTTATAACCTGATTTTAAGTTTTCCTAACCAAAAGAAAACAGGTTAGGAACAATAAATTGTAAATACTTTCATTCAGTCTTACTTAATTAATCTAATTAAGTTAATGTTCTGTTTGATAGTTATTACATATAATTAATTTAACTTACCCCTAGATAATTAGCCACACAAACAAATATATAATTATTACTCATTGTGGGATCTGGAGAGGTAGCAGATAGATCTTCAGGATCCAACACTATCATCATATCTAAAGGTTTACATAGCTTGACCCCACTTTAATGTCGATACACCCTTACTCTTTTCAGAGAAGGGGGTATTTCTTATAAGACCAGTCTCTTATCTGGCACTATCCTGGTATCATTTGATACATCTTTTTGTCCAGGATAGTCTTCATTTTAATAACATCCAAACCTCTCGCGACACTCTGCATATTTGGAGAGCCGCCCTTGGATGACGGGGAAAGCACAGTATGCCACGAGGTTCTTCCTCCTGGCTTGGGATTAGATGTGATGATCCTTTAAATGCCAGCCAAGCTGGAGAAACTGGAGCTCATGACTTCAACTCAACACGTTTCAGAGTGGCAGAAAAGCTACATGAAAAGCCTAGATCTACAGTGTAAATAATACCAAGGAGTCTTCAACTTGGTATTGGCTGCAAAAGAACGAACGAACGAAAGAACTTTATTTTCAAAGGGTTGAGAATTGGGCACGCAGGCCCGTCTAACATTCTGCCCTTCCTTTCGCTCACCTTTCATACTGAATTCATTTATTCTCATATGCATGTTACGTATCAATTTCAAGAAATTCAACGTAAAGTAAAATAATAATAAAGCACACTCATATTAACATTAATTACTTATAAGCATGACATAACATATGTTGAAAAGTACAAACATCGTCATTAGAACCTACAGTTGATGTTATAAGAAAAGATAATCTGATTAGGGGTGCATGTAATCAGAATTCAGAGAGTATTCAAAAAGTCTATGATTGTATGAATAGGGACTGAGGTTGTTTCTTAGGTTATATGGAAGACAATTCCAAAGATGAGCAGCAGAGTACGTTAAGCTTTTCTTGAATAAGTCAAGCCTAGGCTTGGGCACGTGCAATCTGTTAAAGCGTAGACTGCGTCTTTCATTGTAATTGAACATTGGCCACAGATATGCTGGAGCATTGTGTGACAGGATTTTGTGAACAAATTTAGCTTTGTTAAACAGAAGGCGCTTTCTTAAGGGCAGTATTCGGAGGTTTTTATAGAAATCTATACACTGAGTTAGGCAGTTGTCAGAGACTAGACGCACTGCACGCTTTTGTAGTAAACGGAGTCTCTTTGTGTTGGACATTGAGCAACCATCCCAGATTGTGGAGCAATAGTCAAGGTTTGCTTGTATGTGAGAGATATAGAACAATTTTCGTGCATCTTTATCTAGGAAATGTTTGATTTTAGCTAACTGGTAAACTTTCTGTGCCGTTTGCTTGGTCAGTGCATGTACATGTGAGTTCCAGTTTAGATGCTGGTCAACGATTATACCTATAGTTTTATGTTCATTAACGTTTTCAATTAGTGAGTTACCAATGTAGATCTGAAGTGTTGTTTTCTCTGAATTTTGTAATTTTTGTCTAGTCGATATTAACATGCATTTCGTTTTAATGATATTTATTAGCATGCGATTACCGTTGCTCCACTTAATCAGATTATCTGTATCCTTTTGTAACGATAGTTCGAGTGTTTTACAACTTTTATCACTCTTGTAAACAGTACAGTCGTCCGCAAACAGATCACAGGATGAGTGCTTGATGTGAAGAGGAAGGTCATTAATGTATATGGTGAAAAGTAGAGGACCAAGTATAGAACCCTGAGGAACGCCAGTATTTATTACTCGTGGGCTAGAATATGAGTTATTGTAAGAAACTACATGTTTTCTGTCTGACAGGAATGATGTAATCATTGTCATCAGTTGAAAGTTTATTTTTGATGTTTCTAGTTTTCTAATTAAAATAGCGTGATCTATCATATCAAATGCTTTTTTAAAGTCTACAAAGACTGCCACACACATGTTATCGTTGTGCCAGTTGTCTATCATCTTAGTTAGAGCAGTGTGATATGAATGTTTAGGCCTAAACCCCGATTGACTATCAATTAGCAAGTCGTTGTTAATTAGGTGTTGTAGTGTTATTTTGTGAATGTGTTTTTCCAGTGGTTTGGATAGCGATGATATTAGAGAGATTGGCCTATAGTTACCAAGGTTACGAGTATCAGAGGAACCAGGTTTGAAAAGAGGATATACCTTAGCGACTTTAAAGTGCAACGGGAAGTAACTCTTTGCGATACATAGATTGTATATGTATGTTAGTGAATCACTAATAACTGGCGCAGCATAGCGCAGTATTCGATTACTGATTCCATCAAGTCCTGATGAGTTATTCTCTTTAAGGCCTAGAAGATAGTTATACACTTCATTAACTGTCATATACGGAATGTCGGATGGGACTGTGTTCGTGTATTTGTTCTCACAGAATGCTCACAGTTGGCCTAGGTCACAAGGGGAATCTGGTATCGTAGATTTAATACTGGTTATTTCTGCCTGAAAGTAATTGCTAAAGTCCGTACACGTAAATGAGGTATTGCGGCTTAATGAGTCTGGCGAATTTCGTTTGTTTGCTAGAGTGTTGATTGCTGTCCACATATCTTTACTGTTTGTTTTGTTCTGAATTAAGTTTTTAAAGTATGTTTTCTTTTCTCTACGTATTAAATATTGTACCTTGTTTCTTTGTGCTCTGTATGTGTTAAAGTCCTTATTACGAAAAGCTCAGCAGTCTTATTAAACAAGAACAACAACAAAAGTCTGCTTCAGGCCTGGTTATCACAGGTATCAAACTGCTTCTAAATCTCCTGCATACTAGTATGTAGTCAGTGTGATTACGAATATTGTTTCTTCGTATTTTCCACATTTAAAGGCGTTAAGGGTGATGCCTAAACTGGATGTTTCCTTTTATTATGCCATGTGTACTTGTCCAGTCTATCAGTTTGTCACCTCTCTCATTTCTTTCTCACAGACCATAACCACGTGTTACATTTTCGCCGGGTTCATTAAACACTTATGCGCCGAAGTCTCCAATTACTGAAGATGTCTCACGAGATTTGCTCTATGCTTTAGCTAAGCCATCTTCATGTAGAATGTGCTCATTACATCTTTGTGTATTATCCATTGCTGCTGCGTAAGATTGTATAAAATTAACATCTTCAGCTCTGCCATTCAAATTAAGTAACTTGACTCTATTGACATAGCTCAAAAATGCTTTACTGTTCTTTTTTCTGTTCTCTCTACTTACTGTTTTCTTTTTCCATCTAAAATTATATATTTTCATCTTTAATGTGTATTTCGTCTAGAATAAAGTAGTTTATAGTTGTCAAAATATATGTTACCTATCTCGGTATATCACATTTCACGTAATCCTAATACATTTACATCCATTCTGTCTAGTTATCTTTATAACACATAAGGAAGGGAAACCCGAGGCCTGTAAACAGTAAATAAATATTAGACAAACAAAAAGGTATGTTTTCAGGCACTCGTAAGAAATACTTGCAAAGAAGTAGAACACTAGACAACAGATAAACAACAGACGTGAGTGGCTTACCCAGGACTCGAACCCAGGACCTTCCGTGCGACAACTAGTTTCCTCCTGATGTTGTCTAAATTCCGATTCTGCATAAGTGTCCCGACATTCCAAGAGCTATAAGTGAGAAAATAACATCAAGAGATGGACAGGAAAGAGTATCAGAGTGCACCATCAAGACGTTGGAGATACACTGCAGCCGACTTTCAATATGGATATAGCAGCTGATAATGTTGATGAGTTTGATGACGGTCAGGCATCACTTGGGATAAGGGGCCTGTCATCCTAGTAGGAGCATCAGCTGGTTGGTGGATGGTTGAACGAACTCTAGATACATAGTTTCAACTTTCCTTTTCGTTCCCTGTGGAACATAGGGCAGAAACAGTTGCTTTCCATCGATTTCTTATCTCGCCTGTCTTTTTCATCTGTGCCCAAGTCATTCCAATTTCCTTAGCCTCCTCTTCAACAGTTCTTCTCCAAGTTATCTTTGGTCTCCCGATTCTTCTTTTCCCCTGTGGGTTCCAGTCAAGGGCAACTCTGGCTATACTTGATTTTTCTCTTCTGAGTGTATGTCCTATCCATCCGCACTTTCTTACCTTAATTTCTGTTTGTATTGGCTGTTATCCGCATCTTTTCCTTTAGCTCTATATTTGTTATTACATCTGGCCATCGTATACGGAGGATCCGTCGGAGACATCAATTTACAAATGTCTGTAGCTTGGAGGTGATACTCTTTGAGACATGCCATGTCTCTGAGCCATACAGCAAGACTGACTTCACATTTGAGTTATAGATTTTAATTTTGTTGTCTCTGGATATAGCTGAGGAGTTCCATATTGGTCGAAGGGCATTAAAAGCTCATCTGGCTTTATTTATCTTTGAGCAGACGTCGCCAGCTTCCCCCCTCCTTTGTCAATGGTACTCCCCAGGTATGTTAAGCTTTCTACTTCTTCAATGACTTGATCATTGATCTTCATCGAGTCCGTCTGCCTACTATTTATTCTCATTTCGTTTGTTTTATTTACATTTATGTGAGTCCCATCTTTGCTGCTTCTGTTACTAATCTATTTGTTTTCTCCTGCATATCTTGCTGTCTATGTGACAGAAGGCACAAATCATCTGCAAAGTCTAGATCCTCCAGTTGTTTGTTAAATGTCCACTGTATTCCAGTTTTATATCTCTCTCTCTGCTGTCTGTCTCATAACCCAGTCTATGACCATGAGAAAAATGTTTGGTGATAGCAGACATCACTGTCTGACTCCACTTTGTACTGTGAAGGGCTCTGATAGTTTTCCTTTGTGTACTACTTTACATGATGACTCCTGGTAGAAATCTTGGATGATTTTAATGAATTTATCTGGGATTCCATAATGTCTCAGGATTTTCCATATCACAGTACGGTCTATACTGTCGAAAGCCTTTTCGAAGTCCACAAAATTTACATACAAGGGATCTGCCACTCATTTGATTGTTCTATGATGATTCTGAGTGTTGCTATCTGGTCTGTACATGATCTTCCTGCCCGAAATCCTGCCTGTTCTTCTCTAAGTTTGTCATCCACCGTCTTCTTAATACGATCCAACAAAACTCTGGTCAAAATGTTTCCAGCCACTGCTAGTAGTGTTATACCCCTCCAGTTGCTACATACAGTCAAGTTTCCTTTCTTTGGCAGCTTGATAATGTGGCCTTCTTTCCAGCTCTTTGGGATGGCCTCTTTTTCCCAGATTTTCTTGAAGATCTGGTGTAGCAACTCTGTAGTGTATGGTATATCTGCCTTCAGGGCTTCTGGTGGTATTCCATCTGGTCTTGCGTCCTTCCCATTTTTCAGCTGTTTTATTGCCCGAGAGATCTCTTGTTTAGTGGGGAAAGGGGGGGGGGGGGGGGCTATTCCGCTGGTTCTATGATGGATTGCTGTATTGGTTAATTTCGGTTTAGGATTTCCTTAAAATATTCAGCCCATCTGGCCCTTTGTTTCTCTTCATTGATAATTCTTTGACCTTCTCTGCTCTTCACTGTTGTATTGTGGTTTAGCTGTTTCTTAAATAAAGTTCTAGTAATATTATATAATGCTTTCACGTCTCCTTTTTTGGTCGCAGTCTTGGCTTCCTCTCTTAGTTTTTTCAATAAATTCTCTTTTGTCTGGTCTGGCACTCTTTTTCACTCTCCTGTTTAGCTCCCAATATATTGTGAGCAGTTGTGTTTTCTGTTCTGCCTCTTTACAGTTGTTTACTTGTTGTATGATGTCTCTTCTTTCTATTATGAGGTTCCATGAGTTTTCTGTGAGCCATTCCTTCTGTTGTTTATTTCTTTTGCCAAGAACTTCTTCACATGTATTCCTGTATGTTTCCTGAATTGTGCACCAATGGTTATCTATACTTTCCTCTTCAAGGTTCTCCAGTGCTTCACATCTATTTCTCAACTTTAGGTTGAACTAAACTTGTGTGCCTTTGTTCATAATGTTCTGGGTATTATACAGTCACAGAATGCATTAGGGCGACCCCTTCTTCTTCCTAATCTCTGTTTCACTACGGCTGTATCGGTACATTTGTGGTACGGATTGTATTGCGTGCTTTCAATTGACGCACTTTCTTTCTTTCTCTGCTAAGTAGCAGATTTTTGATAGTGTGTCTTGTCTGTTTATTTAACACTCCTGGTGGATGATAATACTAAACGTTTGCAGGAGCGGCTGAGAGAACATTATCGACAACCAAGTTAGTTAATCGCAGTCGCTGCCGATATCAGTACACAGATTAACACGTACATCGTCCAACGCAATCTGCTTAATCACTGATAAGGCACGGGTGTGTCTCCGCCATGGTTGTAAAGAGACGGATTTTGTGTGTGCTCAAGCAACAGATAAGACATTACTTTAGCGAAAGTAATAATTTGTTACATCTGACACACATTGTCGTGTGAGGTTACTGATATGTCTGTGAACTCGCCTGCCCGGCAATCGGATGTTTACAGCCCATTTTCAGAAAAGTAATGTTTGAAATTTTGCACAAGACGAGTCAAGCAAAATATTCAAATCAGATTGGCTGATCATCTGAGTTTCATAACAGCGAATGCGTGGGAAGGCAGTGAATATAAGAATATAACCTTACACATTTCTGTGTTTTTTTCACTGTGAGATTCACGCTTGCCAAAGACACCAGACGTGCCAGTTAGAATTCAAAATTTCCACTTATCAGACCAGACACCTTTTATGGGAGTATTCATTAGGACTTACAATTCAGCCCAGAAAATCTCTATCATTTTAATAAGGAAAGCCGCTGTCTGATGAAACTGAAGGAAACACACGGAGTCAGAAAGGGAATTAAAGTTCAAATTAACGACCTCAAGTACACGTGTAATAAGGCCAGGATTGGCGTAGGTTGTGATTTTACATTCTATATTTTATTACTAACATGTGAACTAACATATATATGTATATTATCATGTGAATTTTAATATGTGAAAATCGCTAGTGGATGTCCCAGTCATTTGAGGCTGGGACCTTAGCGTATAGAATGACGATTCATGAACCACCACTGCACGGGCTGGCTACTGCTTTATTGCTAGTTTCTTAAAGAGAACTAAATGCATAAAGAGTCCCAGGTTTCATACGGAGCAGGGAGAAAAAGATGAAAGAAATGATGTAAATTTTAAGTATAATACTTACAGTTTCAAACCAGTGTAAATGTCGATGTCATGTCTTCATAGGTCTTCTTTATTATGTTAATGATCTTCATGATAACTCCATAATGCCTCATCAATTTCCAAAGCGATTCTCTGTCTACATTGTCAAATGGCTTTTCATAGTCCACGAATCCGATGTATAGCGGTGAATTCCATTCCAGACTTTATTCATCTATTATTCTCAATGTGGCTGTCTGGTCTGTACAGGATCTGTTTTGTCGAAAACCTGCTTGTTCATCTCTCAGTTGCTTGTCCATGGACTCTTTTAATCTCTCAAGGATTATTCTGTTTAGAACTTTTCCGGGCACTGATGGTAACATTATTCCTCTATAATTTGTGCACTCTTTGGCATAGAGAAGAGGAGATTGATCACAGGAGAAATGGTGTGGTCCTCAGGACATGAGGAGGAAAGAGCCCACCACAGTGAAAGGGTGGCTCTAATGCTGTCCAAGGAAGCACAGAAGGCACCTATAGAATGGGAAGCAATGTGACCCCGAATTAGAACAGCAAGGTTTAAATCAGCCAAAAAGAAAGTAAATATAAACATCATCCAGTGTTATGCACCAACAAACGATAAAGAGGAATCTGTGAAAGAAGACTTTTACACCAGACTACAAAATGTCTTGGACAATAAGAAAAGAAAGGATATCACAATTTTAATGGGGGACCTAAATGCGAAAATAGGAACAGACAACACCGGCTTTGAAGAAATCATGGGAAAGCATGGATTAGTTATGATGAATGAGAATGGAGAACTATTAGCAAACTTCTGTGCTTCAAATCAACTAGCTATAGGAGGAAGCATATTTCCACATAAAAGAATACATAAAGCAACATGGATATCACCAGACCACAGAACTGAGAATCAGATTGATCACATATGCATAAGTAAGAAGTTTACGTCATCATTGCATGATGTGAAAGTATGTAGAGGAGCAAATGTTGAATCAGACCACCATCTTCTGTTGGCTAAAACAAAATTAAAACTCAAGAAATTTACAACAAGCTATAGACAACAGTATAAGGTGGGATATCTAAGAAATCAGGAAATAACAGAAAAATTTTCAATCACAGTATCCAACAAATAACAAATACTCCAACAGCTGGAAGATGAAACCGATACGGAAGACCACTGGCAATAAGTAAAAAATATATGGAACGAGACATGTGAAGAAGTATTGAGAAAAAGAGAACATCAGCACAAAGCATGGATAACAACAGAAACCATTAGTAAGATAGAAGACAGGAAAAACAAGAAAGCAGATTTAAACAGAAGCAAAACCAGAAGCTCCAAAGCCAAGGCTCATGAAGTGTACATAGAAGCAAACGCAGAAGTAAGAAGAAATATCAGAAGAGACAAGATGAAATATATTGATGTTTGGCAAGGAAAGCAGAGGAAACTGCAGTCAAAGGAAATATGAGGGACCTGTACAACAACACAAAGAAGCTAACAGGGAAATATAAGCAAGCAAATGGCCTCATACAAGATAAGAATGGAAAATAGCTTAGTAATGTACAAGAACAAATGAAGAGATGGACAGAACATTTTGAGGAACTTCTCAATAGACCATCTCCAACTAATTCCCCAGACATCCAGCCAGCAGAAGAGGAGCTACAAATCAGCTGTGAACGACCAAGTAGAGAAGAAATAAAGAAAGCCATAAAGCTTCTGAAAGATGGAAAAGCAGCTGGTCCAGATTGCATTCCAGCAGAGGCCATCAAAACATATATTGATACCTCTACACTCTGTAGAGTGTATATTATACAAACTACTTGACAATGTCTGGGAGAGAAAGGAAATACCAGCAGAATGAAGGAAGGTTATCTGGTCAAGTTGCCTAAGAAGGGAAATTTACAAGAGTGCACAAATTATAGAGGAATAATGTTACTATCAGATGTTAATATGTGCACGTTAAAATTTTCAAACTTTTCAAATCAGTGTAAGCATAAATTAAAACATATTTAATTTATATTGTGAATACTTTTCAATCAGTGGAAATGTAAATGTAAACATATTCTATCTGAGCTATTAACCTTTTCATTTGAATGTAATGTGAAGCTAAAGCTATTCAATTTAAATGTAAAAGAACGTTTTATCCCGAGGGATTAAATTTAATTCTCATCGAGGGTAAAATCTGAGATAAATGGGATGGTAGAATTGAAGAAAGGGGACACATAAGTATGTGTCGGGAAACGCAATACTCAGAAGAGCGTTTCGTTTCTATTCTTTATCATAGTTATTGGTGGTACCAGCAGAAAGTACTATCTCTGGAACAAGAAATGACAAGTGGCCTACGCTTTAAGACGAAGAACCAACTTTGTAGACTCTCCTTGACATTTCTGGGAAACGAGCTACACCCGACAACCTTGACCAGCGACGTGCGGGAGCAGTGTAAAAAGAACCAACCCATCAGAAGGAGCAGAACCGTCATTGGCAGCTAAGTTCCATATGTAAGTTGTCAAAGTGAACTTTTTTTTTATCGTCTCTATTATCCATCAATGATGAAACGTTTCTTATAAACTATTCAATTATTTTCAAACTGTTAAAACTTAAGTGATTATTAATTTTTGTTATTTGTAATTTTACAAATTTAACTTCGATTTAATCCTTATAAATGCACTGCATGTTTGTTTCAGTAAATTTACTACACACAATCTAAACTGAGCTATACCAGAATAATATGAATTCCACTGAGTAAATCAGAGGTGGGGGTTCAAACAAGCTAACATAAACCATTGCTTAATCCTTCACAAAAGTTGTCGGCAGATTCTAGAATTAATGTGCTGAGCCAAACGCAGCATTGTTTTCTCTTATCTGAATATCTTGTGAATACTCCTTTGTCGTAGAAGCGTCATTAACCTTCTATCTACATATCTGCCAAGAGTAATCATTGTGCGAAGGTTGAGACATTTGAAGCCCATATTAGAAACTCTTGAGTTTTGGCCACTATTGGACCACTACTGCAAGCAGGGGAGGCAATACCATCACATATACTTCGGGCTTGATCTTTCTGCTCTGTCTTTGCGCGCCCTCAATTTTATCCTCAGTGATGCCAGAAGAAGGTGGTTGTCTGACGCTACGTCAGCTCCTTTCTTTACTCTCACATCTTGTAGGGAGCGTCTCTATTTTTTTTTCTTTGGTGAAGTGGTCTATCTGATTTTGCGTGTGCCCATCTGGGGAGTTCTATGTAGTCTTATGTATGTCTTTGTGTGGGAAGATAGTCCCTCCGATGGTGTCGTGATTAAGTCTGTCTCACAACACGGTTTTCTGTATACTTAGGAGTAAATCTGACCATACCGCACGCCATATGTTGAGAACTCTCTGATACACTAACCAATGAAAACGCGTCATTCTTGGTGTGTATTGTAAAACGTACTAGGCTTGAACATAGAGGCCCATTTTGTGTAACCGATGGTACAATGCCAATTTTGGAAAGAATAAAGAAGTATCACCGGAAACGATTATATAATTCAACAACGGGAATGTTACGCTAGAGGTAGGTGTAAACAATTTCTCGAATAGTACTTTAGTAAGATAGAAATATCGAGGGAAAGGGCTTCGTTACATCAGATTAGTCCCAATTTAGCTAGTTAAAGCATGCATATATTAAAATGCACTTTGCAAACAAACCAATAAGTAGATAGATCAATACAGAATAATTCATAGAACAATTCAAGCTTTAAATGACCAAATTCGCCCCATAAATAAGAAAGATAATGAATATTAAAAGTTTTGCTAATTGAACAGAAGGCAAAATTATGCCTCATTTTGAGATTTTTAACACCCTTTTTGCCCCATGCCATCTGATACGGTGGATGTGCTGGTATATAAGACCTTGCCCTTGGCTAAATTGAGGCCACAACATTTAAAAAATACAGCTGAACAGAAGAAAGCGGTGAAAGTGAAAACGTTTTGTACCTTTGCCAACCGCATCTGGTTGGCAGATCTAGATGCCCATTAATAACCTGTTAGAGCTTGTATGTATTGCCTGAGGGTAAGAATGAATATATATATATATATATATATATATATATATATATATATATATATATATATATATATATATATATATATATATATATGTATATAATTATGTAATTTTCCTGTGATTAATCCACTTGTGCGTTAGGAAGTGTGTAGCATGTGTAAACTCTTGGAGACGAAAGCCAGCCTTATAAAATGTGTAGAATAATTGAGAATGATGGCCAAAGTACGTCTGTAAGTTTGACAAAGTGTTTGAAGGAATATTTCTTAAATAACGACACATTTACCAGGAACATAAGGAAGGATGACAGGAATTGTTTTAAGGAATCGATCAAGGTATTACTTAGTGCTTTATACTAGACCAAATCATTGTATGAAGGCGGATCATGGACAACTGGATCTAACTTAGGATTTATAAGGAAAGTGTAGTCACAGTGAACTGGTTGAGAGTGGTATTGAGGTAAATTGTCCTGTGCATTTGTTAGCACAATGTCTGACACTGTTTGTTATGTCCATTGTGTGTGAGGACAGAATAGTGCTGGACCATACAGGGGTTGTGAGTGATTATTTGTATTCCAGGTTTTATCCTGCAAACTACCAGAAGTGCATGAATCATCTACCTCTGTTGAAGTCTGAGGTGCAAGCGCTCTTAAAGTCATTGGAGCCAGATACCCAGCTTCTACTGCCTGGAAATTCACAGACGTGTTAGTCCATGGCAGGAGTGTGATTGATTTCTACATAGAAGATAAGTGGCAAAACCAAGCCACTGGTCAGCATATTCAGACTCTACCTCTAAAATATAATAAAAAGATAAAAATACAGTGTATGATGAATCCTTGTGGACATAAATATGATAATTACTACTTCACAGTCCAGTAAGAGTGACAAAACATATATGTATTAGATAATGGTTAATCAAAAGATGAAATTCATCATATTGATTTATTTTGATAATTGATATTCCATGCTTATTTAATTCATTATGTAAATACATTTGATTCATTATAAGTTACCTAACCGAAAAGATAAACGGTGTAGGTTAAATAAATTGTAAATATGTACCATCAGACTTGCTAAAATTATTTAAATTGAGTTCCAAGTTTTGTTGATACATATTATATATACATAGACCATAATTAGTACCCCTAGCATAATTAACCATAATAATAGAAAATAATAATAACACATAATTTCAGAGGAGAATCGTGAAAGGGAGCAAATAGACTTTCATGACATCCACTCTCATCACACCTGGAGGTTTATACAGCTGGATTCAGCCTTTGATGTCAATACACCCTGATTCTTTTCAGAAAAAGGGGGTATTTCTTGTAAGACCAGACTCTTATCTGGCACTATCCTGGTATCATCTGATACATCTTTTGGTCCAGGATAACTTTAGATTACAATAACTTCAATTCCCTTTCGTGACAGATGGCCAGATCATTCAAATCACAAAAGTTAGCAAAAAGCTCTCCATTCTCATTTCTGTTTCCTATGCCATTTTGTCCCATGATTAGTTCCCTGTTTTTGTTGTCTACTCCTACTTTTGTATTTAAATCTCCCATTACTATCTTAATGTCTCTCCTGTGTGTTTTGTCCAGTGTTCCTTGGAGTTCATCATAGAAATCTTGCTTCTTATCATCATCTGCATTGTTAGTAGGGGCATAACACTGAATGATGGTGATATTTCTTCCTTTTCCCTGGAATCTTGCCGTTATTATCCTGTGTGATATTGGTTCCCATTCTATTAAAGCTTTTCTGGCTTCCTGGGAAATCATAATACAACCCCTTCTGTGTGTGTGTGGTCTTCATCCTCGTGTCCTGAATATATGACATTTTCCCCTGTATTCGCCATGAATTCACCAGTTCCATTTATTTTCGTTTCTGCTAGTCCTAAGAGTTTTATTTCGGATCGTCTCATCTCTCCAGCTACCTGTGCTGTCCTTCCGGCCTCCTGCATTGTCCGTATGTCTCAGGTGCCTATTCTGGTTTTTGCCTTCGTCGTTAGAAGAGGTGTCAGCAGCCAGGCTTCCATTGACTGGCTTTCATCAGGTGTCTGCGTCTTACGTCTCTCTTGCGAGGATTCTTCCTGACTCTGGTTAATGTTTCTTTCTTTAACCGTTTCCGTTTCTGTGACAATTTGTTTTTTCCGGCATGGTTGTCAGCCCTGTTCTCCAACCTCCTTTAACATGGAGGAAAGGGTGTGCCCACTATGTCTGTCCCTTCCATTTTGACCTGCTCAGCTTGATTGAACCTACAAGGAGCAAAAGCACCCGCTGATATAGCTCACAATTTCCTCAAGGCACTAAAGCCGACCCACCACTTCAAGGTGGGGCACTTGGGTCAGAGATACATAGTTTGGCTGTGAATAATGAGTAAGCAACCGTGCACCAAAACAGTAATTGTCACAGAGGGCTTGGTGGGACAGCTCTGGGCGTGGAGCTATCTGTATAAAGCCTATCTTTAGTTTTTAAGACGTGATAACCATAACACGGAGTTGCTTCAACCTTTCCCTTCCTCACTGCCTTGGGGGTTCGACGATACAGTCAAAAGATGCTCGAGACTCTCGTACACATATTGAAGGAAGTCAAGATGGAACCAACATTTGCCGCACAGTCACGAATAGAAGCAACTTCCATAGAAAAGTGAAAGACATTAGTGGTTCAGGAAGCACTACCTCGTCAGGCACAGAGCGACATGTGATTAATATGAACTTGGTTGATTCAAACTATGCGTAACAAAGTGTAACTAATTAAAACTCTAGTAAACACAAACATTTGTTAACAAAAAGTCTGTGTAACGCAAACTGTGATTAATCAAAACTATGCTTAACACATACTGTAGTTTCGTTAAATGTTTAATATATAATTTAGTTTTGAAACCAACACAGCCAACTGAGAACCTTCTTGTAACGATTACCCGATTATGTGACTATTTCTATAACTTCACATGATACCCTCTATACAGGAACAACTAAATATCTTCGTACGATACCCTGAGTATCATCTAAGTCAGCGGTGGCCAAACTACGGCCCGCGGGCCAGATCCGGCCCGCCAACCAGTTTTGACCGGCCCGCCAACCTGTTTTGGCCGGCCTCTTATTGTTGATTGAAGCCACACTCTTCACAATGAAATAACACACAAATGTATGTTTGAAATAAATAATTACATGTCATATTACAAATTACAAAACAAATTAAAACAACAGATTCATTATTTTTTTTTACAGTAATTTCAATTCGAAGACTGGTATACATGTCTTGGCAGATGTGCAGTACAGTAGTTTGCCGTTGCTTTCTGTACGTGGTTCATTATATATGTAAAACTAAACATCAGAACGTTATTTTTTAAGGATTTTATAGGTCTGGCCCTCGGGTGTTACCCTTTACCATAATCTGGCCCTCGGCCAACCTTAGCTTGGCCACCACTGATCTAAGTGACTAAATAAGTTCGGGTTGATGCATAGTTTACTGTTAGATATCGTAATGCTACCCCAAACATGGCTTAGATTAGGATATAACGAACGAACGAAATCAGGGTAAAGAAATAGGCATTATTGTCTTTGTATATTTCTGCCGCCAATAATATAACTCAGAAAGTGTTTTCAAATTAAAATATTCTGAACTTCAGTAATAAGTAATTGATAATAATACTGCATTCACACGCGTAACATATACATACACATACAGCTAGAAAGAAGAAGCAATGAAGTAACTTACATATTTAAACTAAAGTTAAAAATATAATTTTTTAAAGTAAATGCTCATGAACACATTATGTTAACTAAAACAAAAACTTGTCAGTAGATGCCTTCTCAAGCGACATGGCTTTGATATGTGAATGTAGATTTCTTTTCAATGTGGTACAGTTTTAGTCTTGACAGATGTCGGTAAAACATTCCACGATAAAGAAACCACAGCGGCTATCCTTCTGTCTAATTGTAAATCTTAACATTATACACCAAACTGAGATCTATGTAAATAAGCACTTAATTAATTGTACAATAAGTTACCACAAAATTATGAATATTAACCCCAACCCCAACCCTCTTGTGGACAAGTTTACGACATTGCAAGGTGAACTATAATTCAACGTAATTTTGTATCATAAGTGGCGTATCAAATAAATAAACAGATAATATAGAGCCGTTTCGTCATCTAAGAGACCGGAGCCCGATCAATTACCACTACCTGCCTACAACAGCACAAGATATGGATTTGGAGCACGATGGAGACAAAAACAGGTAAAATTACTTACATTTGACATCAACGAGGGCTCACAGCAGCTAATGCCACACGCTTGGCTCAAGAACGACATTGTCAGCTCCCCACAAATCTTCATGATAACATTGCACCAAAAAGCTAACTAAGCGGAGAATCTAAGTATCGATTTACACTTGAACGATAACATATATATCTGAGGAATTGAAACGTTTCGTAGATTTTAGGAAAAGAAAATATCGTCACATACTTAAGAAACACATTTCACGTACTCACTTCCTACACGAGATTGAGCACCTTATCTGCACACGTTTTCTCACAGGTACAACTCACTCCAAGAACACAGAACATTCGGGAAAACGACACTAGCTGTCCACACAGCTCAGCACGACTTTTGTGCAGGTCACTGTGAGCTGTGTCCGACCTCTGAATGCTGCTACCTTCGTCATGCAGTGCATACGCCCCCGCGTGGACAGGGGAGATTATCAAGTCTGGTAGTCTCGGAGAGCGAAGCAAGCCTCAGGTCACCCCTCATGCCAATACCACCACCACCCCACGGGCATGTTGCCTGCACCCAGCTCTGACCAGAAAGTGTCGGGAAAGAAAAACAAAACACTTCAGATCTCAGCTGTTGAGGACACAGCGGTCACTTAACGGGTGATATCTGGTCATCCACGCAAAGGTGGGTGAATTTTGTATCGGTTTGATAACCTGTGTGGACATTGTGAAAATGTGTGAGCGTTTGTGTTTGTCTGAAGGCGCCTATTGTATTATGTTAGACGAGTGTTTGTATGAGAAGTTTCATAGTGTATTAATGTGACAAATGTTTGTGTTTCTTTATGTGAATGCGTTTTTATGTAATTAACAAACTTTTATTTGTATGGATCTGTGGGCGCCCGTGCGCATATTTGGGTTATTGAGTAAGCTGTATTTTTTTGTGTTTACTTAATTGACAAAATACCTCGTTCAAGCCGTAGTGTAGGAGTTCTTAATCTTTATTGTGCCAAGGACCCATTTGTTCAGTGAAGGTTACAGACCCCTTTGTTTGTCCGGTGAAGGTTACAGACCCCTTTGTTTGTCTGGTGAAGTTTACGGACCCCTTTGTTTGTCCGGTGAAGGTTACAGACCCCTTTGTTTGTCTGGTGAAGTTTACAGACCCCTTTGTTTGTCTGGTGAGGGTTACGAACCGCTTTGTTTGTCTGGTGAAGTTTACAGACCCCTTTGTTTGTCTGGTGAAGTTTACAGACCCCTTTGTTTGCCTGGTGAAGGTTACGAACCCCTTTGTTTGTCCGGTGAAGGTTACAGACCCCTTTGTTTGTCCGGTGAAGGTTACAGACCCCTTTGTTTGTCTGGTGAAGTTTACGGACCCTTTGTTTGTCCGGTGAAGGTTACGGGCCCCTTTGTTTGTCCGGTGAAGGTTACGGACCCCTTTGTTTGTTCGGTGAAGGTTACAGACCACTTTGTTTGTCTGGTGAAGGTTACAGACCCGTTTGTTTGTCCAGTGAAGGTTACAGACCCCTTTGTTTGTCTGGTGAAGTTTACAGACCCCTTTGTTTGTCTGGTGAAGGTTACGAACCCCTTTGTTTGTCTGGTGAAGGTTACAGACCTCTTTGTTTGTCTTGTGAAGTTTACAGACCCCTTTGTTTGTCTGGTGAAGGTTAAGAACCCCTTTGTTTGTCCGGTGAAGGGTACAGACCCCTTTGTTTGTCCGGTGAAGGTTACAGACCCTACGATTGTTAGAAAAACAAAATGTACGTAGACGCATAATTAAATTTTGTTCATAAAAATAATACATTTTAATACAAAGAAAACTCGTTAAGCTTACAAATAGTCACACAGAATGTGACGGTATTGCCTCCCCTGCTTTGCAGTCGTGGTCCAACAGTGGCCAAAGCTCAATAGTATCGATTATAGGCTTCAATGGAGTCTATCTTTACACAAGATTACTCTTGGCAGAAATGTAGATAGAAGAGTAGTAAAGCTTCTTTTACATGGGAGTCTTCACAAGATATTCAGATAAGCGAAAATAATGCTGGCTGTCGCTAAGCACGTTAATTCTATAATCTGCCGACACTTTTATGAAGAAGTTAGCAATGGTTTATTCTAGCTCGTTAAGCCTACACCGCTGAGTTAATCAATGGAATGATGATGATGATTATTATTATTATTATATATATATATATATATATATATATATATATAATATATAATATATATATATATATATATATATATATATATATATATATATATATATATATATATATATATATATATATATATATATATATATATATATTTCGATTACGGAAACAACAGCAAATGGGTTGATTTGCCGTTTCCCTAAAGACGCCATTAGGCGTGATCGGAAATAATGGCAAAGAAAACCTATCTGCTGTTGCCCTAAGACGCCACTAGGCGTAATGGCCACTGACTGCTTTGATGGTCGGTGGCTAAGGACGGAAGAAGAAGAATATATATATATATATATATAGCTCTGTTTAGAGTGTGGGTTTAGTAACTTTGACTGAGACAAACAAACATGTAGTACATTTAAAAGTATTAAATCGAAGTTAAATTTGTAACATTACAAATAACAAAATTTAATAATCACTTTCAGTTTTAACAGAAAATAAATTGAATAGTTATGAATCAAGAAAAGTTACTCATCACTTTGGTGATGGTAGTGTGGGGTTATAAAATGTTCAAGTGGCAGCATATAGGTTAACTTAGCTGCCAATGATGATTCTAATCCTCCTCCTGATGTGTAAGTTTTCTGTACACTGCTGTCACTCGTCTCTGGTCAAGGTTTGTAGGGTGAAGCTCGTTTCCCAGGAAAGTCTAGGAGAGTCTTCAAAGCTGGTCTGCCGTCTTAATGCGTAAACCGCTTGTCCTTGCTTGTGCCAGAAATTGTCCTTTCTGCTGGTACCACCAATAACTGGTGATAGAAATAGAAACGAAACGCTCTTCTGTGTATGGCGTTTTTCCGACACAGTTATGTGCCCCCCGCCCCTCCGCTTTTTCTAGTCTACCATCCCAAGTCAGAATTACCCTCGATGAGAATTAAATTTAATCTCTCGAGATAAACTTTCCTTTACATTTAAACTGAATAGCTTTAGCTTAACATTGCATTTAAATGGAAATGTTAAACGTTCAGATATAATATGTTTTACATTTACATCTCCACTGTTTGAAAAGTGTTCACAATATAAATTCATTTATGTTTCATTTACATTTACACTTGTGGAAAAGTTTGAATCTTCTATTAATTAAAACAAATATTTTCACATAGACAATTTCTCTGGTTTAAAGCGTGAAAGCTTACATTAATTTTAAAGTGAATATGTTTATGTACACTGCTTTGAAAATGTAAGTCTTATGCTTAAAACGTACATCATTTCTTTTCATCTTTCCCTCCCTGCTCCATAGGGAACCTGGAACTACTTTATGCTTTTAGTTCTCTCATACGAAACTATCAATAAAGTAATCACTAGCCCGTGCAGTGATGGTTCATGAATCATCATTCTAGATACTGCGGTTTCCAGCCCCAAATGACTTTGACATCCAATAGCGAGTTTCACGCATTAAACTTCACATGGTAATATATACATATATATGTTAGTTCACATGTTAGTAATAAAATATGAAATGTAAATCAGAACTTACGCCAATCCTGGCTACGGACTTGTCGCACAGATGAATAAAAGAGACGAACCGTTCTCTTACACGTGTCTGGGATTTCTTTTAATTGTACAATAGATTGCCCCTTCTGATTGTGTGTTTCTTCAGTTTCCTAGTCCCGGTGTTTCTTATTAAAATGTAGAGATTTCCTGTGCTTTTGTAAGTCTTATCTGGTTCTCCAATAAAAGGTCTGGATAACAATTAGGAATTATGAATCTAGTTCTTCACTCTGGCGAAGGTCTGATGTTGTCTTGGTGTGGTGAAGTGGGATGTTATAAATATTTATAGGGGACTTAGTGTACTGACTGAGATCAGCTGTGAAGGTATCTATATCTAATAAGAGTAGTGTATTATAGATAACCTTACTTGCTGCCACATATATGTATATCTCAGTCAGAATTATTCTGGAATAGTGTGATGACTACGTTGTATGTCTAGGGTATGTGTATGATGAAGTGTAAGTCATAACAACAACAGACAGATAAACAATTTAATTTATTCCACCACACTTGACAACACTGTGACACTCACATACATATAACACTCTAAAGGATATCTTAAAGGAGTCACTGATAACTTTTCAAATAACAATATGTATTCATTGCTGGCATGAATGAATATGTGTCCTGATTCAACTACAAAGGGAACCAGGAATCACAATCAATTTAAATTACAAGTTATATGTACAGAATTTATCAATATGAATATTGTAGTGACATATATTATTACAAGTATCCTATGTGTGTCAGTTGTGTAGTAGTAATATGAGGTAATACTGGTTTTGTTTTGTTCAAGCTCTGTTGGTATTTGTCATCATGACTTCAATAGTTTGTCTTTAGGGGAACTATTATTGGAGATGTTCTCAGTTCCTGATATTAACACAATTTAATTCCCCTCTTAATGTTATTTTTACAAGGTCATTTTAAGCTGGGGGTACATAATTTTGAGCTCAGCTGGCCACATCAGCTTATCTGGCGTGATGGCGGCAGGAACAGACTCCTCTGCTCGACTCTCCCCTCGGCTCTGGAGACACCTCACTGATAGCTAAATGGACCAAGGAGTATGCTGTCCGACTCTGGATTCAGCAAAGCTCTGACCAGGTGCTGCTCAATACCATCAAGACCACGGTCCCTGAAAACAAGAAGGATGTACCTTCTACTTCATAACTAATTGATACTCTAGTTTTACACTGAGCACAATACATCACAAACATTGAGTTCAGAGCGTTAGGCCAACTGTCAGCTTCATCTGAAATACTTTATACCAGCATTAACCTCCTTAATGGTTACTACGCCTCTGCACTTCCAGCATTATTTCTGTCTAATCAATAATCTAGGTGTCAGTGTACTGTTTGGCCATTCCATGCAGTTTTACTTTCCTCCGACACCTTCTGTTCAGGCTGGAGCATTATAGGCTTTACATCATGTTTGCTACTGAACTACACATATATACAGGCATAAATTAACAATTCACATTCAATTTTCATTAAAAGATACTGAATGTTTCAAGCTTACCACAATTCATGGAAACAAACACAGATACGTTGATTAGCAATGAATTCTGGCACAATTACTGGCACAAATTCCCATCTGCTTATGTTCCAGGCTTTTATTTAGCAAAAATATGAGCTGGCTTCAACGCACTGTTGCTTTATCAAGCTTATTTGCACTAGTGGTCTCGAACTAACGCTCCTAAGTGAGTATATCAGCGAGTCTAGCCAATGGAGCCACGTTTCGACAAGTGTTTGAAAAAATTTTAACTTCCTACGTCTCCCCTAACAACCAAGATAGTAGTTATAGCCCGACTAATCGTGTTTAGCCTTACATATCATTCCAGCCAATCAGTTCAAATGTAACTTGTGGCCCATTTCCCGTACAATGGTGGTGAAAAAAAATCTACCACTGAGCGATTCTGATTTTGGGTGTTGTCTGACAGCACCATCATTTTATTTTGGCTATAACTTGTTAATTCCTAGACTATTTGCATAACGTTGTACATATTCTTTGTCAGCAAACCCTAAGGAACCCAAATATCCAAATTTAAAAGAGCTAAGTGGCTGCGTTCAAAATATGCAATTTCTAGGATAGTCGTGTAGTTGCTTTTTTTTTTATGTGAGAACCGCTGTCCTGCTGTACTGTCAGACTAATGTCAGGATTTCGGACATAAAACAGTAGAATGTCATCTTTCCTAATAAGCGTTTTTCAGATTTTAAAACCTAACTCTGGGAAGGGTAGTGAATTTATCACTGTCCGTCTGAAAAAAAGTTAGTGCATGTAGTCTTACACGCGTGATGGCAGCATTTGTGTATCGCGCGACGCGTGTTTAGTGTTCGGCTTTCTGCCTCTCCCTTCTCGCTATCCTTTAGTCCATCTGTCTTTTGTTTTTGGTAACATAGTGTAGAAAAAGACATGAATGGAATTTAAAATTTAGGTCAACTTGCATATTTCAAGGTTTTTCTTAGAAAGGCAGCACATTTTATTGTGTGTTTGGGAAACGCGTGTATGTTGCAGAAGGCCTTTAATATCAACGTGAAAGCGTTACAATTTGCAGACGAAGCAGAAAAGAAGGGGGATTTCGAGTACTGTCATTGTGACAGCACTGTTCTTTACCATTCTTCTTCCTTTATTTATTATATGTATTTATTAGGCTTTATATTTACTTGATAATTTATATATGTGGATTAGAATATTCCACGACATCTCCCCTCTTAAAACAGACATTATATGTCAGTCCTTTATTCTATATACACATAGAGAAATTTATTATTATTTCTGGGGTTTACGGTGATTCTCATCACACGGATGGCGGCTTAAAAAATCCGCTCCCAAATTTGTTTTTCCAGATATATACTCAATGCTAAAATTATATGGAGCCAAAAGTAAAGACCATCGGAGTAACCTGGAGTTCTCATGCCTAGCCTGTGCTAGAAACGATAAAGGTTTGTGGTCTGTTTGCAACTTAAATGCCTTCCCATATAGATAAATATTGAATTTCTTTATTGCCCATATTACTGCAAGACATTCTTTTTCGCTAGTTGAGTAATTGATTTCAGCTTTATTCAATTTTCTGCTAGCATATGCCACTGGGCTTAATTCCCCATCCAATGCATCTGATTTCTGTAGTAGAGTTGCACCTAACCCAATATTACTTGCATCCGTCCTTACTATGAATTCTTGACTTAAGTCAGGTAATTTCAAAATGGGTTTACTTGTGAGCTTTTCCTTCAATTCTTGGTAAGTCATTTCACATTGTGGTGTCCATGTAATGCGATCTGGATGTCCTTTACGTGTCAAATCAGTTAACGGTGCACATATGGAATTAAAGTTTTTGATATACTTCTGGTAGAAACCACATAATGAGACAAAGGATCTCACGTCCTTCTTGGTTTGTGGTCTCGGGGCTTTCTGTAGTTTCTCTAAATTCTTTGGGTCAGGGGTCATGTTTCCCTGATAAACTGTGTGTCCCAAAAATTCCAATTCTTTACATCCAACGCAACATTTGGTTGGTCGGGCTGTTAAATTTGCCTCCCTAAGTCGATCAAACAGCATGTTCAGAGAGTCAATGTGTTCCTCAAATGTTTCTGTTGCTATAAGGATATCATCCATGAAATTTGTTATACATGGATTATTCAGAGGGTCCAATAATTTTCTCATCATTCTAGAGAAGACACTAGGCGCATTCTTCAATCCAAATGGCAATCTATTAAACTCATAGTGTCCTTCTGAGGTACTAAAAGCTAGGTATGGTCTAACCTCAGGCTTTACTGGAATCTGATAGTATCCTTTACTCAGATCCACTTTTGAGAAATATTTAGCTTTATTTAGTCTGGCAAACAGCTGATTTGTATCCGGCAATGGATCCACCTGTCCTTCTGTAATAGCATTCAGTCTCCTGTAATCTATACAGAGTCTATGTTCTCCAGAGGGCTTCCTTAAGAGTACAACACCGGAACTATACGAAGATTCACTGTGCGAAATAATTCCTTTCTTCAATAGATAGTCTATCTCTTCCTTCAAAGCTTTCTCCTTAGCAAACGGAATCGAATATGGTTTCATACAGACAGGTGTGGGGTCTATCAGTTTCATATCATATTCCAATAGGTTTGTATGCCCTGGTCGGTCTGTTAACACCTCTGCATGATTATTTAGAACCTGTTGCACTCTCTCTTTCTGAGTTTTCGTTAAATGTGTACTGATTTTCACCTGTGCTGCTGTCTCACAGGGGTGTAATGGATATTCAAATGATGAAAGTGGTTCCTTTTTCATCTCCATGGCGATGGACAAGGTCAACAAGTGTGTCTCTTCCTGATGTTCTCTTTCCAAATATTTCTTCAGGAGATTCACATGATAGATTTTTTCTTTCTCCTTCTTATCTATCTTATAATTTGTTCTAGACACCTTCTCTAGAACTGTATATGGACCCTGCCATCCAATTTGTAACTTATTCTGACTCCCGGGCAAAAGAAGCAGTACCTTCTCTCCCACAGCCAAATTTCTGTCTTTCGCCTTCCTGTTATAATAGGCAGCATGTTTCTTCCTGGCTTGTTTCAAATTTTCATTGGCAAGTTTCCAGCCAGTTTTTAAACGAGTGGTCAGCTCATTCACATATTGGTATGAAGATGTAATGTTTTCCTCTGCCTTTTCATCAGTCCACGTTCTTAACAAAGCTTCAAGTGGACCTTTTATTGGCCTTCCAAACAATAATGTTGCCGGGGCCATACCGGTTGAACTATGGGGTACCTCCCGATAAGCAAAGAGGGCGGCGTGCAGGTACTGGTCCCATGTATCTGGTTTTTCGTGTGCCAACTTTCTCAGGATCGACATCAATGTGCCGTTAAATCTTTCCACTTGGCCGTTCCCTTGGGGATGATACACACTACAATGGAAGTGTTTGGCCTGGAAGATCCTGAAAACTTCTTCAGTTAGTTTCCCCTTGAACTGAGAGCCATTATCCGTCAAGATTTGATTGGGAAAGCCTAACCTTGTGAAAATTGTGAGCAATGCCTCTGCCACATGTTTAGAATCAATCGATGACAGGGCTACTGCCTCTCCCCACATAGAACAAGTGTCCACCAGAGTCAGAATGTAGCTGTTCCTTCTCTTGGTTCGGGTGAGAGGTCCCACAAGATCCACGGCAACTCTCTCAAAGGGTGTTCCCACTATGGGCATTTCCCCCAGAGTTGCTGGTGCAGTCCAATGTTTAGGTGCTACTCGTTGGCACTCTGGACAGGATTTTACATATCGTTTGATATCTTCAGTTATTCCTGGCCAGAAATAGTGACAAGCTATTCGCTGTCCTGTTGCGCTGATTCCCATATGACCACTGAAGGGAATCGCATGCCCTAGTTCCAACACTTTAGTCCTATATGAAGTGGGAAGGACCAGCTGTCCGTGACCATTGGATTCAGATCCAGCCTTCCTATATATCAGTTTGTTCTTCATATAAAACTCTCCCTTGCCTGGAGGTGTATGAGATTTGGGCAACTTCTTGAAACATGGCTTGAGTGTTTTGTCCTCAGCCTGTGCCTTCCTCATCTCATCTGGGTGAGTATTTATTGGATTATCCTCCTCCTTTTTGACTGTGATCTGGTCTGCACTGTTGCCAATATCACAGGTCTCTTGGGATTCCCCAAGAAGACATATCTACACCCCAATATTAGAGGGTAGATTGGCTCATTTATCACTGCTGCTTTTATGATTCCTTCCACATATCGCGTTTTCACTTTTATTCGGGCGACGGGAAGTGTCATGGTAGCTACATCCTTGGTTGCAGTTTGAATCTCCACTGTTTCTGTGGTGTATTGATCGGCCTGCACCAGGTGAGAACTCACAACGGAATCGTAATCTAAACCGGTATCATATAAACATCTTATAGTGACACCATTACAGATGACATCTTCACACACTGGGGGGTGGTATGGTTCCTGTAATTCTTCAGGTTTGCCCTTCTTTTCCTTTTTCCCCGATGTCATAGCAGCAAAATGAGGAGGTTTCCTTCTACAATGGTCAGTGTCATGATTGTTCATCTTACAATTTTTACACCACCTTTTTCCTTGGTTGAAAGATTTTCTTTCATCATATTTCCTTTCATCGAATTGTGGGGTTTTATTTTTATTTTCATACCGTGGCCTATCAAATTGGTGCTTACCTTTATTTTGATCCCTAGGATCAAATTTATTAAAGTTCTGTGGTGCCCTAAAGTTATCCACTTGTTTCTTTTTATTACCTGTTACCTCTGCTTGAGCTGCTTGATACCTTTCAGCAACATTTAGCAACTCACCCAGCCTCTCTGCACCTTGTTCCATGAGAAACTTTCTCAGGTCTGGAGCCATGGACTCTCTTAGTTGCTCTATAAGGACCATTTCCTTAAGATCTTGGGTTTTCCCCAGAGAAGTCCATTTCTCCAAGTATGTCTCTATTCGTGCAGAGAACTGGTGATAGGTTTCACCTGACAGTAGTTTAGCATTCCTAAATTTTTTCCTATAAAATTCTGCATTCTTTTCATACCTTAACAAAAGAGCCTGCTTTAGCATGTCATAATTTTCCTGATCACCTCTGCTCATTTTTGCAAAAACTTCATAAGCTGCCCCACGAAGTCCCTGAGATAACTTTAAGCTCCACCTTTCTCTCTCTAACCCATACGTGGTAGCTAATAGTTCATACCTATTTAGGTAGCTCTCTATATCATCGTCTTTCTCAACAAAATGATCTAAATGAAAATTCATAGCTGAGGTTGAGGCTCCCTGAGTAACCGTAGCATCAGAGGCAAAGGGACTGGCACCATTTTCAGGAGCATGGCCTTGAAACTCAAACTCCCTTAGTCGTAACTCATGTTCCCTTTGTAATCTCTTATCTTCTGCTTCCCTTTCTGCAGCTAATCTCTTGTCTTCCCTTTCTGCAGCCAATCTTCTTTCTTCTGCTTCCAATTTCTTAGCCTCAGCCTCAATCTGCAACCTCTTAGTCTCAGCCTCAGCTTCAAATTGTAACTTCTTAATTTCCCTTTCAGCCTCTAACTTTCTTTCGGCTTCAAACCTTCTTTCTTCGCGTTCAATAAATTTGTCACATTCCGTAGTGACATAGGCAACCATAACTTGCCCATCTAATCCTAACTCTTTTGCAGTCTGAACAGCAGCAGATCGAAATTTGGCCAGGTCCGCCATTGTCTATCAATATATATCTAATGGACAACACAGGCACCGTGAGCTCAACCTTATTTAATTCCACCCAAGGATACCTTTTAATTCTTATATTCCCTGAAGTGAATTACCCCCAATATTTTTAATAGGGAAAGATTCAAAATCCCAAGAGCGAGACCCCAATATATGTGGTGAAGTGGGATGTTATAAATATGTATAGGGGACTTAGTGTACTGACTGAGATCAGCTGTGAAGGTATCTATATCTAATAAGAGTAGTGTATTATAGATAACCTTACTTGCTGCCACATATATATATATCTCAGTCAGAATTATTCTGGAATAGTGTGATGACTACGTTGTATGTCTAGGGTATGTGTATGATGAAGTGTAAGTCATAACAACAACAGACAGATAAACAATTTAATTTATTCCACCACACTTGACAACACTGTGACACTCACATACATATAACACTCTAAAGGATATCTTAAAGGAGTCACTGATAACTTTTCAAATAACAATATGTATTCATTGCTGTCATGAATGAATATGTGTCCTGATTCAAATACAAAGGGAACCAGGAATCACAATCAATTTTAATTACAAGTTATATGTACAGAATTTATCAATATGAATATTGTAGTGACATATATTATTAAAAGTATCATATGTGTGTCAGTTGTGTAGTAGTAATATGAGGTAATACTGGTTTTGTTTTGTTCAAGCTCTGTTGGTATTTGTCATCATGACTTCAATAGTTTGTCTTTATTGGAACTAGTATTGGAGATGTTCTCAGTTCCTGATATTAAAACAATTTAATTCCCCTCTTAATGTTATTTTTACAAGGTCATTTTAAGATGGGGGTACATAATTTTGAGCTCAGCTGGCCACATCAGCTTATCTTGCGTGATGGCGGCAGGAAAAGACTCCTCTGCTCGATTCTCCCCTGGGCTCTGGAGACACCTCACTGATAGCTAAATGGACCAAGGAGTATGCTGTCCGACTCTGGATTCAGCAAAGCTCTGACCAGGTGCTGCTCAATACCATCAAGACCACGGTCCCTGAAAACAAGAAGGATGTACCTTCTACTTCATAACTAATTGATACTCTAGTTTTACACTGAGCACAATACATCACAAACATTGAGTTCAGAGCGTTAGGCCAACTGTCAGCTTCATCTGAAATACTTTATACCAGTATTAACCTCCTTAATGGTTACTACGCCTCTGCAATTCCAGCATTATTTCTGTCTAATCAACAATCTAGGTGTCAGTGTACTGTTTGGCCATTCCATGCAGTTTTACTTTCCTCCGACACCTTCTGTTCAGGCTGGAGCATTATAGGCTTTACATCATGTTTGCTACTGAACTACACATATATACAGGCATAAATTAACAATTCACATTCAATTTTCATTAAAAGATACTGAATGTTTCAAGCTTACCACAATTCATGGAAACAAACACAGATACGTTGATTAGCAATGAATTCTGGCACAATTACTGGCACAAATTCCCATCTGCTTATGTTCCAGGCTTTTATTTAGCAAAAATATGAGCTGGCTTCAACGCACTGTTGCTTTATCAAGCTTATTTGCACTAGTGGTCTCGAACTAACGCTCCTAAGTGAGTATATCAGCGAGTCTAGCCAATGGAGCCACGTTTCGACAAGTGTTTGAAAAAAATTTTAACTTCCTACGTCTCCCCTAACAACCAAGGATAGCCTTTATAGCCCGACTAATCGTGTTTAGCCTTACATATCATTCCAGCCAATCAGTTCAAATGTAACTTGTGGCCCATTTCCCGTACAATGGTGGTGACAAAAAATCTACCACTGAGCGATTCTGATTTTGGGTGTTGTCTGACAGCACTATCATTTTATTTTGGCTATAACTTGTTAATTCCTAGAATATTTGCATAACGTTGTACATATTCTTTGTCAGCAAACCCTAAGGAGCCCAAATATCCAAATTTAAAAGAGCTAAGTGGCTGCGTTCAAAATATGCAATTTCTAGGATAGTCGTGTAGTTGTTTTTTTATTTTTTATGTGAGAACCGCCACCTGTCCTGCTGTACTGTCAGACTAATGTCAGGATTTCGGACATAAAACAGTAGAATGTCAGGTTTCCCCAATAAGCGTTTTTCAGATTTTAAAACCTAACTCTGGGAAGGGTAGTGAATTTATCACTGTCCGTCTGAAAAAAAGTTAGTGCATGTAGTCTTACACGCGTGATGGCAGCATTTGTGTATCGCGCGACGCGTGTTTAGTTTTCGGCTTTCTGCCTCTCCCTTCTCGCTATCCTTTAGTCCATCTGTCTTTTGTTTTTGGTAACATAGTGTAGAAAAAGACATGAATGGAATTTAAAATTTAGGTCAACTTGCATATTTCAAGGTTTTTCTTAGAAAGGCAGCACATTTTATTGTGTGTTTGGGAAACGCGTGTATGTTGCAGACGGCCTTTAATATCAACGTGAAAGCGTTACAATTTGCCGACGAAGTAGAAAAGAAGGGGGATTTCGAGTACTGTCATTGTGACAGCACTGTTCTTTACCATTCTTCTTCCTTTATTTATTATATGTATTTATTAGGCTTTATATTTACTTGATAATTTATATATGTGGATTAGAATATTCCACGACACTTGGCAAACGTGCAAATCACAAGAAATAAAACTGTAAAATTGTCAGCTTATATTCCCTCCAATGATGTTATGAATCTAATCAGAAAGATCCAATCATTTCAAACAGGTCAGGTGTGGCACTTTCCAAATATTTCTTACTAGGAAAATGTTCCAAAAGGTCACGTCTCCCATAAATGGTAATATTATGTCTTGCATACACTCTCACCAACACATTTGTAGACTCATATTGTCTAAAATGTAACAAATCCATGATTACTTTTTACCAAGTGACCGGAAGCGATTATATCACTCTTGTCTGCCCACAGGTGTCACACAGACGGTAATGTTGGTGTTGCAAAAATGAACCGGAAGCGCTTATGTAATAAGTTCCGCCTTCGTGCACGGGTTATCATGTGTTTCGCCAGACAAACAAATCTGGTTCTATTCAACACTCCTTGTCGCTTGAAAAGATGGTCAGATCGATATTGTGATAAAATACTGTCACTGACCGTCTAATAACCTGGCGTAACTTAACACGTCTACGTGAAACGTGAATGCGACACAATAGGATAAGAATTACTCCCGTAGCAAATACTGCCATAGGTGAGTGGCGTGTTAGAGACTTCACCGTGCTATGTCCAGCATAGAGCAAAATAGTGAAAATACAAATGAGAAGGCATGATTTATGCCAAATAAAAGCGATGAGTGAGAAAACTGAAGAAAAAGAGAGGATACTGCCGGAGGGCTGAAGGTGCGAGAGATCACAAAATAGAGCATGTTTAGACGTTTGTCACACAGAAATATGAAAACAAACTGAAAAAAGGATATAATTCCTTAAATGCAACAATATTTGATAAATTTCCGAGTAAAAATTTTGGTGAATATAAAATGCAAATTTTTAGGTGTTGTGCACAGCCCCCCCCCTCCCCCCCCCCCCCCCCCCCCCCCTTCCCCCCCCCCCCCTGGTATTCATTGATAGAGCTCAAGGTGGTAAAGAAAGCCTCCACTACTGAGTTATAATTAAGATATATTGTGATAAATAATTGTGGATACTATATAATCACATGACACATTAGCAGACTCGCAACACCCTGCCTAATTAGACAGGTAGGCTGGCAGACAAACAGACAGACGGGCAGACAGACAGACATATAGGTATAAATACTGACACGGACTGTCGGTTGGACCGGCGAATGGAGAAATTAGATAGATAGAAGGACTAATAGACAGATATACAGACAGATAGATATATAGAAAAGTAGGTAGGTAGGTAGGTAAGCAGGTAAGTAGGCAGCTAAGTAGGCAGGTAGGCAGGCAGATAGGTAGGCAGGCAGGCAGGCAGAGGTAGGTAGGTGGGTGGGTGGGTGGGTAGACAGACAGACAGACAGATAGACAGACAGACAGACAGACAGACAGACAGACAGACAGATAGACAGATAGATAGATAGATAGATAGATAGATAGATAGATAGATAGATAGATAGATAGATAGATAGATAGATAGATAGATAGATAGATAGATAGATAGATAGATAGATAGATAGATAGATAGATAGATAGATTGATAGATAGATAGATGTTCCTCAGCCACAACAACAAACAACGAAAACAGAGGCTGTAAAATTTATTGCGCATTAATAATTTGTAATACTGACAAAAAGTAAGGTGAACGAAAACAAGTAATGTAAGAAATCATGACATTCGAGTGCATACTATTTTTACTCTAAGCTGGAGTTAGTATACAGACCTACTTACACACTGTGACTTTAATACATAGTGACATGGGTAAATAAAATACAACATGAAAATGACAAAACACTACAATCATTTACTGATAATTATGAAGTTATTTATAATTCAAAATGGTTTTTAACATGAGTTTTGCTTCGTGTTGGCAAGGCACACCCTGTTCAACGTAGACAAAAGGTCCCTCGATTATAATAGAGTGCAAGTCTAAATATAAAAAATGATGTCCATGATCATTCCTTCATTTATAAAGACAGCCTTTTTCGAAAATGTCCACAAACTCTTGGACATAAATCTTTGTCAGTTTTTTTTAAAAAAACCTATGTTTTTGCTGTTCTGAGGTCTTCTAAGTTTTAAGGTTTCCCATTATTCAACCTTGGCCTTTAAATGTCCCTATAAACAATAAACTGCTGGAGTTAAATCTGGAAATATTGAAAGGTAGTTCATCTAAAAGAAGGCAAATTCTGATTTCAAACCACCATCTGCCTAGCAGCTAGCCTGTGGACAGTCAAAGGTTAAGGAAGGCGATCGATAATACTTGTTGAATCCGTATGCACTGGGCTACAGGCTTAACGAAATAGTGCGACGTACTTCGCTTGATGATGACGTCACAAGACGAAATCATGAGATGTAGCAGGGAATTCCTACTGGCCTGTTATTCACCATGAAAATTTCCGACTACAAGGGAATAAAGCCTGCACACAACGTACACAGAAGTGGAAGAAGAAGAATAAGAAGAAGGGAGAAAAAGATACGGAAAGATAGACGTAGTTTATACTTTAAATCTTAGAAATTATCCTGCACAAAAATTACTGAAAAAATGATCAGGATAATCTACGACGAATTTCTTTATATACATTATTTTGAAAAAGTAAGTGACTTAATGGCTCCCTCTGTTTATATTTAGCTTTTCTCTATAGCTATTTCGTTTTACAGTATCCACGATGTCGTGTGAACTGGTCAATGAAGTTTTATTTTCTCACGGTCTCGCATGACCGCCCACCGGACCCGCTGTGACCCCGTTAACCGTTGAGGCAGATCTTAGAAGTTTCATTCTGTCGCTGACCGGGCATGTCATTTTGACTGCTCCCAGGACATTTATAAATAATGCCGTGACTAAAAATAGTAATGTGTTTTTAACTTTTTGTTATTGTTGGTCAGAGTCGCCATTACTGCGCTCCGGGAAACCCATAGGTGCCCAGTCTCCCTCAGCAAGTGGCGAAGGGTAAGATGGTAAAGGTAGTCCCATAGCAGATACTGCCGTAGGGGAGTGAAGTGTTAGAGACTTCACCATACTAGGTCCAGCATCGAGAGGTGGGGTGACTAGTTCCCTTCCTAGCTGCCTTTTCCTTCCATAACTCAAAGATAAGTCAGGTACCCATTTACAGCTGGGTAGACTGGACCATGCCGATACCGTGATTCGACCCTGGCACCTTTGCCGCGAGAGGCCAACGCTCTAACCACTCTGTCAATTGAACGCCCTGTCGAAGGGCATGAATGCTAATTGTTCCTGTTGCGGGTTGGTTGTTTACGCGACGGATACATCCTCTCATACGCCCTTCCCTACTAGTCTTACGATTTGATGCCAAACTCCAACAAGCTTAGCCGTGTTGATTCATCGGTTGCAATGTCGTTCTCTAACAGGCTGTCCCAAGATGACATTCGTTGATTCGTTTTTTTTTAACTATCCTTTTCCAACCTTCATTTTTGCCTTCAACTACTTGTAATTTTTTTTTTCGACTCAATCGTTGTTTACTTTGAAACCTATATAAAACACAACACTTGGTAATATAAAGGATTGGTCGCTCACCGTGTCCTTTTCAGTACAGGTGGGATTATCACATTAATGAGTTGTTATAAAAAATATATATAATTTTTTCCGCACATGTCCCATCCAGTGAAGGTTAAGCCAGATTTTTAGACTAATGAGTAATCATGTTTGAGGTTATGTCCCATCCGTTACAATTAAAAAAAATAATTATTATTATTATTATGGTTTAGCTTCTTGATTAACATAGGCCTTCAACAAATAAATACAAACTTTTCTTATCTGTGCCATCCGTTAGTGGTCTTTTTATATGTCTTGTTCGTGTTTACCTGCTCCTTATGTTTTTATCCCTCTATCTTTCCTATCCCTGGTATTTTTGAACAAGGACTGACTTGCAATGCTATTTGCAGGTTTCTTCAAAGCATGTCCCAAACAACACCATAGTCAGCTTCTGATCACCTGCTAAACTAGCTCTTGTTTAGTTCTTGTCATCAGTTCCACATTAGTGATCTTGTCATGAACAGCAATATTTCTATTCTAAGCAAGTACTCATTTGTGAAAGCCTTCCTCCCAGGCCAGATAAGTGAAACACCTTGTATGTAGAAGCAATACAACTTGCGATAACATGCAGATATCACTACATGACATTGGGTCGAAGGGCGAGAGCCCAAGCGCCGCTGGATCAATAACAACAACAACAACAACAACAATAACTTGAAAGTCTGTAACTTGGTTGTTGTTTTTGTTGTTCTCCATACTTCAGAGCCATACAATTGGCAGAGTGTTTAGAGCGCTGATTGCTCGCGCCAAAAGGTACCGAGTTCAAAACACGATGAAGTCACGTCACAGTCTACCCAGCTGGAAATGGATACCTCACTCAATTCTTGAGTTAGGGAAAGCAAATGTTTGCGAGAAAAAGAACTTGAAGCTGGAAGTCTTTAGTGAAGTCTTTAACACTTCTCTCCCCTATGGCAGTATCTGCTAAGGGACTACCTTTACATTTTCTGACATTAGGACTGGCAACATTGACTTTTTAGATTCTTATTTTTGTACTGTTTCAATTTAAACATAGACGATTTTTGTACACATTCAAACAATGTTCTAAACCAGCGCTAGGCAACCTATGTGCTGCATGGATCTACTTCAGAAACAATGTGCTCTCTACATATCTACCGTGATAAAATCATGACTTTGTTCAGATTTCAGAGCGTTTGGAATTTAAAATAATTGCAGCTTATATCTAATTTTTGTCTCTGCTGGACGAGTTTCCTCCTGCAGATCTATTGACACAGCGGTGGAGAATTCTAACTAAATGATATTTTACCGAATGTTAATTTCACTAAACGGAACACATCGTGTTCCTAAATTATACAGTTCGTGAATAAGTAAATTTTAATAAGCTAGTTGAGTAAGCTAAAAAAAAAAACCTTTAACCCCGGTGATAACACGCTGTTAACTGCTGACAGGAGAGGGCTAGCTTTAACATTCTTTTTCCCCCTCTATCCGTCACACAGATATCTATCAAACCACATCCTGTATTCAACCGATATAATGCGAGCAAACCGTTGCGACCCCTGTTCTTGACATAGCAGTGTGTGCTTTATACGGCGTCATCGTTTCTCCCTCAGTGTTTAGGAAACAGTGACCCGAGATGACCTGCCCTGTAGAAAGGTAAAAAAAGAAGTTGTTATTGGTCAGCTGGGGCTTGAGATCTGCTCTGAGTCTCTCGTTCCGGGAATGAAGGACGTTTGAGAACATGCTAAATAGTGTGAGAAGCAGCTAAATACAAATTAACGACATCGGAGCAGGTTTTTATGAGCGATCTATTAACACCCGCAGATGTCAATACCTCGGCATTTGTTTTCTTCTCTGTCCACGATATTCTCAGTATCCTTCTCAAAAACCACAGTTCTGCTGCCTCCAGTTTTTTCACCATTTGGTTACTCGTTGTCCAACATTCGCATCCATATAAAAGAACGGACCATACGTAGCCCCTTAGTAAGCGAATTTGTGTGCTTATGGTGATGTTTCTGTTTTTCATTACGTTGCTCATCCTAGTAAAGGCTTCTTTGGACATGGCGATCCTTTTCTTTATCTCTGTGTCACATCTGCCATCTGATGTCAATGTGTAGCCTAAATATTTAAAGAGATTGACTTGTTTGATTTTTTCTTTTTTAACTGTTCAAAGAACATACTGGTATTTGTATTTTCTTAGAAACTACCATGCATACAGTTTTGCTGACATTCAAAGATAATCCTTTCAGCTCGCTCTCTTCCACTACTTTTTCTAGAATGATTTGTAGATTTTCCTCTGACTCAGCTATTAAAACTGTGTCATCTGCATATCTCAGATTGTTGATATTTCGTCCTCCGACTTTAATTCCCTCTAGGTGTTCAATGTTTCGAAGTATCGTCTCGCTGTATATGTTAAAAGGATCAGGTGATAACGCACATCCCTGTCTAACTCTTTTAATTGCTCTGAAGTCACTTAGTTCACCTTCAAATCTGATTGGGGATACCTGCTCCCAATATATGTTCCTTATTATCCTAAGGTCTTTCCCGTCTATATTTAGTTTATGTAAAATATCAAAAAGGTCTAGGTGTTTTACTTTGTAAAAATAGGATACGAAAGTGAAATGAACATGATGATGGGGAGTCGATCAAAATTGTTACAAAAAGTACGGCCAAGTACAATTTGAACAATAATCCAACCCAATTCCAAGATAACACGTAGCATAGTTATTGACATCCAGTTTGAATTCTCTACTTATAATCGCCATGCTCACACTTGCCACTGCTTAATCAAAATATTTGCGATCCATCCATACACTGAACATTCCAATGCGCCTATGCACATAATCATATTTTACTCACGTCTTCTGTGACAAGTTCACTGGCGAGCATTAACACATATCACTCAACTATAATAATTCAGACACCGTCAATTATTATTTATATTCCTTGTATTCATAAACATTTCTTATTCACTTTCCTATACAATTATAACACTTTGGAATCCCTCATTTATAAGTTCAGATACATCTTTTAAAACACTTCAGGTCCTAACGGACACATTCTATAAAGTCCTGTTATTGCTACTCTAAACAATTCCACGACATACTCGCAACCACGCAAAGACACAATCGCATCAACGCTATTGTGTGCATTACATAGTTTTCAAATACAAGACCCTATGTAGTGCGCTAAAATGGTCGTACCACTTACCTCTGAATATAAATTTGAAAATTTAGTATATGTATTGTAGAAAGGGCAAAGAAGATGGTACATTGATATCTTCTGATTCTTCAACGAATCTTATTCCTTTTGATGATGGAGACTTGGACGACGCTCTTACAGCGGTATGTGTTACTGTTGACGCTGAAGCTTGTTCAAGGCTAGCTGTTGCTGTTGCTGTTGATGTTGAAGGTTGCGATGGTACTTTCTTAAAATAAAGCAATGAACTTTGTTTTTATTACTATTACACTTAGATGCCATTGAAAAAAATTAGCATAAAATACATTTTTAACGTTTGAAAAATTGCCAGAATACAGAGGGACGTTGAGCGCACAAATGGTGTAAACAGACTAAATTACCGAAGCAATTCTCGGACTCACCTGCTGAGCGCTTTATGCCAAAAAACGCCAAAAAACGCCGAAAGAGCAGAAGAGTCACCCAACACAATGAACATGTATATAATTGAAAACTGCCGTATTAGCAGACAACTGAAAAGCGGGGTGATATTCCCAGGAATTTTGTAGAATTTATGTTTGTAGAGTCCCGGGAAAAAAAAAAAATTACGGGACCACGAAATTTTTGAAAATAATCTTTATTAATAAAAATCATGAAATTAAATAGATTTACAAAAAGCACATGTTTTCTCGCTTATTTACGCTTGGATTATGTTTGGCGCGTGGATTAATCATGTTAAAACAAGAATTAATTCACTGTTAATCGACGCTGTTCAGTCCAGGTCGGGTACAAGAGTAGTGCTCAATATATTCCAATTGTCCTGTGTTTTCTAACTTTAATTTGATGACAAACAAATTATAGTTGCGAATGGCCCTTTAGCCGAAGGGGTGAATGAAGCGTTTCTAACAAGAATCGAACGACAAGAGAAGAGAGTTATTATTCTACTACTCATATACTTTCAAAATCCTGACAACCCGTAAACATAAGGACATTTATTACGCTGTTGAAAAACTATGTTACATTCTTACTTACTTAGTCGTTCCTCTTCTACCGTGAGGTGTAGGGGTCTGGAAGAGAGAGAGCCAGACTATCATATCAGCTGTCTTCCTCCTGGCTTGGTTCCATTCTAGTCCTCGTTCGTTCAAAGATTGTCTAATGTTGTCCTTTCAGCGGACTCTGGGTCGTCTTGGAGGCCTGGATCCCTAGCTTTTATCTTTCTATACCTGCCGTGGCAGCCGATCTCCCATTCTGCAGACATGGCCAAACTATCTTAGTTGTGACTGTTCTACTTGGGTCTGCAGGGGTTGAGTTTTTAGGCCTAGACGTATCGTTTGGTCGCGGACCATGTCTCTTCTTGTTACTTCAACCACCTTCCTCAGTTACCTCATTTCTCAGGTTTGCATCTGACTTTTGTGGGTTGTAGTCATTGCCCATGATTCGCATCCATACGTCAAGACTGGGACTGTTCTATTCTTTCGTACAAGAATTAATGAACACACTCTTCTGCGGCATCTCGTCATCGACAACGAAAACTAACGAAGATGCAGAACTGAAAGAAACAGACGCAAATGATTATAGTTTGTCAATGGAGATGGCCATAGAAGATGAACCAAATCCCAAACTGAATAAAATAAATCAAAGAAATAAGAAAACATACGTATTTTTTTTTAACCCTGAATAAATACAATTTTTAATATTTTAAGCCCCAAGAACAGACATGCCAGCTTGGATCTCATTTTTTAAACTATATGAACCATAAAACTAACTTCGACGGAAAATGAAAGGATTTTTTTCATTCACAGGGAATTTTGTAACAATAAGTCTATAACAAACTTTCAGATAAATACATCCTTGTGTTAGTTTTCCTTAAAAGTCATGTTATCAGAAACTTAAAGAAAAAGATGATAAAATAAATTTTCATGAATACGAAGTTATTCAAAAGTTTAAAAAAAGGTAATTTTAAATAATAAACAAATTCTATTCTATTGTTAATTCTGCTACATTTTTGAATAAAACATATTTATAATTAATTAAATCGTTTAATCTTTTAATCCTAAAATTTAGAATTTTCTTGACTTGAAACATCCCGGTAATAATAATAGATTAAAAAGTATGATCGGCAGCTTCATCATCCCACGTTGCTGGATTTATGTCCAGTGCCCTCGTGTCTCTCTAGCACACATCTTTGAACCCCAGCTGCGGTCGCCCAACTGTTCTTTTGCCATCTGCTAGTTGGCCAGAGAAGATATCTTTCGGGATGCGGCCATCTTCCATGCGGCGGACATGGCCAAGCCAGCGTAGTCTTCGTTCTCTAACAGTGTATACGTGCGTTGAAGGCCAGCACGTGACAACGCCTCCACATTTGTCACTTTATCTGTCCAAGAAATGCCAAGGATGTGGCGTAGGCACCGTAGATGGAAGGTGTTGAGCCTTATATATATATATATATCTATACATGTATATATATATATATATATATATATATATATATATATATATATATATATATATATATATACACACAAACACACACACACATATATATAGGTGAAATGCACACAAGTCGAAGAGTGATAATTCGAAGTGAGATTTATCTCGAAGCCTCGAAAATGCTTTGCATTAACACTATTTGCGTATACCAACGTAAAGTTGTTAATTCGAAGTTGAGAAGCTTATAGTATGAAGTGTGCAAACCGCCCGTTCCACTGGTTAGGAACTTCATAATTTGAAAAGTTGTCTACATTCAGCTTTATTAACCAACACTGGCGCATGAAAAAACGTGAAACGTAAAGCTCAGTCGCATCCAAAATGATTGATATTCACAAAGTCTGATCTTCTTAAGACCTTCATAAAACACTTTCATATTTTGACGGCTCATTTTAGTTTTTTGTTTTGTTTTAACGACGGAATTAAAGTTAATACTTTTGTAACATTTTCATACCTGCTGTCCTTAGCTGGGTTCTGTCGGAGTCGTTACACAAAGACATTGTTATAACAGATGACCGATTTAGTGGGAGTTCTTTTAGCTTTCGATTGGCTTAGTGGCTAGAGCGCTTTCCTTTCGCGGTATAGTTACCGGGTTGCTGGATTGAAACATCACAGCGTCACGCTCCAGTCTGCCCAGCTGTAAATGGGTACCTGACTCTGATCTTGAGTTAGGGAAGGAAAAGCAGCGAGTAAGGGAACTGCTCGCCCCACCTTATAACGCTGGACCTAGTATGGTGAAGTCTCTAACATTTCATTCCCCTACGTCAGTTTTTGCTATAGGACAACCTTTCACTGTCACAGTATGTTTACGTGTATTAAAATGTGTGTAATACAAAAGTTATATATTCAAAATAGTTTACAAGGTGAAGAGTTTGGAGGAAAGCACTGTACCATCTGCTTTTCTTAAACAGAGCAATACAACAAATGAGACATAGGATCCCGTTACATGCTCATTAAGGCATATTGGGAATATGGTGTTAGGCCCATATTTTCTTGACCAACGGCACGCTAGCTTCCTAGAGCTGCTCTGGTACCCAATTCATGAGGCTGGGTCGACCCCGGAGCTGTTTGCGATCTAAAAAATCATACCTCAACTGGGGATCGAACTATGGACTACCGAGTTAGGAAGCTAGTGTACTAACCGCTGTGCTACCGCGGCTCCAAATAAGAAATGACATCAGAAAAATGGTAGGAACTACATTCTACATCAAGTATATAGAGACAGAAAATTTAGTGGTATGACCATCTCATGAGAATGGAGCCCGATACATTACCACTATACGTCTATAACAGGTGAATATCTGGGATTAGGGCACGGGAGAAGACCAGGAAACTGATGGATAGACACCATCACAGACATTCTACAACAACATAAGATGGACAGACACCATCACAGACATTCTACAACATCATAAGATGGATAGTCACCATCACAGACATTCTACAACAACATAAGATGGATAGACACCATCACAGACATTCTACAACAACATAAGATGGATAGACACCATCACAGACATTCTACAACAACATAAGATGGATAGACACCATCACAGGCATTCTACAACAACATACTCTCACCGCAGCCAAGGATACACACTTGGTTTAAGAACGCAAGCTTCAGATCCACACACTGCGCTTCACTGCAATAGTGGAAGGAAAATTAAGCAAAAAGTAAGTAGACAACAAAAACACAAACGGCTAAAGGTCTTGGTATGCCGTTGAACACAATAAGCACATGCTTAAAAAAAAATAAAAAAATCTACAAGACACTAGTGGATATGTACGACAGTTTAGAATTTTTTGTAAACGCTAAGGGAATTAAATTGTCAAACACTGCAGACGTGGTCATCGGGCAGTAGTTTTCAAGGGATGCCAAGGTTGGTTTTATATAACAGTGAAGAACTCTCTTCCTTTGACAAAGAATTGCTGCATACGACTTTCGTTAGTTGTCTTCTTTTTCTTCTTCTTCTCTTTCCTCTTCTTCTTCTTTTTCTTCTACCTCTTCTTCTCCTTCTTATTTCACCTTATTTCGCTGTCATCGACCGAGACTTGGACCAGATTAATTCAAGCCTGGCGAAGATATTTGAAGGAGTGTCGTCGACCAGGGACTGGAATAACCTGAACGGCTCCTGAGCCGTCCCAGCTCTAATGGGTACCCTCCAAAGACGGCGAGTATTTGCCTGAATGGCGAGTGGACACCTGTCAGTGTACAGGGATAAAATGGATACTCACGTAAAAATCAGTCTCAGGTTAGATATACTAACCGGAGATTCTCGCCTCGAGTACGTTTAAAAAAAAAATATATTTCACCTTTCAACTCTAATGAAGCATAGGCTTTCAAGAAACCTATGCCAAGTCTTACGGTACTGTACCATCAGCTGAAGGTCTTGCCATATCTTCTTCATTCCCTTCATGTCTGCCTCCAGTTCTCGTTTCCAACTTTAGTCTTAAGCTTATCATTAAACTAGGCGTAAGTTCCAAATGTGCACGGAAGCTCGACAGAGCTTTTCAAAATACAAGAACATACGTAGTTGGAGGGAGGAAGAGGTGAGACAGAGAATGGGAGAGAGATAGACTGTTGACCTGAAAAGTTCCCGTTTAGAACTCCGGGTCGGCACGCATGACTGCTCAGCCAGGCTGTGAAATGAGTGTGACGTCGTGATGATGAGTTCTGGCAGCACTCGTCTCTGACACGTGATCTCTACAACACATTATTTCTTTTCTTTCACCTCTTTTTCTGTCTTGTCTTTCCATTTGTGTCCTTTGTTTTTCTCCCGCTGTTACTCTCAAAGACTTCTTTTAAAAGTTCACGTTCAATCACTATTTATAACCATGTCTATCTGATTCTTTACCCCGGGGGTAGTTCCTGGGGGTCTATGAGGAGACACATAAAGAATTGGACTACATCTCCATCTGGCAATGTCGTAAGAAAGGATCATTTTGAGGCTGTTCGTGGGACTGGCAACGGCTGTGTCCAAAACGAATGCTGAACCACATCTGTAAGTGAATGCTGTGACACGGGTTTCATTTGGTTCGTGATGTAATACGCATATATTATGACTTATGTTTAGTTATATTTATATTAATATACTAGGTTGGAAGTGGCTTAGAGGTATGGCGTCAACGTTTTTGTTGAGAATATTTTGTAAATAATAGAATGAGTATTTCATACATTCATAACGCTCCCCAAGGAACAAAGGCCACCAACAACCGTACGTCAAGTCTTCCTATCACGTGACATCAGCTCAAGATTGTCCTATGCCTTCCTTACAATTGTCATTTATCTTCTCCAGTTCTCTTCTCAATGTGTTTTATCTGTCTCTCTCTCTCTTCACATTTCTTTTCCTTGGGAATACCAGAATGTGTGTGTATGTGTGTGTGTATGTGTATGTGTGTGTATGTGTGTGTATTGTCGTGATTTAGTCTGTCTCACAACCCGGTTTTCTGTATACTTAAGAGTAAATCTGACCATACAGCACGCCATATGTTGAGAACTCTCTGATACACTAACCAATGAAAACGCGTCATTCTTGGTGTGTATTGTCAAACGTACTATGCTTGAACATAGAGGCCCATTTTGTGTAACCGATGGTACAATGCGATTTAATTTTAGAAAGAATAAAGAAGTATCACCGGAAAGGATTATATAATTCAACAACGGGAATGTTACGCTAGAGGTAGGTGTATAAACTTTCTCGAATAGTATTTTAGTAAGATAGAAATATTAAGGGAAATGGCTTCGTTACATCATGGTTAGTCCCAATTTAGCTAGTTAAAGCATGCATATATTAAAATGCATTTTGCAAACTAACCAATCAGTAAATAGATCAATACAGAATAATTCACAGAATAATTCGAGCTTTACATGATCAAAATCGGCCCAGAATTAAGAAAGATAATGAATATTAAAAATTTTGCTAATTGAACAGAGAGCAAAATTATGCCTCATTCTGAGATTTTTAACACCCTTTTTGCCCCATGCCATCCGATACGGCGGATGTGCTAGTATATAAGACCTTGCCCTTGGCTAAATTGAGGCCACAACATTTAAAAAATACAGCTGAACAGAAGAAAGCGGTAAAAGTGTAAACGTCTTGTACCTTTGCCAACCGCATCTGCCTGGAAGACCTAGATTCCCATTAACAGCCTGTTACAGCTTGTATGTATTGCCTGAGGGTAAGAATGAATATATATATGTATATAATTATGTAATTTTCCTGTGATTAATCCACTTGTACATTAGGAAGTGTGTAGCATATGTAAACTTTTGGAGACGAAAGCCAGCCTTGTAAAATGTGTAGAATAATTGAGAATAATGGCCAAAGTACGTCTGCAAGTTTGACAAAGTGTTTGAAGGAGTATTTCTTGAAGGAACGACACATTTACCAGGAACATAAGGAAGGATGACAGGAATTGTTTTAAGGAATTGATCAAGGTATTACTTAGTGCTTTATACTAGACCAAATCATTGTATGAAGGCGGATCATGGACAACTGGATCTAACTTAGGATTTATATGAAAAGTGTAGTTACAGTGAACTGGCTGTGAGTGATATTGAGGTAAGTTGTCTTGTGCATATGTTAGCACAATGTCTGACACTGTTTGTTATGTCCATTGTGTGTGAGGACAGAATAGTGCTGGACCATACAGGGGTTGTGATTATTTGTATTCCAGGTTTTATCCTGCAAACTACCAGACGATTAGGAATCAACTATCTCTGTTGGACTTTGAGGTGCAAGTGCTCTTAAAGTCATTGGAGCCAGATAACCAGCATCCACTGCCTGGCAATTCACAGACGTGTTCGTCCATGGCAGGAGTGTGTTTGATTTCAACATAAAAGATAAGTGGCAAAGAAAAGCCACTGGTCAGCCTATTCAGACTCTATCACCAATATATATAACAAAAGGATAAAAATACAGTGTATGATAAATCCTTGTGGACAGAATGTATCTATTACTACCTTCACAGTTCAACTTAGTGACAAACTATATTGAATTATAATATTAATCAGTGTAGAAAAATTGAAACTTAAGTACAGTATTCTGTTTGATAATTAAAGTTTCTATGTTTATTTATTTTATGTTGGAAATACATTTGAGTTACTTCTAAGTTACCTAATTGAAAAGAGAACCGGTATAGGGTAAATACATTGTAAATATGTACCATCAGACTTGCTGAAATTATTTAAATTGAGTTCCAAGTTTTGTTGGTACATATTAAATATATATATATAGATAGACCATAATTAGTACCCCTAGCATAATTAGCCATAATAAACTATAATAATAATAACATAATATCAAAGGAGGATCTTGAAAGGGAGCAAATAGACTTTCAGGACATCTACTCTCATCACACCTGGAGGTTTATACAGCTGGATTCTACCTTTGATGTCAATACACCATGATTCTTTTCAGAAAAGGGGGTATTTCTTGTAAGACCAGTCTCTTACCTGGCACTATCCTGGTATCATCTGATATATCTTTTGTCCAGGATACCTTATATTTTAAATAACAACAACCTTTTCGTGACATGTATGTGTGTATGTGTGTGTATGTGTGAATGTGTGTATGTGTGTGTATGTATGTGTGTGCGTTTGTATGTGTGTGTATGTATGTGTGTATGTGTGTATGTGTTTATGTGTGTATGTGTGTATGTGTGTGTATGTGTGGGTATGTATGTATGTGTGTATGTATGTATGTGTTTGTATGTGTGTATATGTGTGTATGTGTGTATGTGTGTACGTGTGTGTATGTGTGTGTATTTGTGTGTATGTGTGTGTATGTGTGTGTATGTGTGTATGTGTGTGGGGGGGGGAGTGTGGGGTTAGAGTTGCTCACAGGTATGGCGTCTTCTTCTAAAGGTACTTTTTTTTTAAATATAAAGTTTTGCCTCGTTTTGGCGATGCCCGTCCCGTTGAACCTAGTCGGTTATATTATGACGCATGTCCAAACATAAAAGACCGTTAGGTCTGGTGTATTGTTTATTCTCTAAAGGTACCAGGTTCTCTCCCAGGACAGGGAATATAATTGATGGACAAATGTTCAGAACTAGTGGGTCCTAATGATGTAATTCCCGCCCCCCCACTATCTCATCTCATAGGTTGGGAGATTGGATGCATAGCCTTCTTGGATAAGTGCGACAAAAATAGGAGGTCCTATGTGCATGTTGTGCACGTTAAAAATGCCTAGTCAGTTGGAAATCGCAAAGAGTAGGCCATACGTCCACTGCTCTGGCAAAAATTTCAAAATTAGGAAACCTACCCACCAGAAAAAATATTAATGGAATATGTGATTCCTGTATACATACATTGAGATTTTCACCGATGCTATGGAGTTCTTGCACTGTGCTGAGATCCCCCTTGTGTGATCTAAGGGTTTGGATCGGACCACTGATGGAGTTGTCCGTGTGCAGGGAAGATGATCCTTCAAAACCAAATCGATATTTATGATAAAATGACAGACATTCATTAATGGGTGCTTGTCTAGAACATAAGGGCTGAAATGGTATGACAAAGTCACCAATGTGGAACTGATGACAAGAATCAGACAAGTGCCAGTTGAACAAGAGTTGAGAAGAAGACGCTGGCGATGGAAAGGAAACACACTGAGGAGACCAGTTGATAGCATTACAAGACAGTCCTAATTATGGAAACCGCAGGATAAGGCAAGTACAGAAATACTGATAAACACACAGATAAGGGATGAGGAGGACTTGTTAGGACCTTCAGCAGATGACATGTAGTAGGAGGACTTGGTAGGACCTTCAGCAGATGGCATGTGTTAGGAGGACATGGTAGAACCTTCAGCAGATGGCATGTGTTAGGAGGACATGGTAGGCCTTCGGCAGATGACGTGTTAGGAGGACTTGGTATAATTTTACTGCAGGTTTATGTTTCTTGGGAAATGTCAGGGTAAAGACTGAATGAACTCTTTAATCAATTCTTTGATTATATGTTTTAATGTCATCTACTGTGTGTTGGATAGGGCACAAGGTAGTTCTTAATATGGAATACCCAGGGTAAATGAAAAGAAGGAGACCCAAAAACAAAACACACACACGGAGAAGGTAACTAGAAACAGACTTGAAAATGATAATGACGAAACAGAAATACCTTTACTGGATGACACAGGGCACAACAGTTAGGCATAAATTTGTTGAAGGCTTGTGCTCCTTAGGGAGCTAAATGTCGTAATAATAATGTTCCACGCTACTGCTGCCGCAGCTGCTGAATTTGATAACAAAAGTTTTGATGCAGATAACAATAATGTTGAGATAAGAGTAAGCACCCAACATTTTTCACGTATTTACAGATGAAAGATAATGTAACAGATATGCCGAGATTTTAACGGGAACTTTCATGACGCCCTATCTGGCAAATCTAGAACAATCCACTCTCTGCCTACGAGTTTTCAAAACTTCAACATCGGTAATTTCCCCCTGTTCTTACTGAAATTCCACCCCATCCTCTCTACCCTGTTATCTCTCAGAATGACAGAAGAAGAAATCATTCTGAGGAAACTTGCCAGCCTCTCCAGCCATCAATTCTTTCAGAGCATCCTTCGACATTTTCTAACCGTTTTTACGTCTTTGTGAAAACATTGAACAAGGGGCGAAACTCCTGTACGAGCTTGTTAAAATTCGGTGCCTGGTGTGGCCGGATAGAGTTAAGATGATAAACAATGATAATTTACCTGTATCGGTAAGATATTTTTACCTGTGACGTTTATACAATGTAGAATTGATAGTTTCGTGTAGATCACAGACATTGTTTAACTTACCGCGTTATATTCAGTGTAATAAATAAAGGGGAAACCCCGAAGTCTGTGAACAGTAAATGAACACTACACATAAAAAGGGTACGTTGGAACCACTCGTGAGAAATAAAGAAGTAGACAACTAGACAACAGAAAAACAATAGAAGTGATAGGTTTACCAGGGTACTCGAACCTAGGACATCCATGCAGCAGTCATGTATTTCATTGGAGAATGAGCGTCCAGTTAGCTAAACGGTTAGAGCGCTTGTCTGTCGCGGCAAAATTACGGGGTTCCTAGCTCAAAACATGGGATACACCCAGCTGTAAATGGGCACCTGACTTTGTTCTTGACTTAGGGAAGGCAAAGGCAGCGAAGAGGGGAACGGGTAACCCTGTTGCGCATGGCTGGACATTAGTATAGTGTAAACTCTAACACATGACTCCCTTAAGTCAGTATATGTTATAAGACATTTGTCTTTACCCAGTGTTACACCCCCCTAAAGATAATAGGAAAATCCGGGAGGTCATTACTGTTGTACCTCCGTCAAGCACGTGAAAGTCAATCATGGCTGTCACTGAAACTGATACAAAGGATTGATGTATGGTACGGTAAGGGTGTCTTATTGATTATCTGCTAACGTTGCTGCTGTGTTGTGGATCTGGTAATGTCTACATTTGATACATACATATACGCCACACAGGCAAACACTGTAGAAGTCTACTGGTAAGCGATGCACAAGTTCTCGATACAGATAGACCACGCCCACTCCGGGGCTATTTCTAAATACGTGTTAAGTTCCCTGTCACACTTGTAATATTAAGTGCGTGTGTTGGTTTAGTCGTTTACACCACAGGTACGTACACAAGAGTCATGGATGGTTGTAAACGACTGATGACATTTCATATGGGTTTATTCACGTCACAACACATTGATGAAATACACATAGAATACCGTTCACAGCACAACACAAGATATAAAGTACCACATAATAACTGCGCACTCGGCAGCTACAATGATATCATGATTCATGGCCTAAAGTACTCTTATTAAACTCAGCGCTATAAAGAATCCTCAATAACAATCCTCTCACAGGAGCTAATGATTCATGGCCTAAAGTACTCTTATTAAACTCAGCGCTATAAAGAATCCTCAATAACAATCCTCTCACAGGAGCTAATGATTCATGGCCTAAAGTACTCTTATTAATCAAGACTCCTCACACAGGAGATAATGGCCTTTAAAGACTGCACACTGCAGTTATAAACATTTCCACAATAATCAAAACTGCAGTTTCATACTACGCTGTACCCACAGCGAAAAATCCGTCGACATTTTAAATTCAGCACTGTACAGGCATTTCACACTTCCCAAAAACACTGTCTTCCTACCCGGTCAAAACGCCCGGAACACTCTCCCTAGATAACACACTCGTCCCGCTCAAAAGCAGACACGAGACTTTTTCACTGTTCACCTAACACAAACAATTGCGGGCTAGCAGCGAGCTATTCTCACTCCGTTCAAAACATTACAGAATAAATATATCAGCGCTTTTCACGCTGTCTGTAATCTGTCTCTCGAAACTATCACGAGATACTCTCTAAATAATTCGATAGCTAACAAGCAACTAAGTGCTATAACTCAAAATCTATTTCAACTACTGACATACTCCAGTTTACTTCCCCTTACACTAAAACTGTTCGTTACATCTTACCTCACCCCCAGAGAAAAAAATTGATTCTATCAATTTTTTGACAAATACATTCCCCAAAACCAAAAAAGATTAAGAGGACAATGAAACTCTAACATATGCGTATAAGAATTACTTTAAGTTAAGTTAAGATAAGACATCTACAAAATATAAGCATTAAGTGAAATGTAAAAATGAAGTATCCAATGTAATCAACTAAGCATACCAAAAATAATGTATTACAAAACCAAGTTAAGTGAATACAGCACAACTAAATAGGAAACAACCGATAGTACAAGAAAAGACAAGATCAAGCAAACGAAAAAATGATCCGTAATAAAGGTAAGTATGAAATCAGAATATGAGGAAAAAACAATAATATTACATTCAAACAATTTGTTATATGTAAAATAATTACAAATATCACAAGTAGTTACACTATATTAAGTTATACCATTAAAGTAACAATACATAGAATGAAAGTTTAAGAAGCGAAAGAAGAAGTATACAAGAAAAATGAAGTGAAACGTAAATAAAGCACGAAATGTACACCAAATATGAAACCATACTGAAAAGACAACAGAAAAGAAGGAATGGAATGAAGCATAATCAACTGAGACAGATAGAAAGCAAAAGGTATGAATATAGAGATCGTTGATAAAAATGTATACAAAGAAGTATTTAGATCAACAACGTATTTCAAAATACATACAAACACGATCGAAAAGCACAAAAGAAAATAACAAAGTATTCCTATACTAATACTACAAAAAATAGTTTATAACTAAACAAAACATAATCAGTAATTTAAACAAGTTATACAAGTTATACATAATCAACAATAAATTATCGACACCACACAAAAAAGTGATAGCATTGCTATAAGACCAACGCATAATCAAGCGCTAATACAACATAACATCCAAAAAACAAAACAAAAAACTTTCTTTAAAGAACTAACATTACTCTACATATCAGACATAGCACATAGTCAAACGCTAGGCATACACAAAAACAAAAATAAAAAATTACAATGTCTGGGAAAAAAAATATTTTCCAAAAAATACAGTACAAAAATATTTCGTAATGCTAAGTTACATAAAAATAGTATTTTAATTTAATTAATTCAAATCTATAATTAACAAATTAACAAAAAACTAGCTTTAGCAAAATGAGAGACATATAACAATTCCTGCATCTAAGCAAACACTAAACAACACGTGTAAGTTTTTCAAAAAATACGTCACAGAGAAACACATAGAAAAACACACTATTACCAAAATACAAGTTTGCAAATACATGAAAACAACGTAATGAATGTTAAGCAAGTGCTTAAATCAGATCTCTAGATTTCTCAATCCAATAACAATATCAGCAACCGCTGTTAATTTTCTCTATACAGTTCAATTTAAACTTTTAAATATTTCCGGCTGACAATCACGTTCAGCTTAGCTATAGTGTTATTCAGTTATAAATTTATATTTATCTCCATCTGATATATTAAAAATAATTATTGTAACATTACAACTAATGAGTATGTGCATAGGGCTAACAAACTCATCATGTACAAAACTATTCTACCCAACACATCTGTAAAACAAAACCAAAAAAAACTGCAAGTTCTACACCAGAGTATAAAAAATAGGTATAAGTTTGTAACCAGTAAGGTTAAATATTGCATTCATGAATAGTAAACAACACGTCACTACCATATAACACACTACATATTATCCAAAACACAATAGTATAAAAATAGCATCGAAATGAACTAATTTATAATTAAAACAGTCATAAATATAAAAACAATAGACATCAAATGATGCGTAAAGATGATGATCATAATATAACAACCTATAATGATCTATGCAATAGAATACATTAACATCTACTGTCCTAATAAACAAACAAAACAACAATCAAACGCAAACAAAAATCTCCATAGGTCTTGCCGACATCTCATAAACACTAGGGGTAAAACGTCGAATCATGGTTAGCACGCTGATATGTTCTGCTTGAGAAAACACTCACTCGGGCACAATCTTGGCCTATATTCTTGCCGCTACCGTAAACAGCCGTTAACGTAAACAGGAGCGCTGACCCATATCAAGAAGTCGCCTCTGTTCAAAAAATACAAATGAAAATTCCATTTTAATGAATGGTGAAATTTACTACGAACAACGGAGAGGTTAAACAAACAATTACCCCGCACTGTGGTTCGTGTGGAAATCTGGTCACCCCACGCTGTCATCGACTCTTCCTTTAAGTTCACAACAGCGTGCTGCTCTTTCAAAATCAGAAACATAACAAGCAGTAGTATTTGTGACATCATTATCATTGCTACTTTGCTTAATAACAATGCTTCTAGGCTCATGTCGAGCAAAATTAGCATAATTGCACTTATTCGTCGTTCGATCAAAATATTTATCATCATTTCCTCTTTGTTTGAGACTATTATTATGTCTATAATCCCAGTTAGGCTTGTTATGATTAACGTTTCTACTCCGCACAAAAAATCTGTCAGAAAAATTATTGCACGATTGAAAACTCTTCTTGTATTTGTCTGTACCATTATTTTCAAAATTCTGAGAATTAAACTGTTGAGATACATTAACTTGTCTCTTATCTCTCTGAGAAGGAAAATTATTATCATATGAATTTCCTTGGTACTTTCTAACCTTAGAAACATCTCTCCTACAAAAACTTTTCCCATTCTTTTCTTTGACAATATGCTTGTTTGCAGTATCATCTGCAGATCTATAAGTATCTTTATCGTTACGCCTATAATGGGTTTCATCCTTGGAACCACTACTTATAACTTTATCCCTTGCTATCATCTTCTGAGAACTTCCAAAATCAGTTACTCGTTTAATCTTTAGGCTTTTAGCTTGAAATCTCTCAGGACTGACTGTTACCTTATCATTCTCTCTATTACACTTCCGCCAAGATTCGTTGCTATTGGAAGCAGAATCAAAAGATCTTCGAAAGTTATATTTTCCCCGAAAAGATATTTGTTCATTACATTTAACCTTTCTATCCGCAAAGATTGTATAGGGCTGGATCTTTTTAACCTGTTGGCAAACAACTTTCTGTCTAGTATTGTCAACATTGACAGTAGACCATATTCCGCTGTTTAAAATAACATCGAGTAGACCCTCTACCCTTTTTGTACTTTCTGCAATTTCAACATTTTTTTGTGAAATTTCTTCACTTAATTTCCTATTTAATTTGTCAAATGTCAAAACTTTACTTCTCTCCCCTGTTAACAATCTCTCAATCTTAATCATCTTCTCTCTCTCAGTCGTTAACTCTTCTAATTTGTCTTTCTCATCCTTTTCTTCATTTACACTTAGTTGTCGTGTTTCATTCTCACTATCCTCATCATTCATTAGTTCTTCAACTTCATTTGGAAATACAGTATAATTCTCTTCTTCAATACCAGAATTTACTTTATTCAACAAATCAAGAAGTGTGTTTGTATACGACCTATCACGGTCAGTTGTCTCAGCTTCCAATTTACTACACCTCTCTTTGTTTTCCTGAAGTTGTTGCTTGAGATCACTTACTTCACCATCTCTATAATGCACTTGATCTTCCAAATCTTTGATTTTGCCCAATGCAGCATCTAACGCCGCTTGCACTTTAGTAAGTTCCGTGTTTGACTTATCTAGATCATGTGTTAGTCTCGACACTGTTTCTCTTAATTCCTTCTTTTCGGCAATATCCTGTAGAAAATTGGCTCTTTCCTGTAGAGCATTTTGTTTGTTGATTTTTAATTGATTCTCATTTCCTAATTCCTTTTTCTGCTCATCAGGATTACCGTTGTGGATTATTTTGAATATCCTTTGAACTACATGTCCGTGCTCAAGCTCAATATACTGTTTCAAAAACACACGAAGGTGCTGTAACAAATCAATCAAATCCTTAGCCATTATTGAATTACAAAGAAGCTTAAAGTTATGTTCAGCAAATAACTTTAGGGATACTGACACATTAACCAACAAATCGTCCATGATCCATACTCCAAGTCTTGGACCTCTCAATCCCTTTTCATCTCTACCTATTAACAATGCACTTTCCAACATAGGCCTTATATCTGCAGGATTATTATCAAAATCCATGGTGATTCAATCACTCAGTTAACTATATATCTATATCAGTATAATTATTAATGTCGCAAGTTTATGTTTCAAGAAGTTCTGACAATTACCCTTCCATTTCACACAGTTCAGTATGTATACCAAAAATATTATTCATAAACTTTGTATCATCAATTCCTTTTCAAAGAACCTTTATAACGTCATATGAGGGAAGTCATCCTATATCATACAACCATCAATACTTAGCATCAATACTAAATCCTAATAATATGTCTATATAGAATTAGACAACAAAAACAACAGATTTCAACAGTATAGGAGATGCAAAGCACAGGAAGGCTCGTTGACATAGTTATTAAGGTGACACAGTTCACATCACAAACATAATCACTTATCTTGAATGAAAACTCTTCTGTTCCTTTCCGTTAACACCCTGGATATCACAAAGTTCAATGGTAAAACAATCGACAACAGAAAGGCATTGGAACTTGACACCTCGATTCCACTCAGGTCCTCGATTCAGCACGCTACGTGCTAACACACCGCACAGGAAAGCAGGAAATGGGTCACCGTCTGTCAATTTCGTTGAAAGGAGGTACACCGCTCGTTCATACTGCCAGATGATTACTTGTACTGGTATACAGACGCCACTGTATATCATGACATCTCATAATCTTGAGTAATAAATTTCTTGACTTGCGAGTTGCGACTTGAGTTAACAGTTCCCAGTTTAACTGATACTGAATAAGTTTTTCTTGGGCCTGGATACAGCTCTCAAATGTGATGTCTGTCTTTCATATACTATCGCCACTCAGGCTACACGCTAACACTTGTGAATTAATATCACGCGAATTTCGCGGGTGTCTGATCCTATAAAACTAGCACACGACTGTTACACCCCCCTAAAGATAATAGGAAAATCCGGGAGGTCATTACTGTTGTACCTCCGTCAAGCACGTGAAAGTCAATCATGGCTGTCACTGAAACTGATACAAAGGATTGATGTATGGTACGGTAAGGGTGTCTTATTGATTATCTGCTAACGTTGCTGCTGTGTTGTGGATCTGGTAATGTCTACATTTGATACATACATATACGCCACACAGGCAAACACTGTAGAAGTCTACTGGTAAGCGATGCACAAGTTCTCGATACAGATAGACCACGCCCACTCCGGGGCTATTTCTAAATACGTGTTAAGTTCCCTGTCACACTTGTAATATTAAGTGCGTGTGTTGGTTTAGTCGTTTACACCACAGGTACGTACACAAGAGTCATGGATGGTTGTAAACGACTGATGACATTTCATATGGGTTTATTCACGTCACAACACATTGATGAAATACACATAGAATACCGTTCACAGCACAACACAAGATATAAAGTACCACATAATAACTGCGCACTCGGCAGCTACAATGATATCATGATTCATGGCCTAAAGTACTCTTATTAAACTCAGCGCTATAAAGAATCCTCAATAACAATCCTCTCACAGGAGCTAATGATTCATGGCCTAAAGTACTCTTATTAAACTCAGCGCTATAAAGAATCCTCAATAACAATCCTCTCACAGGAGCTAATGATTCATGGCCTAAAGTACTCTTATTAATCAAGACTCCTCACACAGGAGATAATGGCCTTTAAAGACTGCACACTGCAGTTATAAACATTTCCACAATAATCAAAACTGCAGTTTCATACTACGCTGTACCCACAGCGAAAAATCCGTCGACATTTTAAATTCAGCACTGTACAGGCATTTCACACTTCCCAAAAACACTGTCTTCCTACCCGGTCAAAACGCCCGGAACACTCTCCCTAGATAACACACTCGTCCCGCTCAAAAGCAGACACGAGACTTTTTCACTGTTCACCTAACACAAACAATTGCGGGCTAGCAGCGAGCTATTCTCACTCCGTTCAAAACATTACAGAATAAATATATCAGCGCTTTTCACGCTGTCTGTAATCTGTCTCTCGAAACTATCACGAGATACTCTCTAAATAATTCGATAGCTAACAAGCAACTAAGTGCTATAACTCAAAATCTATTTCAACTACTGACATACTCCAGTTTACTTCCCCTTACACTAAAACTGTTCGTTACACCCAGGTTATCGGATTATGTGGTCAAACATTCATGGCCAACTTGTATTGACCGGGATCGTGATATCACATGTATGGAACATGACTTTATTTTTGAGTAATATTTATGATTAAGTTATCCGCTGTTATACATAGATGTCTGAGTGCAATATAAAAACTGAAATGATACGTCAAGATCGTTAATGTGGAACTGATGACAAGAACCAGACAAGTGCCAGTAGACCTGATGACAAGAACTAGACAAGTGCCAGTAGAACTGATGACAAGAACCAGACAAGTGCCAGTAGAACTGATGACAAGAACTAGACAAGTGCCAGTAGAATTGATGACAAGAACCAGACAAGTACCAGTAGAACTGATGACAAGAACCAGACAAGTGCCAGTAGAACTGATGACAAGAACCAGACAAGTACCAGTAGAACTGATGACAAGAACCAGACAAGTGGCAGTGGAACAAGAGATGAAAAGAACATGTTGGCGTTGGATAAGACATACATTGTTGAAACACGTTGATAGCATTACAAGGCAGTCCTTGTTCTGGAAGTACCAATGTAATAGAAGTAAAGATAGATCAAAAAACACACGAAGAACGGAATTAAAGACTTTTATGACGGGCATAAAGTAGAAAGACGGGAAAAAAAGGCACAGGATATGAAATCTTAGTATGTGTTTGTTGAAGGCCCACGCTGTTCACCGAAGGTGAAAGGCGTTGCTGATGATGACGGTTGGCGAGTTTCTCTTAACCTCTCTCTCTCACATTCTCTCTCTCTCTCTCTCTCTCTCTCTCTCTCTCTCTCTCTCTCTCTCTCTCTCTCTCTCTCTTATGGAAGGGGAAAAAAAAGAACCGAATTAAGAAGCGCAAAAAATTCCGCCTCCATACTTCCAATCGATGATAATATTCAAGATCCTGTTTAGGTGCAACTGAGCTAGTTTATCACATAAGCTGATTATAAGTTAGAATCTTGATTCCATTGTGCAAAATATGCAGTACTGGGGGAAAGTTACCCAATGTTTATCCAATTTGGTTACGAAATTGAAAGTTGTGAATTAAAAAACAAATGGAGTTCTCAATAGAATGACAAGAACGAGGGCACCAATGTATCAGCCAAACTAGGTCTTCAGCATGACAAAAGAAATATAATTAATTAAAATAAAATAAAAAATAAATAAATTTGCAACAGATTAGTGTTCCGCGCTTAAAGCCACAATTGCATTGTTTATCAAGGAAACCTCTACCACAGCACTATATGTAGACCTGCAGTGATAATTCATGTAGTAGTGTGTTTTAATTGATGAGAAGATATTGTTGAAAGGCATGAAGGAAAAAAAAAGCAAAAAGACAGAAATAGTTGCCATAATTTGGTAATCTAAACATTTGGAAATGTTCTCAGAACACTACAAGCACTACATTAAAAAAAAAATATATACGAGAGCTGCATAATTTCTGTACTTCTGTCAGATGCTGTATGCTGGAGAGTAACAGAAATGGAAATATGAAAATTGTCCTCTTTCCCCACAACCAACGTCTGGCCGAACACCATCGCCAACTGAGAACTGCTAACTCGGAACCACCAAGAAGACAAACACATTATCATAGCAGATAGATGCTGGGAATTGGGTTGGCTACATCCTCAGAAAAGACCCTGACAACATCACCAGATCTGCGTTGTACTTCAGAAAAAGAATGCGGAAGAACGACCAGCCAAAAGCCAAGTGGCGTTCAACTGTGGGGGCAGAGATGCACAGCATGACCCAGAGCTAGGGCACCACAGGAAGGGTGGCTGCCGACCGAGACAAGTGGAGACAGTTTGTTGCTGCCCTACAAGACACCGCTAGGCGTGATGGTCACTGATTGCTATGTCCGTCAGTGGCCAAGGACCAAAGACCAAGAGGAAATGGTCATATGAAAGAAGCTGACTTCTCCAGAATGCTTCATGAAAAGCTTAATAATTTTGTTTCATTACAAAAATAAAAAATATTAAAAAATATATTTTAAACACAAAATGCGTGGGGCGCTTTTCATATATTTTATCCATAAGTGTCAAATGAAGTATAAAGCAAAAGTTAATTTCATGCAGAATCAGCGCCCCACGCTTTTTGTCAATTTGATTTTACATTTTTTGACTGCGAGCTATAAACTCCTTGAAAAATTATTTTTGGGTTTTTAATGCATTAGGCACATAAGACGCGTCAAAAGTGGAATGCAGTCTGCGACCCATAGCTGACTGCTTGCGTCAGGGTCAACGTACCAGAGCTGATGAAGATCCTACTCCACCTCCAAGTGGTGGTCCTGGAAACAGGCTGCATCACTGCAGTCTGGCTGAGAGAGTAGGGATCAAAGTGGGAAGGCAAACCCGGTCCTAAAAAATGACGTGCCGAAGTCGGATGTGTCGGGCCGAAAGGCGCAGATATCGCAGCCTTGCTGTAAACGGCGACACAACGCAACCAACGTCTTTTCAGGACGAACGCAGAAGAAGACGAAGAAGAATGCAGTTAAAGTGTGTGTTTAAAATATTTTTTATATTTTTTATTTTCTTCTTTTTAGTGTCAGAAAAATTATGACATACTAAAACATAAACAATATTTTTACTTATTGTAAATCGGGTCTAAAATTTCTTAAGCAATAAATTTCTTTTAGAGCGTCAATATTACATGGCTTTGTGCCTGTTAATTTGGTGCAATCAATTTCTTCAATCTGAAGGCCATCTAGAGATCGAATTCGACTTTCCCTTGGTTCATAATTTTATAATTTGGATTGTTTCCCTTGATTAAGCTAGACACTTGTTTGAGTACTGCCCCATTTTAAGCGTAGAATAAATAAAGCACACCACGTACTCTTGAATTTTTAATTAACTCGATTATGGCCCCTGATTTGTTTACATTTATTTACGAAAAACTTTAATTACTTTTAATGTCATAATTACAATATTAAATTATTAAATAATTGACTGGTTATTGTATTGTCATCGGTAATACACAACTATGCCAAGTTTCAGAGCTATTGCTCATCTGGAAGTGATTGAAAAATCGATTGCAAGATTTGAAAGAGACATGAAAGTGACATACAAGTGAAGTTAAATAAGAGCGTGTAAAAATAGTCACCCAATAATTGTTCAAATTTTTTTGTTTAACTTTAACATTCTGTTGAAACTAAATCGCCAGTTTTCTGTAATTTTAGCTTCTGCCATGACAGTCAACGAAAGACCAGGCCAATCAATTGATGATGTAGGCTTGTTCCTACCAGAAGCAGTCTTTCCTCAAAGCCAACTTTACGTAGAGCTACCGAAAAAAGATACATTTACAACACGCACACATTACATATGTACTCGTATATATATATATATATATATATATATATATATATATATATATATATATATATATATATATATATATATATATATATATATATATATATATATATATATATATATATATATATATATATATATATATATATATATATGGTGTTTATAAAGTCGCTGTGCAGTGAATTTGAAAAAAATATTTAAGCAATTACTTCATGAATGATGCAAATTTACGTCATGATATTCTGTGGCGACTCGTTGACTTCGCGCTGGTGTCTCAGTGTGTGCGACGGAACGAACGGAATAATTTGTCTTCTCTTTGTTACTTTCACAATTGCCTCCACGGCTGGCGGAGTTGTGGAATTTAAAGTTGCTACCATAAGTGAAATGGGTTCATTTTCGATGCAAGACAACAGGAAGCTGAGACGCTTGGGAGTCATGACCCAAGTGGGCCCGCCCCCCTTAGAGTGTAAAGAGTATATAGGGCCGAAACACTTGTCGGACGGGGGGACCTCTTCTGATGATCAGATTGCTTCCTGTTGTATCGCTCTGTAAAGAGTTTCCTATCATAGTTACATGGTCAAACCAGTGACAATCGGGAAAAGACCGATTGACTTCTGGAAAGACAGATGACACTGGGAAAGACTAGAAACCGGCTGACCGGGTTAGCACCCCGTAAGCTGTATTCAATTGCTATAGAACCCAAAAACGATAGATGCCCCCAGGATTCACCGAAAGGGGGGGAGAATGATGAATCCACAGGCGCCTCATTGGAATCGACCAGACCCGTTACACGGACTTCGAGCTCTGAACAACGGCTGGAGTTTCCATGTGCCTGTGGTAGGGAATTCTCTACTCAGAGAGGAATAAAAATCCACAGAACGAAAAAGGGGTGTGTGAGGTCATCAGGGGGAGATCAACAGCGCTCTGTCTCGACGGATAAGACGTTAGAAGAACGCAGCCAGGAGTCAATCCACAGTGCTGAGTACATTCAAGTTGATCTGCCTGATGATGATCTCACACACGTCTTGGACGGGAAGAGAGATGCAATCAAGTTTCCACCCGCCAGTGCAAAAGGGCTTTGGGAACAGCTGGACGAAGCCTTGGCAAAAGAGTTGGATAACAATCTGAAGCAGATAACTTTGGAGAAGAAGCTGGAAATCTTCGGCGACATAATATATCTGCACTGTCGCAAAGTGTTCGGAGTGAGGGAGGCAAGGGAAAGAAACCCATCACGAAAAAGCAGAAGACAAATTAAAATAGAAGAAATCAGAAAACAGAAGAAGCATGCCCGAAAACTGTTCAAAAACGCAGTTGCCGCAGAGAAGGAAGGGTTACGACAGGTTTGGGAGCACCTGAAAGGCCAACATAATGCCCTTTGTAGAGCAGAAAGGTTGTGCAGGAAGAAAAGGAAGACTCGAATGGATAGGGAGAGATTCTTCAGGGAGCCCTTAAAGTTTGCCAAAGAACTGTTTGAGCAGCCACGGTCGGGTACGCTAAACATCAGGAAAGAAGACCTGGAAGAACACCTTGGAATGACATATTCAGATGGTCGCAAAGATGAGCCGCTCAGCAGCATGGCAGGCCTTAAATGGCCGAGTAAGCCAGGAGCTGAATTTAACACCAAGCCCCCAACGGTGCAAGAGGTAGAAAGCATTGTCCAGAAAGCTCGATGCAAGTCAGCTCCAGGTCCTAATGGTGTTCCATATGTGGTGTATAAGAGATGCCCTGAGGTGCTCAAACGACTGCTTCGTTTACTGAAGAGTGCGTGGAAAACCCAGCTTGTAAGCAAGGAATGGAGAAAGGCGAACGGAGTTTACATCCCGAAGGAGCAAAATTCCACAGACATCAGTCAGTTCAGGCCAATCTCACTACTCAATGTGGAAGGGAAGATATTCTTCTCAGTGATGGCGAAAAGACTCACTACATACCTCCTGGCAAATGGGTACATTGACACTACCATTCAGAAAGGAGGTATCCCAGGTACACCAGGATGTCTAGAGCATGCCACAATGATATGGGAAGCAATCCAAAAGGCAAAGTCTGACAGAACAAACCTCCATGTAATCTGGTTGGATTTAGCGAATGCTTATGGATCCGTTCCACACCAGATGTTGTGGCAGGCCCTAGAAATGTATCATGTTGCACAAGAGATTGCAGCAATGCTGAAGCTGTATTTCGCAGGTTTTGCTGTCAGATTTTCAACCAGAGAGTACACAACGAAGTGGATTGGCATTGAAGTTGGAATTGCGATGGGATGTACCATCTCTCCGATACTATTTGTGATGGCTATGCAGGTAATCCTCAATGCGGCTGAAGGAATGGCTATAGGTCCAAAGCTCGGTGGAATGTGTCTCATGCCACCGCTCAAAGCATTCATGGATGACACAACAATTCTGACATCAGATGAACATCAGACCCGGAGGATGTTAGCACGCTTGGATGAACTAGTCAGCTGGTGCAGAATGAGCTTCAAACCCAAGAAGTCGAGAAGCCTATCAGTCAGGAAAGGGAAGATAGCAGAGGTCATATTCACGGTTTCCAACCAAAGAATCCCTACTGTCATTGAGGAACCTGTTAAAAGTCTTGGCAGGGTGTACGATGCCTCATTAAAAAACTCAAAGGCAGTGCAACAGACAATAGAAATGGCAGACAGAGGGCTACAGATCATAGACCAAAGCAGACTCCTGGGGAAGTTCAAACTGTGGTGCCTCCAGTTCATGTTGATACCAAAGTTGCTGTGGCCACTGCTTATATATGAAATAAGCACAAGTACAGTGGAAGCCATAGAGCAGAAGGTCAACAAGTTCATGAGAAAATGGCTAGGAGTACCACCAGGTCTGTCAGATGTAGCACTGTACTGCAAAAAGTCAAAACTTCTGCTTCCTTTTGTAGTGGTATTGATGGTATTGTATGATGATGATGGTACTACATGTAAATTGTATGAGGCCAGCTGTGAAGGCTCCTGAGATAAAATGTAATTGAGAATTGTCAGAAGGCCTTTCTTGCTACCACTACGACCTCACACTTAATTTTTTTTTTATGAATGTAGCTGCGTAAAGTGTCTAGGGTTATGATGTGTACTGTGGTGTGATAGTTATAAATATACCCATAGATATTTAACAAGACTAATAAGATTAACAAGTGTTACAATACACTGAACTAACTCACGTGTGTAAAGTTTTTGATATAATTATATTACATTTATTTGTTCTGGATCAAGTTTTATTTTGACCAGAACTTGTTTTAAAAGAAGGATTGAAAATTTATGAAAAAAAATGCATGGAATGTTACATAATAAATGCAGGAGTGTACATATTTAAGTACTAGACTAGTTAGTTTTATTAAAAAAAAAGTTCGAGTAGTCATCTCTTTGGGAGGATAGTTACTGTTTGTGCTGTTGGGGTGGCCTCATCACACCTGTCTATATTGACTACACATTGTCCAGAAAATGGTGGGAATTTTTATGGGGATATTAGTCACTACCAATAGTTGGTGAATGTCCAGCAGACCAGAGGCTCACTCATCTTTTTGTAGCTCTGGTGCTGAAAACTTGCGGTCCCACCTCTCCGTGCTGGCGGGCAATAATGGTGGTCTCTGTCACAAGAACTGCACAGATACACTCGAGTAAAGTCACCCACCGAATAGACTCTGCTTTGTTGTCGATAGAAAACTCACAGCTCTGCAATCAAAGTATGGGCTATGTGTCAAAATCTATTCTATACCCACGTCTGGACACCACACTGACACAACAACCACATCATACAGACAGGTCAGATCTCTCTGACCAAACAGCACAGTTACCATGGTGGGTTTACATCCGATAGATCCTCCCAGACTATAGATTCTGAAAAATAATTATTAGTTGTCGGCCCTAAAAGAAGATAGGTAATCTGTTTCAACGCTTGATTTATTTTGCATAATCCTTGCTGTAGTTTATGTACACTGTTAGTCCCTAGACCCTGACTTGGGCGGGGGGTCTAGAGCAAAATCCCTACTTGTTTGTAAGGCTAGATTTTGATATGGCAGTATCAAATCACTCGAACATGAAACAATATTCAAAATATATAAAGAAATAATTTCAATCTTACCAGATTATGAATACATAACACAGAATTGCTAGCAAAACTCAGCTGAGCTGCTGGCTATAGTATGGCGTCCCTAAATTTATTCACTGTCTTTCATATGGGAAAACTCCACACTTTAAAATCTGTGTCTAACACTGAACAATTATTGAAGAATGACCCCAAATGCGCTCTGAGCGCTAATGATATGATTGTCTGTGGCCAATCACTGCCGAGGTTTATTTTTAATTTCAAATTTCTACACTAAAGTCATTTCAGTCATGCTTCAGTCAAGTATGGATGGTTATCTGTTAGTCTGTCCGTCTCTACTTGTGTTTTCTAAAAAAATGTGCTTGATTTTTGAAGCAACCTTTCTCTCCCCTTAAAATTTTGTCGTAAAAAGTTATATTTAGACACAGCTACCGCTCAAAAACCCTCTCCTCCATAATAAGTAACTTTGAACACCTGTTCCCAAGGTCGTGTTTTTGTGTGCAAATTGTGACACTTTTAGATTCAATATAGTCTAGCGATGATGTGAACTACACTGTCTTTTGTCATTATCTTCAATATTATCTATCCGTTTGTAAAATTAAGATCATATTATTTCATTGCTCAGAATAGGCCATCCGGCCAGCTAATTTTTATATTCCTAACATTAATATTAAGAAAAATTACTTTTTAAATTTTTGTAATATTCCTAACATCTGCGTTCTTCCGCTCAAATTCAAATCAAGCGCTTGGTATCGCAAAACGTCCAATTCCGTACCTCGTGTCAATTTGGGGGACTTGAATTTTTTTTACTTTCATCCATTTCCCCCCCATTGCGTCTCCTTAGCCTTTCCAGTCATATTTTTTTCCCTTTTGATACTCCGTTCCCCTCCGGTCTAGCAAGTCAATTTTATGGGGATGATGACCCGCGGTCTAGGCGATCATGTACATCAGCAGCCTACGCATTATGTTTTTATCCTCAAATGTTATCCTTGGAGGAATTTTACCGTTGTATCTCTGTCAATTTCACTACACATCTCCCCACCTGAAAACATGCCTATGGCAAGTTCCAAAACCAGCTATACACATAGGTAAAATTACTCCTCACGTCTGCCACTACTCTAATTTTGATCACAGGGGTGCCGACTGAGGAAATCTGCACCGACATTCAATTTGCCTGGGATATATTGGATACTAAACTGATAAGGTTGAAGCAATAAAGACCACCTCAGCAATCTTGCGTTTTCATGCTTAGCCTGAGACAAGAACACGAGAGGCTGATGATCCGTCTCCACCACAAATGTCCTACCATACAGATAGATTTGAAACTTCTTTATTGCCCAGATTAATGCTAAACATTCTTTTTCGCTTGTGGAGTATCCTTGTTCCGCCTTATTCAATTTGCGGCTTGCATAAGCGACTGGTTTAAGTTCCCCATCAGGTGAGGATGATCTTTGCAACAAAGCCCCTCCTAGTCCCACATTACTTGCATCGGTTCTTAAGACAAAGTCCTGTGTCAAATCAGGCAGTTTGAGAATAGGCTTGCTAGTGAGTTTTTCCTTTAACTCTTGGAACGCTAATTCACATTGTGCAGTCCAAATAATTTTATCTGGAAGTCCCTTGCGAGTCAGATCAGTCAGAGGAGCACAAATAGCGTTAAAATTCTTGATGTATTTCTGATAAAATCCGCATAACGACACAAATGATCGCACGTCCTTTTTTGTTTGCGGCCTAGGTGCTCTCTGCAGTTTTTCCAAATTCTTAGGATCAGGGGTCATATTACCCTGATATACAGTGTGCCCCAAGAATTCCAACTCTTTGCATCCAATACAACATTTTGTTGGCCTAGCAGTTAAGTTCGCCTCCCGAAGTCTATCAAACAACATCTCCAGAGCTTCAATGTGTTCTTCAAATGTCTCGGTGGCGACGAGAATATCATCCATGAAATTTGTGATACATGGGTTATTCAGGGGGTCCAACAATTTTCGCATCATCCTTGAAAACACACTCGGAGCATTTTTCAGTCCGAATGGTAGCATATTGAATTCATAATGTCCATCCGAAGTGCTAAAAGCCAAATAAGGTCTCACTTCAGGCTTCACTGGGATCTGGTAATAGCCTTTACTAAGATCCACCTTTGAAAAGTATTTTGCCTTGTTCAGTCTGGCAAATAGCTGTTTTGTGTCTGGTAATGGATCCACTTGTCCTTCTGTGACAGCATTCAGTTTCCTGTAATCTATGCACAGTCTGTGTTCCCCAGACGGTTTCCTCAACAAAACGACACTAGAACTAAAAGATGATTCACTGTGCGAAATAATCCCCTCCTTCAATAAATAATCTATTTCTTCCTTTAATGCCTTCTCCTTCGCGAACGGAATAGAATAGGCTCTCATACAGATTGGGTTTGTGTCTACCAGTTTCATGTCATACTGTAGCAAATTTGTATGGCCTGGTTTATCTGTTAATACATCTGTATGTTCCTCCAGAACCTTTTGAACTCTCTCCCTCTGGTTTTTAGTCAGGTGCTTACTGACTTTTACCTGTGCTGCTGTTTCACAAGGATGTAATGGGTATTCATGTGAGGTGAGTGGTTCCTTTTGCATCTGGGTTGCAATAGCCAAGGTCAATAAGGGGGTGCTTTCCTGGAGTGGTCTGTCCAGATACTTCTTTAACAGGTTTACATGATAAACTTTTTCCTTCCCCTTTTTGTCAATTTTATAGTTTGTTCTAGACACCTTCTCTAGAACCGTATATGGACCTTGCCAACCAATTTGTAATTTATTCTGGCTTCCGGGTAGTAGAAGCAGCACCTTCTCTCCGACTGCCAGTTCCCTGTCCTTTGCCTTCCTATTAAAATATGCTGCATGTTTCTTCCTGGCTTGTTTCAAATTATCATTTGCCAGTTTCCATCCAGCTTTCAAACGAGTGGTCAGTTCGTTCACATATTGATACGATGAGGTAACAGTCTCTTCCGCCTTCTCATCTGTCCAGGTCCTTAATAGAGCTTCTAATGGACCTTTTATTGGCCTCCCAAATAGCAGAGTTGCGGGAGCCATCCCGGTTGAACTATGTGGTACCTCCCGGTACGCAAACAATGCGGCGGGCAGGAATTGATCCCACAGATCCGGTTTTTCGTGTGCCAGCTTTCTCAGGATAGAAATGAGAGTCCCGTTGAACCTCTCTACCTGGCCGTTCCCTTGTGGATGGTACGGACTACAATGAAAGTGCCTGGCTTGAAATAGCTTAAAAACTTCTTCCGTTAGTTTCCCCTTGAACTGAGAACCATTATCCGTCAAGATTTGATGCGGGAATCCTAATCGGGTAAATATTGTAAGTAGTGCCTCTGCTACATGTTTTGAATCAATTGATGGCAGGGCTACCGCCTCTCCCCACATAGAACAAGTGTCCACCAGAGTAAGGATGTAACTGTTCCTCCTCTTGGTCCGAGTGAGAGGTCCTACAATATCCACTGCAACCCTCTCAAAAGGTGTTCCCACTATGGGCATTTCCCCTAGAGTTGCAGGAGCAGTCCAGTGCTTTGGAGCTACCCTTTGACATTCTGGGCAGGATTTGACATATCTTTTTATATCCTCCGTTATCCCTGGCCAGAAGTAATGACAAGCTATACGCTGTCCTGTGGCGCTGATCCCCATGTGACCACTGAAGGGAATCGCATGCCCGAGTTCCATCACTTTATCTCTATATGAAGTGGGAAGAACCAGCTGGTTGTGACCATTTGTTCCAGTTCCGGCCTTCCTGTATAAGAGTTTGTTCTTCATGAAATATTCCCCCTTGCTCGGAGGTGTGTGGCATTTGGGCAATTTTTTAAAACATGGCTTGAGTGTCCTATCCTCAGCCTGCGCCTTCCTCATCTCCTCTGGATGAGCATTTATAGGTTCACCTTCTTCCTCCTTCTTCTGTGACCTGGTCTGCACTGTCGCCATGATCACAGGTTTCTCGGGATTCCCCAAGAAGACGTATCTACACCCCAATATCAGAGGGTAGATTGGTTCATCTATCACTGCTGCTCTGATTTCTCCTTCCACATAGCGAGTTTTCACCGTTATCCTTGCGATGGGAAGTGTCATGAGTGGTATGTCCTTAGTCGCCCCTTGTATTTCCACTGTTTCTGTGGTATACTGACTTGGGTCCACTAGGCTAGACTTCACAACTGAATCATAATCCAAACCTGTATCATAAAGGCACCTTATGGTGACCCCATTACAAATAACATCCTCACAAACTGGGGGGTGATAAGGTTCCTGTTGTCCCTTAGGATTAACCTTTAATCTTTGCGTCCCCGACTTCATTGCAGCAATGTTTGAAGGTTTCCTTCTACAAAATTCGGTGTTATGGTTATCCTTCTTGCACCATTTACACCATCTTTTTCCTTGGTTCAACGGTTTTCTTTCATTGAACTTTTGGTCATTGAACTGTGAGTTTCTGTCGCGATAGTCATTTCTTGGCCGCTCAAAGTTTGTCCTACCTTTATTTCCCTGCTCTCTATTATCAAATTTCTAAATTGCTGTGGAGCTTTATATGGACCTTGCAACCAATTTGTAATTTATTCTGGCTTCCGGGTAGTAGAAGCAGCACCTTCTCTCCGACTGCCAGTTCCCTGTCCTTTGCCTTCCTATTAAAATATGCTGCATGTTTCTTCCTGGCTTGTTTCAATTATCATTTGCCAGTTTCCATCCAGCTTTCAAACGAGTGGTCAGTTCGTTCACGTATTGATACGATGAGGTAACAGTCTCTTCCGCCTTCTCATCTGTCCAGGTCCTTAATAGAGCTTCTAATGGACCTTTTATTGGCCTCCCAAATAGCAGAGTTGCGGGAGCCATCCCGGTTGAACTATGTGGTACCTCCCGGTACGCAAACAATGCGGCGGGCAGGAATTGATCCCACAGATCCGGTTTTTCGTGTGCCAGCTTTCTCAGGATAGAAATGAGAGTCCCATTGAACCTCTCTACCTGGCCGTTCCCTTGTGGATGGTACGGACTACAATGAAAGTGCCTGGCTTGAAATAGCTTAAAAACTTCTTCCGTTAGTTTCCCCTTGAACTGAGAACCATTATCCGTCAAGATTTGATGCGGGAATCCTAATCGGGTAAATATTGTAAGTAGTGCCTCTGCTACATGTTTTGAATCAATTGATGGCAGGGCTACCGCCTCTCCCCACATAGAACAAGTGTCCACCAGAGTAAGGATGTAACTGTTCCTCCTCTTGGTCCGAGTGAGAGGTCCTACAATATCCACTGCAACCCTCTCAAAAGGTGTTCCCACTATGGGCATTTCCCCTAGAGTTGCAGGAGCAGTCCAGTGCTTTGGAGCTACCCTTTGACATTCTGGGCAGGATTTGACATATCTTTTTATATCCTCCGTTATCCCTGGCCAGAAGTAATGACAAGCTATACGCTGTCCTGTGGCGCTGATCCCCATGTGACCACTGAAGGGAATCGCATGCCCGAGTTCCATCACTTTATCTCTATATGAAGTGGGAAGAACCAGCTGGTTGTGACCATTTGTTCCAGTTCCGGCCTTCCTGTATAAGAGTTTGTTCTTCATGAAATATTCCCCCTTGCTCGGAGGTGTGTGGCATTTGGGCAATTTTTTAAAACATGGCTTGAGTGTCCTATCCTCAGCCTGCGCCTTCCTCATCTCCTCTGGATGAGCATTTATAGGTTCACCTTCTTCCTCCTTCTTCTGTGACCTGGTCTGCACTGTCGCCATGATCACAGGTTTCTCGGGATTCCCCAAGAAGACGTATCTACACCCCAATATCAGAGGGTAGATTGGTTCATCTATCACTGCTGCTCTGATTTCTCCTTCCACATAGCGAGTTTTCACCGTTATCCTTGCGATGGGAAGTGTCATGAGTGGTATGTCCTTAGTCGCCCCTTGTATTTCCACTGTTTCTGTGGTATACTGACTTGGGTCCACTAGGCTAGACTTCACAACTGAATCATAATCCAAACCTGTATCATAAAGGCACCTTATGGTGACCCCATTACAAATAACATCCTCACAAACTGGGGGGTGATAAGGTTCCTGTTGTCCCTTAGGATTAACCTTTAATCTTTGCGTCCCCGACTTCATTGCAGCAATGTTTGAAGGTTTCCTTCTACAAAATTCGGTGTTATGGTTATCCTTCTTGCACCATTTACACCATCTTTTTCCTTGGTTCAACGGTTTTCTTTCATTGAACTTTTGGTCATTGAACTGTGAGTTTCTGTCGCGATAGTCATTTCTTGGCCGCTCAAAGTTTGTCCTACCTTTATTTCCCTGCTCTCTATTATCAAATTTATTAAATTGCTGTGGAGCTTTAAAATTGTCTATGTGCTTCTTTTTAGCACCACTTACCTCTGCCTGGGCTGCCTGATACCTCTCAGCAACATTTAAAATTTCCCCCAACTTCTCTGCACCTTGTTCCATGAGAAATTTTCTCATGTCTGGAGCCATGGACTCTCTCAATTGCTCAATCATGATCATTTCTTTAAGATCTTGGGTCTTCCCCAGAGCCGTCCATTTCTCCAAATAGGTTTCTAGTCTAGCAGAGAATTGGTGGTATGTCTCCCCAGACAACAGTTTGGCATTTCTAAATTTCTTACGATAAAATTCACCATTCTTCTCGTACCTTAACAACAAAGCCTGCTTTAACATGTCATAATTGTCTTGGTCTTCCCTGTTCATTTTGGCAAATACTTCATAAGAAGTACCCCTCAATCCCTGTGATAGCTTTAAACTCCACCTCTCTCTCTCTAACCCATATGTAGTAGCTAATAACTCAAAACGTCCTAGGTACCCCTCTATGTCATCGTCTTTTTCAACAAAATGGTCTAAATGAAACCCCATAGCTGAGTTTGAGGCTCCCAGACTGGGCGTAGCATCTGAGGCAAAAGGGCTGGCACCATTTTCAGGAGCCGGGCCTTGTAATTCCAGCTCCCTTAGTCGTAATTCGTGCTCCCTCTGCAACCTTCTATCTTCTGCCTCCCTTTCGGCAGTCAACCTTTTTTCTTCTGCCTCCCTTTCGGCCTTTTTATCTTCTGCCTCCCTTTCGGCCTTTTTATCTTCTGCCTCCCTTTCGGCCTTTTTTTCTTCTGCCTCCCTTTGCTGTCGTTTTTCTTCTGCCTCAATCTGCAGCCTCTTAATTTCTCTATCAGCCTCAATTTGTAACCTCTTCTCTTCAGCTACCTTTCTATCTTCCCGTTCAATATATTTATCACATTCAGCCGTTACGTATTGAATTAAAATTTGACCATCCATTCCCATCTCCTTCGCGGTGAGCACAGCAGCTGATCTAAATTTTGCCAGCTCCGCCATACTTTTTAGACAATATAATAATATACAAGCTAAATCTCTAACCAGTAAATACACTAAGTACTTCTAATTACTATATGCTAACTAATTCTAACTAACCAGTTAACTAATTAATTATTACTGGCTGTGAAGATTCACCAACTTTTATCTGCAGGGACACTTTTAATTTTAAAGGAAATTTTACAATTTATTTCCCTACTTTTATTTCTCCCACCAGGAGATCCTAATATTACTGTTGGGCTAATTATCCCTGGACAAGACCCCAATTTATGTAGTGGTGTTGATGGTATTGTATGATGGTGATATTACTAAATGTAATTGTATGAGGCCAGCTGTGAAGGCTCCTGAGATAAAATGTAGTTGAGAATTGTCAGAAGGCCTTTCTTGCTACCACTACGACCTCACACTTAATTTTTTTTTTAATGAATGTGGCTACGTAAAGTGTCTAGGGTAATGATGTGTAATGTGGTGTGATAGTTATAAATACACCCACAGACATTTAAGAAGACTAATAAGATTAACAAGTGTTAAAATACACTGAACTAACTCACGTGTGTAAAGTTTTTGATATAATTATATTACATTTATTTGTTCTGGATCAAGTTTTATTTTGACCAGAACTTGTTTTAAAAGAAGGATTTAAAATTTATGAAAAAAATGCATGGAATGTTACATAATAAATGCAAGAGTGTACATATTTAAGTACTATACTAGTTAGTTTTATTAAAATGTTCGAGTAGTCATCTACTTGGGAGGATTGTTACTGTTTGTGCTGTTGGGGTGGCCTCATCACACCTGTCTATATTGACTACACAGTGTCCAGAAAATGGTGGGAATTTTTATGGGGTATTAGTCACTACCAATAGTTGGTGAATGTCCAGCAGACCAGAGGCTCACTCATCTTTTTGTAGCTCTGGTGCTGAAAACTTGCGGTCCCACCTCTCCGTGCTGGCGGGCAATAATGGTGGTCTCTGTCACAAGTACTGCACAGATACACTCGAGTAAAGTCACCAACTGAATAGACACTGCTTTGTTGACAACAGAAACTCACAGCTCTGCAATCAAAGTATGGGCCATGTGTCAAAATCTATTCTCTACCCACGTCTGGACACCACACTGACACAACAACCACATCATACAGACAGGTCAGATCTCTCTGACCAAACAGCACAGTTACCATGGTGGGTTTACATCAGATAGATCCTCCCAGACTATAGATTCTGAAAAATAATTATTAGTTGTCGGCCCTAAAAGAAGATAGGTAATCTGTTTCAACGCTTGATCTATCTTGCTTAACCCTTGCTGTAGTTTATGTACATTGTTGGTCCCTAGACCCTGACTTGGGCGGGGGGTCTAGAGCAAAATCCCTACTTGTTTGTAAGGCTAGATTTTGATATGGCAGTATCAAATCACTCGAACATGAAACAATATTCAAAATATATAAAGAAATAATTTCAATCTTACCAGATTATGAATAAATAACACAGAATTGCTAGCAAAACTCAGCTGAGCTGCTGGCTATAGTATGGCGTCCCTAAATTTATTCACTGTCTTTCATACGGAAACCACCACACTTTAAAATCTGTGTCTAACACTGAACAATTATTGAAGAATGACCCCAAATGCGCTCTGAGCGCTAATGATATGATTGTCTGTGGCCAATCACTGCCGAGGTTTATTTTAAATTTCAAATTTCTACACTAAAGTCATTTCAGTCATGCTTCAGTCAAGTATGGATGGTTATCTGTTAGTCTGTCCGTCTCTACTTGTGTTTCTAAAAAAATGTGCTTGATTTTTGAAGCAACCTTTCTCTCCCCTTAAAATTTTGTCGTAAAAAGTTATATTTAGACACAGCTACCGCTCAAAAACCCTCTCCTCCATAATAAGTAACTTTGAACACCTGTTCCCAAGGTCGTGTTTTTGTGTGCAAATTGCGACACTTTTAGATTCAATATAGTCTAGCGATGATGTGAACTACACTGTCTTTTGTCATTATCTTCAATATTATCTATCCGTTTGTAAAATTAAGATCATATTAGTTCACTGCTCAGAATAGGCCATCCGGCCAGCTAATTTTTATATTCCTAACATTAATATTAAGAAAAATTACTTTTTAAATTTTTGTAATATTCCTAACATCTGCGTTCTTCCGCTCAAATTCAAATCAAGCGCTTGGTATCGCAAAACGTCCACTTCCGTACCTCGTGTCAATTTGGGGGACGTGAATTTTTACTTCCTCCATCCCCCCCCCATTGCGTCTCCTTAGCCTTTCCAGTCATATTTTTTTTCTTTTGATCCGCCGTTCCCCTCCTGTCTAGCAAGTCAATTTTATGGAGGGTGATGACCCGCGGTCTAGGCGATCATGTACATCAGCAGCCTACGCATTATGTTTTTATCCTTAAATGTTATCTTTGGAGGAATTTTACCGTTGTATCTCTGTCAATTTCACTACACATCTCCCCACTTGAAAACATGCCTATGGCAAGTTCCAAAACCAGCGATACACATAGGTAAAATTCCTCCTCACGTCTGCCACTACTCTAATTTTGATCACAGGGGTGCCGACTGAGGAAATCTGCACCGACATTCAATTTGCCTGGGATATATTGGATACTAAACTGATAAGGTTGAAGCAATAAAGACCACCTCAGCAATCTTGCGTTTTCATGCTTAGCCTGAGACAAGAACACGAGAGGCTGATGATCCGTCTCCACCACAAAAGTCCTACCATACAGATAGATTTGAAACTTCTTTATTGCCCAGATTAATGCTAAACATTCTTTTTCGCTTGTGGAGTATCCTTGTTCCGCCTTATTCAATTTGCGGCTTGCATAAGCGACTGGTTTCAGTTCCCCATCAGGTGAAGATGATCTTTGCAACAAAGCCCCTCCGAGTCCTACATTACTTGCATCGGTTCTTAAGACAAAGTCCTGTGTCAAATCAGGCAGTTTGAGAATAGGCTTGCTAGTGAGTTTTTCCTTTAACTCTTGGAACGCTAGTTCACATTGTGCAGTCCAAATAATTTTATCTGGAAGTCCCTTGCGAGTCAGATCAGTCAGAGGAGCACAAATAGCGTTAAAATTTTTGATGTATTTCTGATAAAATCCGCATAACGACACGAATGATCGCACGTCCTTTTTTGTTTGCGGCCTAGGTGCTCTCTGCAGTTTTTCCAAGTTCTTAGGATCAGGGGTCATATTACCCTGATATACAGTGTGTCCCAAGAATTCCAACTCTTTGCATCCAATACAACATTTTGTTGGCCTAGCAGTTAAGTTCGCCTCCCGAAGTCTATCAAACAACATCTCCAGAGCTTCAATGTGTTCTTCAAATGTCTCTGTGGCGACGAGAATATCATCCATGAAATTCGTGATACATGGGTTATTCAGGGGATCCAACAATTTTCGCATCATCCTTGAAAACACACTCGGAGCATTTTTCAGTCCGAATGGTAGCATATTGAATTCATAATGTCCATCCGAAGTGCTAAAAGCCAAATAAGGTCTCACTTCAGGCTTCACTGGGATCTGGTAATAGCCTTTACTAAGATCCACCTTTGAAAAGTATTTTGCCTTGTTCAGTCTGGCAAATAACTGTTTTGTGTCTGGTAATGGATCCACTTGTCCTTCTGTGACAGCATTCAGTTTCCTGTAATCTATGCACAGTCTGTGTTCCCCAGACGGTTTCCTCAACAAAACGACACTAGAACTAAAAGATGATTCACTGTGCGAAATAATCCCCTCCTTCAACAAATAATCTATTTCTTCCTTCAATGCCTTCTCCTTCGCGAACGGAATAGAATAGGCTCTCATACAGATTGGGTTTGAGTCTACCAGTTTCATGTCATACTGTAGCAAATTTGTATGGCCTGGTTTATCTGTTAATACATCTGTATGTTCCTCCAGAACCTGTTGAACTCTCTCCCTCTGGTTTTTAGTCAGGTGCTTACTGACTTTTACCTGTGCTGCTGTTTCACAAGGATGTAATGGGTATTCATGTGAGGTGAGTGGTTCCTTTTGCATCTGGGTTGCAATAGCCAAGGTCAATAAGGGGGTGCTTTCCTGGAGTGGTCTGTCCAGATACTTCTTTAACAGGTTTACATGATAAACTTTTTCCTTCCCCTTTTTGTCAATTTTATAGTTTGTTCTAGACACCTTCTCTAGAACCGTATATGGACCTTGCCAACCAATTTGTAATTTATTCTGGCTTCCGGGTAGTAGAAGCAGCACCTTCTCTCCGACTGCCAGTTCCCTGTCCTTTGCCTTCCTATTAAAATATGCTGCATGTTTCTTCCTGGCTTGTTTCAAATTATCATTTGCCAGTTTCCATCCAGCTTTCAAACGAGTGGTCAGTTCGTTCACGTATTGATACGATGAGGTAACAGTCTCTTCCGCCTTCTCATCTGTCCAGGTCCTTAATAGAGCTTCTAATGGACCTTTTATTGGCCTCCCAAATAGCAGAGTTGCGGGAGCCATCCCGGTTGAACTATGTGGTACCTCCCGGTACGCAAACAATGCGGCGGGCAGGAATTGATCCCACAGATCCGGTTTTTCGTGTGCCAGCTTTCTCAGGATAGAAATGAGAGTCCCGTTGAACCTCTCTACCTGGCCGTTCCCTTGTGGATGGTACGGACTACAATGAAAGTGTCTGGCTTGAAATAGCTTAAAAACTTCTTCCGTTAGTTTCCCCTTGAACTGAGAACCATTATCCGTCAAGATTTGATGCGGGAATCCTAATCGGGTAAATATTGTAAGTAGTGCCTCTGCTACATGTTTTGAATCAATTGATGGCAGGGCTACCGCCTCTCCCCACATAGAACAAGTGTCCACCAGAGTAAGGATGTAACTGTTCCTCCTCTTGGTCCGAGTGAGAGGTCCTACAATATCCACTGCAACCCTCTCAAAAGGTGTTCCCACTATGGGCATTTCCCCTAGAGTTGCAGGAGCAGTCCAGTGCTTTGGAGCTACCCTTTGACATTCTGGGCAGGATTTGACATATCTTTTTATATCCTCCGTTATCCCTGGCCAGAAGTAATGACAAGCTATACGCTGTCCTGTGGCGCTGATCCCCATGTGACCACTGAAGGGAATCGCATGCCCGAGTTCCATCACTTTATCTCTATATGAAGTGGGAAGAACCAGCTGGTTGTGACCATTTGTTCCAGTTCCGGCCTTCCTGTATAAGAGTTTGTTCTTCATGAAATATTCCCCCTTGCTCGGAGGTGTGTGGCATTTGGGCAATTTTTTAAAACAGGGCTTGAGTGTCCTATCCTCAGCCTGCGCCTTCCTCATCTCCTCTGGATGAGCATTTATAGGTTCACCTTCTTCCTCCTTCTTCTGTGACCTGGTCTGCACTGTCGCCATGATCACAGGTTTCTCGGGATTCCCCAAGAAGACGTATCTACACCCCAATATCAGAGGGTAGATTGGTTCATCTATCACTGCTGCTCTGATTTCTCCTTCCACATAGCGAGTTTTCACCGTTATCCTTGCGATGGGAAGTGTCATGAGTGGTATGTCCTTAGTCGCCCCTTGTATTTCCACTGTTTCTGTGGTATACTGACTTGGGTCCACTAGGCTAGACTTCACAACTGAATCATAATCCAAACCTGTATCATAAAGGCACCTTATGGTGACCCCATTACAAATAACATCCTCACAAACTGGGGGGTGATAAGGTTCCTGTTGTCCCTTAGGATTAACCTTTAATCTTTGCGTCCCCGACTTCATTGCAGCAATGTTTGAAGGTTTCCTTCTACAAAATTCGGTGTTATGGTTATCCTTCTTGCACCATTTACACCATCTTTTTCCTTGGTTCAATGGTTTTCTTTCATTGAACTTTTGGTCATTGAACTGTGAGTTTCTGTCGCGATAGTCATTTCTTGGCCGCTCAAAGTTTGTCCTACCTTTATTTCCCTGCTCTCTATTATCAAATTTATTAAATTGCTGTGGAGCTTTAAAATTGTCTATGTGCTTCTTTTTAGCACCACTTACCTCTGCCTGGGCTGCCTGATACCTCTCAGCAACATTTAAAATTTCCCCCAACTTCTCTGCACCTTGTTCCATGAGAAATTTTCTCATGTCTGGAGCCATGGACTCTCTCAATTGCTCAATCATGATCATTTCTTTAAGATCTTGGGTCTTCCCCAGAGCCGTCCATCTCTCCAAATAGGTTTCTAGTCTGGCAGAGAATTGGTGGTATGTCTCCCCAGACAACAGTTTGGCATTTCTAAATTTCTTACGATAAAATTCACCATTCTTCTCGTACCTTAATAACAAAGCCTGCTTTAACATGTCATAATTGTCTTGGTCTTCCCTGTTCATTTTGGCAAATACTTCATAAGAAGTACCCCTCAATCCCTGTGATAGCTTTAAACTCCACCTCTCTCTCTCTAACCCATATGTAGTAGCTAATAACTCAAAACGTCCTAGGTACCCCTCTATGTCATCGTCTTTTTCAACAAAATGGTCTAAATGAAACCCCATAGCTGAGTTTGAGGCTCCCAGACTGGGCGTAGCATCTGAGGCAAAAGTGCTGGCACCATTTTCAGGAGCCGGGCCTTGTAATTCCAGCTCCCTTAGTCGTAATTCGTGCTCCCTCTGCAACCTTCTATCTTCTGCCTCCCTTTCGGCAGTCAACCTTTTTTTCTTCTGCCTCCCTTTCGGCCTTTTTATCTTCTGCCTCCCTTTCGGCCTTTTTATCTTCTGCCTCCCTTTGCTGTCGTTTTTCTTCTGCCTCAATCTGCAGCCTCTTAATTTCTCTATCAGCCTCAATTTGTAACCTCTTCTCTTCAGCTACCTTTCTATCTTCCCTTTCAATATATTTATCACATTCAGCCGTTACGTATTGAATTAAAATTTGACCATCCATTCCCATCTCCTTCGCGGTGAGCACAGCAGCTGATCTAAATTTTGCCAGCTCCGCCATACTTTTTAGACAATATAATAATATACAAGATAAATCTCTAACCAGTAAATACACTAAGTACTTCTTATGACTATAGTCTAACTAATTCTAACTAACCAGTTAACTAATTAATTATTACTGGCTGTGAAGATTCACCAACTTTTATCTGCAGGGACACTTTTAATTTTAAAGGAAATTTTACAATTTATTTCCCTACTTTTATTTCTCCCACCAGGAGATCCTAATATTACTGTTGGGCTAATTATCCCTGGACAAGACCCCAATTTATGTAGTGGTGTTGATGGTATTGTATGATGGTGATATTACTAAATGTAATTGTATGAGGCCAGCTGTGAAGGCTCCTGAGATAAAGTGTAGTTGTGAATTGTCAGAAGGCCTTTCTTGCTACCACTACGACCTCACACTTAATTTTTTTTTTAATGAATGTGGCTACGTAAAGTGTCTAGGGTTATGATATGTAGTGTGGTGTAATAGGTTATAGATATACCCACAGATATTTAACAAGACTAATAATATTAATAAATGTTAAAATACACTGAACTAACTCACGTGTGTAAAGTTTTTTGATAGAATTATATTACATTTATTTTGTTCTGGATCAAGTTTTATTTTGACCAGAACTTGTTTTAAAAGAAGGATTTAAAATTTAAAAAAATGCATGGAATATTATATCATAAATGCAATAGTGTACATATATATGTACTATACTAGTTAGTTTTATTAAAATGTTCTAGTAGTCATCTACTTGGGAGGATAGTTACTGTTTGTGCTGTTGGGGTGGCCTCATCACACCTGTCTATATTGACTACACAGTGTCCAGAAAATGGTGGGAATTTTTATGGGGATATTAGTAACTACACAGCGTTGGTGAATGTCCAGCAGACCAGAGGCTCACTCATCTTTTTGTAGCTCTGGTGCTGAAAACTTGCGGTCCCACCTCTCCGTGCTGGCGGGCAATAATGGTGGTCTCTGTCACAAGAACTGCACAGATACACTCGAGTAAAGTCACCCACCGAATAGACTCTGCTTTGTTGTCGATAGAAAACTCACAGCTCTGCAATCAAAGTATGGGCTATGTGTCAAAATCTATTCTATACCCACGTCTGGACACCACACTGACACAACAACCACATCATACAGACAGGTCAGATCTCTCTGACCAAACAGCACAGTTACCATGGTGGGTTTACATCAGATAGATCCTCCCAGACTATAGATTCTGAAAAATATTTATTAGTTGTCGGCCCTAAAAGAAGATAGGTAATCTGTTTCAACGCTTGATTTATCTTGCCTAACCCTTGCTGTAGTTTATGTACATTGTTGGTCCCTAGACCCTGACTTGGGCGGGGGGTCTAGAGCAAATCCCTACTTGTTTGTAAGGCTAGATTTTGATATGGCAGTATCAAATCACTCGAACATGAAACAATATTCAAAATATATAAAGAAATAATTTCAATCTTACCAGATTATGAATAAATAACACAGAATTGCTAGCAAAACTCAGCTGAGCTGCTGGCTATAGTATGGCGTCCCTAAATTTATTCACTGTCTTTCATATGGGAAAACACCACACTTTAAAATCTGTGTCTAACACTGAACAATTATTGAAGAATGACCCCAAATGCGCTCTGAGCGCTAATGATATGATTGTCTGTGGCCAATCACTGCCGAGGTTTCCTTTTAATTTCAAATTTCTACACTAAAGTCATTTCAGTCATGCTTCAGTCAAGTATGGATGGTTATCTGTTAGTCTGTCCGTCTCTACTTGTGTTTCTAAAAAAATGTGCTTGATTTTTGAAGCAACCTTTCTCTCCCCTTAAAATTTTGTCGTAAAAAGTTATATTTAGACACAGCTACCGCTCAAAAACCCTCTCCTCCATAATAAGTTACTTTGAACACCTGCGTCCAAGGGCGTGTTTTTGTGTGCAAATTGCGACACTTTTTTATTCAACACAGTCTGTCGATGATGTGAACTACACTGTCTTTTGTCATTATCTTCAATATTATCTATCCGTTTGTAAAATTAAGATCATATTATTTCATTGCTCAGAATAGGCCATCCGGCCAGCTAATTTTTATATTCCTAACATTAATGTTAAGAAAAATTACTTTTTAAATTTTTGTAATATTCCTAACATCTGCGTTCTTCCGCTCAAATTCAAATCAAGCGCTTGGTATCGCAAAACGTCCAATTCCGTACCTCGTGTCAATTTGGGGGACTTGAATTTTTTTTACTTTCATCCATTTCCCCCCCATTGCGTCTCCTTAGCCTTTCCAGTCATATTTTTTTCCCTTTTGATACTCCGTTCCCTTCCGGTCTAGCAAGTCAATTTTATGGGGATGATGACCCGCGGTCTAGGCGATCATGTACATCAGCAGCCTACGCATTATGTTTTTATCCTCAAATGTTATCCTTGGAGGAATTTTACCGTTGTATCTCTGTCAATTTCACTACACCTTTCAAGTCAGTTGTTGAAGAGTACAAAGTTGGAAAGGCAAGGCTTGCAATGATGCTACGAGAGTCAGCTGATGACGTGGTTAAGTCCATTCAGCCCACACTGAAAACGGGAAGGAAGTGGAAAGTGGAAGAAGCTGTTGATACTGCCCAAGAGTCACTCAAACTGAGGGAGGTAATCGGATACACACAAACGAATAGACGGGGATTAGGTCATGGAGACATCCGCTGGTGGTCCAAGGCATCAAGCAGGGAGCGCAGAGACATGGTAGTTCAGGAGATACGAGAAGCTGAGAATGATAAGAGGTTGCAAAAAGCAGTGCAGCAGGTCCAACAAGACCAATGGACTACATGGGAAGGAGCCCTGCAGAGGTCCTTGACATGGAATGATATATGGCATTTGGCACCTCTTAGGCTCAGCTTCGTTGTCAGATCACTGTATGACCTGCTGCCATCGGCCACCAACCTTGTGAAATGGGGAAAGTCGGATGATGACCAGTGCCCCCTGTGCCAGGGGAGGCAGACACTTGAACACGTGCTCTCAGCGTGTAAGGTGTCATTAGGGCAAGGGCGATATACTTGGCGCCATAACAAAGTGCTAAATGAGCTTGCTGCGACAATAGATCTGGCAAGAATGAAGGCGAATAGCAAAGTCCGGCCAGACACCGCAAACACATACTTTCTGAGGGCAGGAAAGTCAGCACACCCCAAACCGAATAAACCTGGTAGCAGTTTACCATCTCTTCTTGATTGTGCAAATGATTGGGAGATGGCGGTAGACCTACCTGGACGAGGGGCATATCCAGAGAGTATCCGAAAATCGCGGAGACGGCCGGATATAGTGCTTCATTCTGCAGCAACGCTTCAGGTCATACTGATTGAACTGACCGTGCCATTTGAATCCAGATTAGATGAGCAACATTCGTTCAAAGCGGCCAAGTATAGTGATCTGGCCGCGGATCTGAGACACGATGGGTTCACTGCAAGGGTCATGGCTGTTGAAGTGGGCGCAAGAGGGCTTGTGGCTGCATCAGTGTATGATCTATTGAAACTGTTGGGGCTGAGGGGACAGTCGAGAACAAGGGCCCTGAACAGGCTTAGTGAAACTGCCGAAATGGCATCAGGCTGGCTGTGGAACAACCGCAATGGGGAATGGAGATCGTAACAATAAACGCTGCGGTACAGAAAACACCAGGAATTTTTCTAAGTCCACAATACGCTGAGGTTTGTGGTGGACTAGTGAACGGGCTGCGACTCAGGGGCGACAAGCGGTGTATACTATAAGGGGTGTCAGTATCAAAAGTCCAGTGGGGAACGCGCAGTGGCGACTCGTTGACTTCGCGCTGGTGTCTCAGTGTGTGCGACGGAACGAACGGAATAATTTGTCTTCTCTTTGTTACTTTCACAATTGCCTCCACGGCTGGCGGAGTTGTGGAATTTAAAGTTGCTACCATAAGTGAAATGGGTTCATTTTCGATGCAAGACAACAGGAAGCTGAGACGCTTGGGAGTCATGACCCAAGTGGGCCCGGCCCCCTTAGAGTGTAAAGAGTATATAGGGCCGAAACACTTGTCGGACGGGGGGACCTCTTCTGATGATCAGATTGCTTCCTGTTGTATCGCTCTGTAAAGAGTTTCCTATCATTGTAGTGTCTAGATGAATAATAAAATCTACGTTACAATTTTTTGGGTGTCGTTAAAGCCCCAATTGAAAACCACATTTCTGGTGACGTAGTCTCGCCCAGGCGAAAATTTCAATGCACAGCGACTTTATAAACACCCTGTATATATATATATATATATATATATATATATATATATATATATATATATATATATATATATATGTGTGTGTGTGTGTGCGTGTTTATATATATGTGTGTGTACAATATACAGGGTGTCTCAAAATTATGTATACACACGTTAAAAATGTATTTTACATTAATTAACTACATACACAGTTTTAAATTGCTGTATCATATTTTAAAGCTAACAGATAGAAACTGTTGTTTTACAATGAGGTAATTTTGTTTGTATTAAATACGTGAAAAATGACGGAGAAAACTTAATTATGTTTTGAAGACTGAAAGACAATTCTAAAAGATATGTAGATTAGTTGGTGAGACATGTCGCTCATGTATATATACTAATAGTGGGCTAAATTTATGTCATCGTGAAAAAAATTATCTATCTTTTTTGCTTTAAAATGGGGTAACAAAAATTAAAATTGTATATGTTGTTCATGAAATATAAATTTGTAAAGTGTGTATAGACGCCTAGAGACAAGTTGTTTTCTTCACAGACGCACTGTCAGTATTAGCAACGCTCAGATGCAGAATAATGCAGACTTGGATGTCCTTAGAGTTGTGCTTCACAAACTATGTCAACGATTCAAAAGATACAATGGATCCCATCTCATTGCACCATCCCCGGCAATGAAGAGGCTGACAGATTGGCACAGGAAGGTGGAAATCAACCTCAAGCTGATACAAGCATAACTTTTGAAGAGGAAGAGTTTTATCTGACCCAGATTCAGAAATAAATAGGACGCAGAGCATCCAGGTCACACACAAAATGATCCACATTACCAGATCAGCAGAAGAGAACAAGCGATAATTTTCAGATTCCGCACAGGCCACCACAGACTGAGATATCATCTATTCAACAAGTTAAAGATAGGAACTACCGATCAGTGTAAATGTTGCACCTATAAAATTACTGCCGAACATCTGCTTCAGTATTATTTTCGCAACAACAAAAACTCTATAGAGACGTTAATAGCCTGAAGTTGGCCACTGCTTTCTTTGAAAATATTCAAGCAGACGTCCTAGAGCTTACGAAGAAGGAGAATAATGTAATTAAAAAAAGGTGTAAAGTAACTAACAAAATTACCGCCTCTTTATATTTTCTTTCTTTTTTTTCACTTCTCCTTCCAACTTTTTTTACGGATAGATCCTTAGCTGTTTAGCCCATACATCCATATAGGTTTGACTACAAAGATCCACTTAAGATCTGAGCTAATGGAAAAGAAGACATTGAATACATGAGAAATGGTGTCGTACTTAGAACATGTAGCAGAAAGAAAACAACAACAATGTTCCTGTGGTTTTTGACGGGTTATTAGCTACTTAACGATATAAAATCATTAAAAAAATATTACTGCTCCACCGTTACCCGAGCTTTAAGCTTTGATGACTTCATGACGCTTCAAATTTTTCACGCAGTTTGACTTAATTATGTATAAAGGGAAGAATCATTTACATGACTTAAAAACAAAATCTAAATACATGTCGTTACATAATTAATATACTGTTAACATAATGATTTTCACCCGTGTGTTACCGGGGCCCGAAAGGGGAGCAAAGAATAGTAACACTGTTCCTTGCCAAGCAGTTCGTAGAAAGCGACTAAGGAGGGTTGGGCATGCGGCCGGTTACCCCATCCTGTAAAAAAATTTAAACCACAAAAAACTTCAACAAACATGGACAAGTCAATTAAAGAAGATAAAACACAGCCATCCAAGACAGGGGAAGGTCCTCTCCCAGGGAGGCGTATGATGCAACACAGAGAAAGCCGAAAGGAGTATGTGTTACTGACTAACCTTCTTTCTTCTAGGAAAACTTCCAGATTTGGCACCTGGAATGTTCGGACATTAAACGAACAAGGGAAAGTGGCACAAGTAGCAGCAGAAATGAGGGAATATAAAATCGAGGTTATGGGAATGTATGAAACAAAGTGGAATGGGATAGACAGGAAGAAACTCATCACAGGTGAATTGGTGCTGTCCTCAGGACATGAAGACGAAAGTTCACACCACAGTGAAGGGGTAGCTCTTATGTTATCCTTTCTTGTAACTCCTTATCTTCTTTCATCTTCCTTTCTTGTAACTCAAATTCTTTTCTTTTTATCTCTAGCTCTTCAGCTCGAGCATCTCTTAGAGCATTCTGTTTCTCAATTCTCTCCTTCTCTTCCTTCGCTTCCTTCTCTTTCTTTACCTTCTCCAGAGCTTTTTGATTCTCCACTGAATAAAATTTTGCTTCAGCAAAATCCATGAGTTCTTTCTGGGTGTACCCACATTCTTTACCAATCTGAATGAAAGCCTGTAGCTCCATGGTGTACACTCGTAATACTCACTATTATCTCTTGCTATAAATTTTCTATACCACTATTCAGTCGTATATATTTCACTTGTATCACCAGATACCTCTCTGGTTACAACATATGCAGTAATAATAGTAGATATTGATATCACTACTCCCATATACATATATACATATGCATGTAAGTAAGTATCACCTCACCTCTCAATGTTTACACATCAATAACCTTTATCTCTTATAGTATAAATATAGTCTTACTTTGCCACTTGGCTACAGTCTCAACACTGGGAAAATTTGGTCTTTCTGACCACTTAATATCTGTGATATACTCAACAAACTTACATTAGTCGGCAGTTGTATAATGACAACTGATGAAACTTTCTGGTGCTATGACACCACTGTAGCACCTTGATAATAAATCAGCTTTTACTTCAAAGTCTGTAACTGGCACCCACACTGGTGCTATATTCAGATAATACTTCACGTACTACTAATCTCAATAACCTATATTATGCAAGTACTACAATGGCAAAATGAGCACTACACAGATGAAATAAACACATACATCACATTTCGAAAACAAAATTCCAGTCACGAGGAACAAGATGTTAGACCAAGAAGAGAAGAGGTAGATTAATATATACAATGCGTGACTGCACACGAACGAACACAAGGGATACCTGTAAACGTATTTACAAGATAGCAAGATGGAACAAGAGAAAACACCACTTAAACACAACAAAAGAATTACTGAATGTACACGACAAACTACACAAATACGTCGAACACCAACAGGGCTTGGAATGTTAAGCAGGGCAGTCGCAGGAAATCCCGTCTGCCTGACTCCACAACAAAACAAACACCGCCACACCCTAAAAGAATCGGTCTAATCCAATCTTTTCCCACGAGAGGCCAAGAATGGATTAAACTCACCACCCTTCCTCCCTTGAACACACCAATACAGTATAACACCAAAGACTCAACAAAAACTGGTTGTTCGTCCATCACGGGTGATGAAGACCACTCTGTTCATCCAATTATTTAAGAATATGTTAGGTTAGTCTATGGGTACGAAGGTGACTGAAGAGCCCGATGCGGGCCTGGAAAGATCTTGGACAGTGTGGGCAGGGAATGTTTGCTTCATGTGAAGGTTTTATTTCACGGTCCTTTCTAGCTTGTCTCCGCTGTTCCGCTGCTGCTCTTCTGGATGATTCGCATGCTGCTGCACCTTTACGAAGAGATGTGCGCCAAGCAGTTCGGTCTTGCGCAGCAGCTTCCCGTGTGTCTGGGTTTATGTCAAAGGTTTTCAATGACGTCTTTAACGTGTCTTTGAAACGCTTCTTTTGGCCACCATGGGAGCGTTTACCCTTCTGCATCTCACCATAAAAGAGTATCTTTGGCAGTCGATGGTCTGGCATGCGGACTACATGACCTGCCCAGCGAATTTGTGACTGCATCAGAATAGTATCAATACTAGGGATACCAGCTCTGTCAAGAACGGCGGTATCCGGGATCTTGTCTTGCCATTTGATGTTCATTATCTTCCTGAGACAGACTGTATGTATGAAACTACAATCAACAATGAGGTACTGGAAGTTATCTCTTCCACTGAGCACTGATGAACCACTCCAGTGAAAAAAACTAAATAACTTATCAGCAAAATTAACTCTATAACACTATAAACTAAATCATCTAATCACTCCACGTACTAAAGAACACAGGGAAAGATCTACTCCAGCTAACTATTCACGTACATAAATACAAACTAAGTCATACTCGGAAAATAGGGAAAAAACACAACAAAAGGAAAGAAAACAATAACAAACCAAGAAGCAAATAAAGAATCAGCAGTATATTACTATACAGATTAGACTATATGATAACTAGTAACAGATAGAAAGACAGACAAGAAAATTTAGAGTTTCAGGAAAACAAGAAAATATCAATATAATACATTATACAAAATCAAACAAACAATAACTTATCTGAAGGTCCAATGGCGCCTGAGCAAGAAGTATCCTCAGCACTGACGATGATGATGAACACAGTACAAACCAGACTCCACACTAGAAAACGTATAATCCAAAAGAATCTAAGACCAGGAAACAAGCTTCTCTGAAAGTCTGTGTCAGTAACTCGCAACAGAGTTCCTTGTCACGGTATGATAACTACTAATCCGATGACCACACTGTTCTCTACGGTGCCCACACAGCACTGTCCACAAAATAAATACAACTGACTGACTTCTTACAAGTCCAGCTGCACAGCTAGTATCAACAGTATATACCTCGGATATACACGTGAAAGTTCCTTGGCACTGTTATATAACTGAAACACGAAACGTTTATTTCACCGTTCGACACACCACGGATCACTGCAGTCTACAGGGTAACGTTTACTGGACCCCCGTAGGTCAGCAGGACACACTGCACAAAGGAATTCACCCCTGGTTGGGCATGTCTGCGTGGAACAGGAAACGTTACAGGCGTCGGCTTTCACCCCTGGTTGGGCACATCTGAGTAGTAATGACCAGACCAGAAGTCCAACACGATGACTTGAGGTACCAAATACCCTAACAACCTCCTATCGACTACAAATTCCTAACAACCATCTCCTTCCTCCCTATACCGAGGTTGACCAAGCTATCTCCCATATGACACTCCATTTGCCGTCTGGGCCAATCTAGCTAGATGGTACCAACACCCCAAGCTCCGCTGCTCTACCTGGATCACTGTTAACAACCACCAATAAGACTATGAGATATACCAAACTGACCAGTCTGACACACGCTGCAACCCTAGCCTATCACTTCAACAATCGTACATAGACTTGCAAACATACCAGAGCAACCAACTTGAAACTCAACTGTACAATACTTCATCGACAATCGACCGAAAAATATACTGAAAAATAGCCATCACTACTGCGACGCTGAAAGTAGGTCAGTTATCGGAATCGAGGTCAGGTCAAACGACCGTAAACAGTACGCTAACTGACTGACACACACACTGACTTTCTACTGGACGATCAAAATAACTCACTCCCGTGAGTTGACAGAAAATATGAAGGCGCCAACACCGTGGCCTACCCACCTTCTAGTATTCTGTGTGCACAATTCTTAATGGCCTGACTATAGCCAACATAGGCTCTAAGACCTTGCTATCAAATAATATTACCTCTAGCGGTCAGCTAGCTGGGAATAAATATTACACAATACAGGCCCCAAGGCCACAAAAAAATATATTGACAAGCCCGCAGCTGTCTGCTCTCAAATCACAACAAAATTCTACAGAATCACTGAAGGCCCCAAGGCCTACACAAGACGAGCCACCCCAGATGTCAGAATATACTCTCTACTGGTACTATGGATTTAATATATACTCAGACTAGACTCTTAGCCCGCTGTCTAAAGGTAAGACCACAGTACACAATAGCTGACATGAATAATGCAATAACACCTGAAACAGGTTTGGTCCCTTTAATAAATATTGCGCACACACAGAAGCCACACACGGCTAATAATACACATAGAATAACGATGCAATGGAACTGCCAAACTACTTGCCATCATCACCAGCTCAATATAGCAGTAACATAATCACCGATCAAATCTATCCAGTGACTACACAATGACTTTCGCTCACTAGCTAAGCCCTGTACTGAAGCAAAGCAATACGTGGACGCAAGATATTTAACAAAATAATATCCAGGAAAAAACCACTAGAACTACACCACCGTTCTAACAGTATACCAAATAATCCTGACCATCTGAAAATCGGCAAGAAATATAAACCAAAATGGCATTCACATAATCCCAGCACCACAGCTGACAAAGGGACAACGTCCGCACGGGACGGTAGACAACTCCTAGAATCCCTTTCCTCGAAAAGTTTCATAACCTCTTCCGTTCTGGCCTAACTGACCAAAAGGGTTTTAAATTAGTATCAAGGTCGACACTCTACAGCGTGACCAGCTTAATATTTTATAATATTTATACTGTGACAGTTACCAACGTGGAACTGATGACAAGAACTTGACAAGTGCCAGTGGAACAAGAGATGAGAAGAAGACGATGGCGATGGATAGGACACACACTGAGGAAACCTGTTGATAGCATTATAAGGCAGTCCTTGTTCTGGAACCCCCAGGACAAGAGAGGCAGAGGTAGACCAAGAAGCACATGGACAAGAGAGCTGGAAACAGAAATGAAAATGATAAGCAGAACGTGGAAAGAACTTGAGATGATGGCACGTGACAAGAGGACTTGGCATGTGTTTGTTGAAGACCTATGCTCCTTTGGGAGTGGAGGGTTATGAATGAATGAACATAATGATTGAAGAAAGTAAAGTATGATATAGTTGCATATATTAACTGATGTCTGTGGGGTGGGCTTACTTCCCTTGACAATATCTAGTGAAGAGAACAAATTGCATATGCCAACGAAATCTTATCAAAATCACGACGGATAATTAATCAGCAGTAGAAAGACACTAGAGCTTATCCAATAGATATGACGGGAACGACTTCCTTTTATCAGTTTAAATGTGCTGAGTCTGAACGTAAGCCTATTGCTTTTTTGTCTGGGGAAGAAAGTGGATATCATCTCAAATTTCATTACGTCACAAATTATTCGCACCGCAAGTCTTAGATAAAATACATACGAATATTATATCGTTTTTCTTGTTCATCCTCAATCAACTGATTATGGAGATATTTTGCAATCAGATCTATCAAAGCCATCCAGTTTTCACCAATCTGCATCGGTTATTGCTATGACTTCTTAGTCCTTCGTATGTCTGCCTTATGATCGAATTTTCTACACAGGTTTTATGTTAAAAATAATGAACATTTTTCCCCTTAACGTTGCGTTAACAAGGATAAGCTGATAGACTTCATTTATCTGAGTAATTTAAAAACAAAAAATGAATATGGTATGGCAGAAGTTTTACAAGTAGACGAGATAAAAAAAAATACGGGAATTTTTCGTTCGTCAGACACACTCACAAAGGGGAGACACAGATAAGAAATGTAGATGTGGGTTGATGCTGATTGCAAATGTTGGTATGGAAGATCAGTAATATTGTTGATTGCAAATGTTGGTATGGAAGATCAGTAATATTGTTGATTGCAAATGTTGGTATGGAAGATCAGTAATATTGTTGATTGCAAATGTTGGTATGGAAGATCAGTAATATTGTTGATTGCAAATGTTGGTATGGAAGATCAGTACTATTGTTGATTGCAAATGTTGGTATGGAAGATCAGTAATATTGTTGATTGCAAATGTTGGTATGGAAGATCAGTACTAGTGTTGATTGCAAATGTTGGTATGGAAGATCAGTACTAGTGTTGATTGCAAATGTTGGTATGGAAGATCAGTACTAGTGTTGATTGCAAATGTTGGTATGGAAGATCAGTACTAGTGTTGATTGCAAATGTTGGTATGGAAGATCAGTGCTAGTGTTGATTGCAAATGTTGGTATGGAAGATCAGTACTAGTGTTGATTGCAAATGTTGGTATGGAAGATCAGTACTAGTGTTGATTGCAAATGTTGGTATGGAAGATCAGTACTAGTGTTGATTGCAAATGTTGGTATGGAAGATCAGTACTAGTGTTGATTGCAAATGTTGGTATGGAAGATCAGTACTAGTGTTGATTGCAAATGTTGGTATGGAAGATCAGTACTAGTGTTGATTGCAAATGTTGGTATGGAAAATCAGTACTAGTGTTGATTGCAAATGTTGGTATGGAAGATCAGTACTAGTGTTGATTGCAAATGTTGGTATGGAAGATCAGTAATAGTGTTGATTGCAAATGTTGGTATGGAAGATCAGTACTAGTGTTGATTGCAAATGTTGGTATGGAAGATCAGTAATAGTGTTGATTGCAAATGTTGGTATGGAAGATCAGTAATAGTGTTGATTGCAAATGTTGGTATGGAAGATCAGTACTAGTGTTGATTGCAAATGTTGGTATGGAAGATCAGTACTAGTGTTGATTGCAAATGTTGGTATGGAAGATCAGTACTAGTGTTGATTGCAAATGTTGGTATGGAAGATCAGTACTAGTGTTGATTGCAAATGTTGGTATGGAAGATCAGTACTAGTGTTGATTGCAAATGTTGGTATGGAAGATCAGTACTAGTGTTGATTGCAAATGTTGGTATGGAAGATCAGTACTAGTGTTGATTGCAAATGTTGGTATGGAAGATCAGTACTAGTGTTGATTGCAAATGTTGGTATGGAAGATCAGTACTAGTGTTGATTGCAAATGTTGGTATGGAAGATCAGTACTAGTGTTGATTGCAAATGTTGGTATGGAAGATCAGTACTAGTGTTGGTTGCAAATGTTGGTATGGAAGATCAGTACTAGTGTTGATTGCAAATGTTGGTATGGAAGATCAGTACTAGTGTTGATTGAAGATTTAATATGTGGGTAAAGAAGATCAGCAATAGTGTTGATTGAAGATTAAAAAACGTGGGGACCTAAGATCAACAGAACAATATTGAAAACTGAGGTACAACAATAGTAACGACTGAAGATGAACAGTCCAGTATTGAAAACTGAGGTACAACAATAGTGACGACTGAAGATGAACAGTCCAGTATTGAAAACTGAGGTACAACAATAGTGAGTACTGAATATCAACAGTACAGTGTTGAAAACTGAGGTACAACAATGTTGACGACTGAAGATGAACAGTCCAGTATTGAAAACTGAGGTACAACAATGTTGAGGACTGAAGATGAACAGTCCAGTGTTGAAAACTGAGGTACAACAATGTTGACGACTGAAGATGAACAGTCCAGTATTGAAAACTGAGGTACAACAATGTTGACGACTGAAGATGAACAGTCCACTATTGAAAACTGAGGTACAACAATGTTGACGACTGAAGATGAACAGTCCAGTATTGAAAACTGAGGTACAACAATGTTGAGGACTGAAGATGAACAGTCCAGTGTTGAAAACTGAGGTACAACAATGTTGACGACTGAAGATGAACAGTCCAGTATTGAAAACTGAGGTACAACAATGTTGACGACTGAAAATCAAAAGTACAGTATTGAAAACTGAGGTACAACAACGTTGAGGACTGAAGATGAACAGTCCAGTATTGAAAACTGAGGTAAAACAATAGTGAGGACTGAATATCAACAGTACAGTATTGAAAACTGAGGTACAACAATGTTGAGGACTGAAGATGAACAGTCCAGTATTGAAAACTGAGGTACAACAATGTTGAGAACTGAAGATGAACAGTCCAGTATTGAAAACTGAGGTACAACAATGTTGAGGACTGAAGATGAACAGTCCAGTATTGAAAACTGAGGTACAACAATGTTGAGGACTGAAGATGAACAGTCCAGTATTGAAAAATGAGGTACAACAATGTTGAGGACTGAAGATGAACAGTCCAGTATTTAAAAATGAGGTACAACAATGTTGAGGACTGAAGATGAACAGTCCAGTATTGAAAACTGAGGTACAACAATGTTGAGGACTGAAGATGAACAGTCCAGTATTGAAAAATGAGGTACAACAATGTTGAGGACTGAAGATGAACAGTCCAGTATTGAAAACTGAGGTACAACAATGTTGAGGACTGAAGATGAACAGTCCAGTATTGTAAACTGAGGTACAACAATAGTGAGGAACTAAGATCAACAATACAGAGAGTAATATTAATTTATCTAACAAAAATATGTCTCTTGTTCTCTCGTCTACTGCTGATGCCGTGAGGCGCCAAAGATAGTGTTATATTTTTTTACCTTTTACGGCTTTTTTTTAAAGAATAGGCTTATCAGGCCGCTGCCCTGGCAAAATTTAAAAAATTAGAAAATCTACCCACCACAAAAGTATTTATAGAATGTGTGATTCCTATACATTATATACACACATTGGGATTCTCGCCGGTGCTACGGAGTTCGTGTACTGTGCTGATATCCTCCTTGTTTGATCTAAGGGAGGAGATCGGAGCACTGATGGCGTTGTCCGTGTGCAATGAAGATAGTCCTTCAAACCCAAACCTTTTACGGCTTAGTCTGTTGTAATGCTCTGTTTCTTTAATTATTAAGTTTGCCGCCCTCCAAATCCTTCTTCTCAAAGCTTGCCTTGTACTGTAGTGGATTCCATTCTGAGGTTATATGGTGTCATATTAGGTCATTTGAGTTTTTTTAGGAGCTTAATATCTTGTGAGCACTCGATTGACAGAGTGGTTAGAGCGATGGTCTCTAGCGGCAAAGGTGCTGTGACGGTACTGCCTCCCCTGCTTTGCAGTAGTGGTCCAACAGTGGCCAAAACTCAAGATTATCTATTATGGGCTTCAATGGAGTCTATCTTTACACTCTTGGCAGAAATGTAGATAGAAGAGTAGTAAAGCTTCTATCACATGGGAGTCTTCACAAGATATTCAGATAAGCGAAAACAATGCTGGCTGTCACTGAGCACGTTAATTCTATAATCTGCCGACAACTTTTGTGAAGAACTTAAGCACTTCTTAAGTTCAGCTCTTTTAAGCCCCCACCCCAGATTTACTCAATTGAATTCTATTATTCTAGTATAGCTCTGTTTAGAGTGTGTGTAGTAACTTTGACTGAGACAAACATGTGGTACATTTAAAATGATTGAATCGAAGTTAAATTTGTATAATTACAAATAACAAAATTTAATAATCACTTTAAGTTTAACAGTTTAAAAGACAGGAATAATAGTTAATTACAAAATAAAGTTTTCATCACTCGGGTGATGGTTTTTTTTATAAGAGGTTTAAGTGGCAGCATATGACTTAGCTTAGCTGCCAGTGACAATTCTGAACATCATCCTCCTGATGAAGTGGTTTTCTGTACACTCCGTTCATTCGTCTTTGGTCAAGGCTTGTACGGTGAAGATCGTTTCCCAGGAAAGTCTAGAAGAGTCTTCAAAGCTGGTATTCCGTCTTAAAGCGTAACCACTCGTCCTTTCTTGTCCCAGAAATGGTCCTTTTTGCTGGTACCACCAATAAGCCAATCTTGGCTCACAGACGTTTTTTGCTCAGAGGACGTAAAAAAAGTCACTGGCAGCTTCCTTCTTTCACGTGTACTGGGGGTCGTTAATTTTAACATCAATTCCCTCTGACTACGTGTTTTTCTCCAGTTTCCTAGTCCCGGTGTTCCTTATTAAAATGTAGAGATTTCCTGTGCTTTGTAAGTCTTATTTGGTTCTCCAATAAAAGGTCCGGTAAAAAGAGGAATTATGAATCTAGTCTTCACTCTGGCGAGGTATGATGTTGTCTTGGCGAGCGTGAAATTCACAGTGAAATAAAACTGCGAAATGGTCAGACTATATTCCCTGCCTTCCCACGCCTTCGTTTGTTATGGAGCTAAATAAACGCTCCAATCATATTCAAACAGGTCGGGTGTGGTACTTTCAAAATATTTCCGACATGGAAACTTTTTGCAAAGATCACGTCTCCCATATATGGTAATATGATGTCCGATGCCGTTGTGTACAAACTTACTGACAGATCGGGGAACTCACATGACAGCATGTGTTTTAACTGTAATACTTATTACTTTATTAGAAAGTAAAGTTGTCATAACAAGTCAGCCCGGAAGCGATTATGTCACACTTGTCTGCCCACATGTGTCACACAGACAGTAATCTCGTTATCTGTCGTATGAGTACGCAAAACTCCGTGTCTGCCCATCTGGGTTACCAGACGAGTCGTCTTATCAGCGGTTCAATCTAAACACGCCGGCGACTATCTTATCTCAGTTGCTCACCGCAAGCCAGGATGACCGGGTAACAAACAGGTGATATCACAGAGAAGAGTGTCGAATGATTTGATAAAATCAAATATCTGCTTTTTAGCAATAAAATAACGAAGAAAGAAAGAAAGAAAAGTGCGATACTTGACAGCACATAATAAAAATCAGTACCACAAATGTCCCGATACTGTCGGAGTGAAACAAAGATCGATAGGGCCGCCCCATTTTGTCACAGGTGCCGGGTTTTGATTCACGGTATTGGCACGTTCAGTCTTCTTTGCTGTAAATTTGCTCTTGAGTTAGGAAAGGAAAAGGCAGCGAGGAAGGGAACTGGTCACCTCAGGTATCGATGCTGGACCTAATATAGTGAAGTCTCTAACACTTCACTCCCCTAAGGCAGTATCTTCTATGCCAGTACTTTTACATGTATCTTTATATAACATGTCTTGTACATTGCAACTGGATTCGGATATACGTGTACCCTTCATCAGCCACAGTCGCATAGAAGAAAAAAGATAAGAAATATAGAAAGACTATGAGATGATAACAAAGGATACAACGGGCATGTGAAAAAAAAAAATAAATAAAGATGAGTGACACGGGCATATATAAATGAAGTGAGACAGGACACGACTAACCCGAGGAAACCAATATACAAAATCAATTAATCAATCAATACCCTTTAGCACACCAAGAAGCAAAGGCCTTCAAAAACACGTGCTGTCACGGGATTTCTCCTCTTGCTCTGCAGTGATGTTCCAACTGTGGCCAAAACTCAGAGTCTCTACTGAGGGTCTTCAAAGGTATCTACCGTTTGCTCTAGATTACGCTTGGAAGAGATGTTATTGTTATACAGAATTGACATCATTGCACTCTGGGCAAACCCATAGGTGCTCAGTCTCCATCAGTATGTGTCGAAGAGTGTGAATGCTAACTGTTCCTGTAGCTCGCTGGTTGTAAACACGACGGATGCATCCTCTCATATGTCCAACTCTACTAGCCTTACGTTTGATTCCAAATTCCAACAGTCTTAACCTTGATGATTCATCTATTGCGGTGTCATTCTCTAATAGGCGATCATTAATTGTTCTCAGTATATCTCCCTTATCCATATTTAGTGTCCCCACTATGGGTGCTCTTGATGCTAGTGTGTCAGCTCTTACATTACCACATACCCCAGCATAACCAGGAAAGTATATCCACACCGGCTCTTGTAGACTGGAAGCTTCTATAAATGTTTTCCATTCATGCCGCAACCAACCACTTTGAACCTTCCGAATCATGGACTGAGAGTCTGGCACAATGATAGCCTTTGTTAATGAAGTTTCAGGTATCCACCTTAAGGCTGGAGTAACAGCCTCGACCTCCATTCTCATGCTGGAAGTTGTTATCTTGTAAGCCCCGCTATGTTCGGCGACGATTCTGCCCTGCACCCGAGCAGAGAAGCCTCAACCGGATTTCTCACCACGGATCACAGACCCATCTGTATGCACAACGGCATCATCATCCCAGGAATGATCATGTATCAGCTGATTAATTTCCAATTCTGCTTTTCCATTCCCCCAGTTTCTACACTCTCTGCCAAGGCTGATGATTACATGCTGGTAGTTAATCAAGTTCTCATCTGACATACTCCAGTTTTCCCCCTTGAATATATTGTCGACTGTGGCTACCTGTTTGATAGTTGTCTCTGCCTGTGCCATCCATGACATTCCTCTCTTTATTCTTGCTCCTTCACTGTCAGCTTTGTTACCATGCAGAGGGTGACGTTTGTCTGTGGATACTCGCATAAAGGGTTTTGCTTGGGACATCCCATATCTGGATTTAATCAACAGCACTCCAAGCATATACCGCATTGTGACAATGGGGGTATCTCGTGTACAGCCCAAGATTATGCGCATCCCTTCATTCTGAATGCGTTCTAGTCGTTTACATTGTGTTACTGACAGTGTGAAAAAAAAATGGACGACCTCTATCGATCTTTGGTTCTCTCCGGCAGTATCGATACATTTGTGGTACTGATTTTTATTATCTGCTGTCAATTATCGCACTTTTCTTTCTCTCTTTCTTTCTTTCCTCGTTATTTTTCTGCTAAGTAGCAGATATTTGATTTTATCAAATCACCCTGTAGGTGATAAATATCACATTTGCAAGGAGCGCTACCCAGATTTTTTAGTTATGGTCGCGGCAGAATAACACGTACATCGGTCAGCGCTATCGGCTTAAATCTCCGATAAGACACGGAGTTTGCGTACTCATTCGACAGATAACGAGATTACTGTCTGTGTGACACATGTGGGCAGACAAGAGTTGATATAATCGCTTCCGGTCACTTGGTTAAAAGTAATCATGGATTTATTACATTTTAGACAATATGAGTCTACAAATGTGTTAGTGAAAGTGTATGCAAGACATCATATTACCATATATGGGAGACGTGACCTTTTGCAAAATATTTCCATGTAGGAAATATTTTTGAAAGTACCACACCCGACCTGTTTGAAATGATTGGATCTTTCTGATTAGATTCATAATAACTTTGAGGGGAATATAGCCTGTCCATTTTCGCAGTTTTATCTCACTGTGAATTTCAAGCTCGCCAAGACAACCTCAAACCTCGCCAGAGTGAAGACTAGCTTCATAATTCCTATTTGTTAACCGGACCTTTCATTGGAGAACCAGATAAGACTTACAAAAGCCCAGGAAATCTAAACAATTTTAATAAGGAACCCCGGGACTAGGAAACTGAAGAAACACGGAGTCAGAGGGGCCATCTATTGTAAAATTAAAAAAATCCCAGACGCGTGTATGAGAACAATTCGTCTCTTTTATTCATCTGAGCAAACAAGTTGTTACGACTGGAATAAATATAGAAGATCATGCAGGATACGCGAATGATTGCAGGTTTTCATTCAGGACATTATGGTCAGCATAAACAACAAAAGCCGGCAGGTGAACAGGTCCACGGGAAAAACAATGTTGACATTTTATTGTACGTTCATCACAAGGAGACATCCATCATGATATATACATGGCATAGTATATGGCAGAAAAACATGTAAATGCGATAAGCAGTTACGTCAGTCAATAACGAGCCTCAATCAATAGGCCTTCTTCATCTCCATGGTTAATAGTAGAGTAAATTTATATATAGAGAGAGATATCCTTAAATTTTTTATAAATACTGGCCGTTTACTAATAAGTAGGGCAATATTCCCGATACCCAAGTAATGTGGCGGAAAAAAACTGATGATGGCGACCTAAACTCAGTTACCTCAATAGCTTAGAGATAATCCTTACGAAAATATCAAAAGGGGTTGTGCAAGACTTCTCAATAAGTTTCCTTCCCCATCTGGAACATTCTTAACAAGGTGGCGGCCTTTGAAAAATACATTTAATGTCCCAGTTAGAAAAACACACTCTCCATAAAAATCCTGGAGCTTAGAAGAAATCAAGTCCACTTCAAACCAGTGAACGAATACAAAAGGCCCAAATAATTAACACTTCGAACACACGACATGTGACAAAACTACGTCACTAGTGACTGTCGCTCACCACGGGTGAACGCTTCGTGCAAAAAAGTAGTTGTCTACAGGCGAACACAATTCCTCACATAAAATGGACATGTGCTAGCGTGTAGTAACATGCTACAATATATCCCAAATCTATCCTTAACACAAGTCTGTAGCCAGGATTGGCGTAAGTTGTGATTTACATTTCATATTTTACAAGTATTACTAACATTTGAACTAACATATATATATATATATATATATATATATATATATATATATATATATATATATATATATATATATATATATATATATATATATATATATATATATATATATATATATATATATATATATATATATATATATATATATATATATATATATATATATATATATATATATATATATATATATATATATAACCATGTGAAGTTTAATGTGTGAAACTCGCTATTGGATGTCAAAGTCATTTGAGGCTGGCAACTTCAGCGTATAGAATGATGATTCATGAACAACCACTGCACGAGCTGGTGATTGCTTTATTGATAGTTTCGTAAAGATAACTAAAAGCATAAAGTAGTTCCAGGTTCCCTGTGGAGCAGGGAGGGAAAGATGAAAAGAAATGATATACATTCTAAGGTTAATACTTACATTTTCAAAGCAGTGTAAATGTCCCTATAAACATTTTCACTTTAAAATTAATGTAAGTTTTCAAGCTTTAAACCAGAGTAAATATCTATGTGAAAATATTAATTTTAATTAATAGAAGTTTCAAACTTTTCCACAAGTGTAAATGTAAATGAAACACAAATGAATTTATATTGTGAACACATTTCAAACAATGGAGATGTAAATGTAAATGTAGCAAGTATAATTTGCTGGGGAGGTTAAGATGTTATACCTAACAAGAAAGATAGTTGTGTCTGTGTAAACTGTGTGAGGTCAAGCACATGTAGGTCCCTGAATCTAAAAAAGATGATGATGATGATGATATTTATTATCTGGGAACCTAACGCTACCTCCCTAGATCTCACACAGTCCGTATTTTGATTCTAGTGGCTGGTGTATGATGTCTCTAGTGTCTAGGGGTGAAATGAAAATGATAGTACATCAACACAATACACTTTAACTCACTATAAGAAAATGAATAAGACTGTGGTTAAAGTTTTCTTTAAAATTTGAATGTTTTTTCTTTGTACAATTTAATCTGCCTGTCCCGCCATCTCTTTTGGACAGGTCTTTGAAAATGAGGAAATATATTTACATATAATGCTTTAACTAAAAGTATGGACTCTTGGTCCTATGAATATATAATGTTATTATAGAGTTCCTGTAGGTGTATTCACAGACTAAAACTTTAATAGTTGTTAGTGATTGTCATTGGTTATGAGGAGCTGTTGTTTTCATCATGCCCCATATAATTCAGTTTTATTTTGATAAGAACCAGTTTATTTGGATGAAGTGTCAGATGTCCCAGCTGTTATCGTGTCACCTGGGATTCTTGGTATGACGATCATAAGTCAGTATATATCAGCACACACACACACTCCTTCAGACTATCTGATGACAGCATAAACTTTATAATGGAAACTTTTCTCTTCTCACTCACTCATCAGGTTTCCTGTCACCGGATGGTAACAGGAAATAAAAACTCTGTAATAAAAAGACACCCTGGCCTTTTCATATCTGATCACATCTTCTTATCCCTATGTATACATGATGGTATGGGGTCAGCCTCATGTGCATTCATGTGCATCAGCCCCTAATTTATGACTCTCACCTTTCTGTGACCACACCTCAGGTTCCTATGGCAGATACGCCACTGTACTTTTACATAGTTTGCTTCAATACATTAATGTGGAGTAACCACATCTCCTCTTATATGATTTTTCTTTTCTTTTCTAAATTATAAACGCTCTAGGCATGTTGAAGAGTGTTCATAGAACACTGAGGCTTACTAACATCTTCCAATACAAAATTATTCATATAAAATCATAATAATATGCAACAGTCAAATACAGTTCAATGTGAGGACTCAATAATGTTTGCTCCCGGCATGTCCTTCACTTTTCCACAGCAGTATCTTACTTTTTTGCAGTTTTAATCAAGCATGTATATACATAAAGCATTATTACCACTAATTCAAAGAAATATGTCACAAATAACGTTGACTGGCAAAGAATATGGCCTCAGTTTTGCTCTGCCTCGTCAAGATAGTGAATTTAGTAGTTAATTTTACAATTATCACATCTGCTCTCAACGTAGTTGTTTGTATAAAATTTTCTAGTCAAATGGCCACGAGACCACTATGCCTCTTGCCAATATCTGTTAGAGCCGACCAATGAAAGCAGGCACTACCAAATCTTTTTGAATTTAGTTTGAAAAAACAAAAACAAATTCCAAACAAACTATGTGCCTCGTAGTCCATTGGTCAGTCTGCGTTAGTTATGCCAATAGAAAAAGATGTTTAGTTTTAGTTAACCTTTTCCTATCTCCCCCTTTTACTCCTATACTCTTATACCAACCAATAGAATTTGAATTACTCCCATGCCTCTTTTTTAAAACTTGCGTCCCCAATAACGTTATGTGTAACGAGCAAGAACAACAGTCTGTCCGTCCAAGTGTTCTTAGACATCTAGTATTATCTCAATAACTTGGCTAATACTTGGACTACCATATTTTTTAAAACATATTTTTGCTCAGGGGACACTAAGCTATCCTACTATATGATTTTTATGGTCAGTTTCCTTATGGTTTAGATTTTCAGTTTTGTCACTGTCAATCGTCAAATATAACTTTTACACAAGTCGGCCATCTCCCCCCGTCTCTATCATTTCTTTCATTATTCAAATAACCAACTAGTTTGAGTGACGTCAGAATTTTACCGCTAGGAGGAAATGGAAAACTGTCTGTGTGTTTGTCTCTGCTGGCTTTGCTCACAGCGTGTATATATTAAAGAGACCGCGTGCAGAGCGAAGAGGGATTTTTCAAAACGCTGGTAGTGTTGGCGTTAATTATTACAATCGTCTCGTTCTTACTACTGGGAAATGTCCGAATTATTACAAATGTTAGTGTTAAAGTTAATATATTACGTTAATTCAAACGCCAGTGTGGTCACACAGTTCTGGCAATTCGTTAATTATAAGCTTTTCCCCCGTTTCGTGCAGCAGATCCGCGAGATGTTAAAATGTTTATTGTACATTTCGAAACCGAAACTAAAAGCGTGTTAGATTTTACGGCGGGTCATTTTTTAAGCATTCCCTCTGCACCAAAGGCAGCGCTCTACTGGCGTTGAAGATGAAAATAGTCAGACACCTGAGGGCGGGTGTGTTTATTATCATAGGACTAAAATATTACTGAAATAAGAGATTATCTCACAGATTTCGCTACAGTAAAACATATTATTTCTGTACGTTTAGCCTTTTCATGTAAATGTAGTGTAAAGCTAAAGCTATTCAGTTTAAATGTAAAGGAAATTTTATCCCGAGGGATTAAAATTAATTCTCATCGAGGGTAAATTCTGACATGGGATGGTAGAATAGAAGAGGGGGGCACAAAAATGTGTCGGAAAAGCGCCATACTCAGAAGAGCGTTTCGTTTCTATTTATATTACCAGTTATTTGTGGTACCAGCAGAAAATACTATCTCTAGAACCAAGTGAAGGTAGAAGTGGACTGACGTTTTGCGAGACACCATCATAAGAGGGTCTTATAGATAGACGCAGAACCAACTTAGCCGTTACTCCTTGATGTTCTGGGAACGAGCGGCACCTGAACTTTGATCAGAGACGAACGAGAGGAGAATGATTGGAACTGACCCAGCGGGAGAAGAAACTACCATTGGCAGCTAAGTGAAAATATCCGCTGCCAAAAGTGACCTCCTTTATTCAGTTAAATCCCAATCAAGCGATGAAACCTTTTCCATAACTATTCAAATTATTTTCCAACTGTTAAAACTAAAAGTGATTGTTAAATTTTGTTATTTGTAATGTTAAAATTTAACTTCGATTCATTCCTTTTAAATGTACTACATGTTTGTCTCAGTCAAAGTTACTAAACAAACACTCTAAACAGAGCTATATATATATAGTATAATAATAATTCCACTGATTAACTCAGCGGTGGGGGCTTAACGAGCAAGAATAAACCATTGCTTTATTCTTCATAAAAGTGTCGGCAGATTATAGAATTAACGTGCTCAGTGACAGCCAGCATTGTTTTCGCTTATCTGAATATCTTATGAAGACTCCCATGTGAAAGAAGCTTTACTACTCTTCTATCTACATTTCTGCCAAGAGTAATCTTGTGTAAAAATAGACTCCATTGAAGCCTATAATAGATACTATTTTTAGTTTTGGCGACTGTTGGACCACTACTGCAAAACAGGGGAGGCAATACCGTCACAGACAGCGTGAGTATTCCTAGCCCATACTCAATGACCGATATGACTAGCTGTTGAAAGAGAAGAAATAATAATTTCTGCTCCAGACGCGCCGCGGCCATTATTTCCAGGGCAGCTAGACATCTCCTGCATTTCTGTGATGTGATCAACATGGTACTTATAAGAGAGCCCGCGATCAAATGTAACTCCAAGGTATTTCAGCTTTTTGTATCTTTCAATTTTCTGTCCATTGATAGTAATTTCTGGTAGATCTGCTTTCACAATGGAGTTGTTCAAGGAGCACCACACCATGCAGGCCTTGTTGGGATTGACTTTGGAGCCAGTTTCCTCGCACCATTTAGAAACCTCCCGTGGAAGAGATGTGAATTGAAGAATGGTGCTTCACTTCTAGGGAGCCTCATATGAATTTAAGAAGTACTACAGCTGATATTATCTATAGCTCTCTGATTGTTGTTTTTGTTTTTCTCCATGTTTCACAGCCGTACAATAGGACTGACTTGACAGAGCCGTACAATAGGACTGACTTGACACAGCCGTACAATAGGACTGACTTGACACAGCCGTACAATAGGACTGACTTGACACAGCCGTACAATAGGACTGACTTGACACAGCCGTACAATAGGACTGACTTGACACAGCCGTACAATAGGACTGACTTGACACAGCCGTACAATAAGACTGACTTGACACAGCCGTACAATAGGACTGACTTGACACAGCCGTACAATAGGACTGACTTGACACAGCCGTACAATAAGACTGACTTGACACAGCCGTACAATAGGACTGACTTGACACAGCCGTACAATAGGACTGACTTGACACAGCCGTACAATAGGACTGACTTGACACAGCCGTACAATAGGACTGACTTGACACAGCCGTACAATAGGACTGACTTAATATTTCAGTTGAAGATTCTTATTTTTGTGTTGGACTTGATTTCTCTTGATCTTCATATATTCCCAAATGCAATGATAGTTCCTCTTGTCTTTTATGAAATGAGAAAAATAAATAATACAGATAAAGGTATATTTCAGGTACTCGGGAGAAATAAAGAAGTAGAAAACTAGACAACAGAAAAACAACAGGCTCGCGGGAGACTCGAACATAGGACTATCCAAACGGCAACACCGCCTCGCTACAGAAGTGAATTGTTACTATCCACCCTGCCGACTAGGCACCACAAAAAATACACGAAGGGTCCTGGGTTCGAGTCCTGGGTAAGCCACTCACGTCTGTTGTTTTTCTGTTGTCTAGTTTTCTACTGTTTTATTTCTTTCGAGTGCCTGAAAACATACCTTTATGTTTGTCTAATATTTATTTACTGTTTACAGGCCTCGGGTTTCCCTTCCTTATGTGTTATAAATGTTTATACAATACCAAAACCTTCCCTCTGTCCTGTATTTACTGTTCTTAGTCTTCTATCATTTACTAGACACAGTATCAAGGTCTTTGTCTTGTGTAGTCTGACCTATACTGTATAATAGGGGAACAACAGAAGTGATTGCGTCATTAATAGGCTGGACTGCCAATGGTAAATTGTTGGTGTTATGTCTTGCGGGTCGCACTGATGACCCGTCATCGAAGCATCATTTTTTGGTGATGCCTAGATGGCAGGGAGGTTAGTGGGATTCGCTTGCATAGCTAGTCGGGGTTGTCGCACGGAGGGTCATAGGTTCGAGTCCTGGGTAAGCCGCTCACGTCTGTTGTTTTTCTGTTGTCTAATTTTCTTCTTCTTCTGTATGTCTTACGAGTGCCTGAAAACATACCTTTATATTTGTCTAATATTTATTTACCACAAAAAATAGTAATTCTTGGACAGAGATCATTAGCAAGATCTCTCTACGTAACTCCGAATATGGACGTAGGAGCGATCCAGGCTAGTTATAGACGCAATCACTTCTGCAGCTTCCCTATTATACAGTATAGGTCAGATTACACAAGACAAAGACCTTAATACTGAACCTGGTAAATGATAGAAGAATGGGAACAGTACAGGAATCAGGGTTGTATTGTGTAAATATGTTCAATAAATTATTTATCTATTTACTGTTTTAATAAACACAAAATATGCATGTAAAAAAACATAGCACAAACCTGGAATATCAAAGCAAAAAAAAAAAAAATGCAACAAAATAATAATAATAATATAATAGAACTGCCCAATGCGATTTGAAAAGAAAGACCAGCCTATGTAGTCTATAAAACCGGAATGGTTGTCGTAGATTTGCGATAGGGGAATTAAGACTCAGATTGGTCCCTTCTGAATAGCCTAGAACATGAGGTGACTCAGTGAGAGAAGATATAAGAAAATAGTTTTTCACGAGTGAGATGGTGGAAAAATAAGTAATTCTGTCCCTGAACTCGAGAAAATCTCTCGCTCAGCCTATCTCTCTACAACAGAAATGTATGTCAGAAAGATTACTCAGTAATATATAGATATACTCTATATCAACCACTCACAGACACGCACACATAAGTGACGACAGGTAAACGTACAAACGTGAAACTATATCTATGGAATATGAATATATGTTTGGAACAAGCTGACCGACACACTTAAATAAGTTTACGTAAATTTTATTTATCATAAAGAATTTCACAACACAGTAAAATAAATTTAGACTATCAAATCAATACACAAATTAAACATAGATTAATGCATCAAATAACAGAGTTGACCCTTAGGTGTAATCCTTCTCCCCTCTGTTTTAGCCAATATCCCGTTATAAGAGAAGTTGTTATCCCCAGAGAGTCACAGATTTATACGCTAAGGTCTAGGATTTCCCTCTACAGTAAATAACAAAGGTTATCCGGTAATATACCCTGAAATAGATAGCATATGTAATCTTTAAGAAGAAAACAATCAAATGGATATAATGGTTATACAATCAAAGAATTATATTATTGTTGCATACATATTTTTGAATGCACAGATTACAAATGTACGATATGTCTATTTAATATGGAAAATATATTGTTGTATTTAATTGGGTACGAAAATGCTTTCTTTTGTAAAGCCAGATAATCCATGTTTGATTTATACGTTTGATTATATGGATAATCTCCCTTGATATTGATCGGGCGTAAGAATACTTATATTTTGGCATTCATCATTTGTCACAGCCAGAAAATAGATTGATCGTTCTTAGAATGTTTATGGCCTGAATTCATATGTATTACATATTATTAGTGCAAGTAGATTCAGTCCTATATTGTATATTTTGTATGGGTAGGCAGGACTATATTCTTTATGCCGCTCTAGCGGAGGTATTGGTTGTCTTGGCGAGTCGTGATGAGTTCCGATATTGCCGCCTACAATGGCTGGTCACGCATTTCCAGGGTTGGTCCTTTCTAGAGTGAAAAATGATTTATGAAGTGATTTCTTCAGTAGGAGATTGTGTTTCTACAAGATTATAGTGTTAGAGACTCTCCTCGTGTACTGTATTATGTACTATTCGGACTCAAGGTAAATCCACTCCCTTTTTGATGATCTCCTTATGGTTAGACCTAGATGAAGCAACATTTTTTCGTGCATCGTTGGTCGTTTAACTAGATATTGTTGTAGATGACAGGTTCCATCAGCGCTTATGTCTTCATGAAGTAACCTTCTGACAAAGGGACTGTATGGTAACTCTGGAAAGTTATACTTATTCAAGTTTTGAATCAACTTTGGCTGATGATTATTCTTCTGCTGGGCGAGTGAGCGAAAGCTCAGGGAAGGAGGCCATTTTTTGTATTCCTGTCATCATTATAGATTACTGTCCAGAGAACGGGTCGTGTATCTTACTATTCGGACAGTGGCATGGAGATCTCATTTATATGAAAACCCCTTATCGTGGTTTCACAGTATGATATAAACATTGAACATAAGCAACCTAAGAACTTAGCAAGGGAAAGAAGGTTCGTCCATCGAACTCTTCAGTTGTTTACCGATCCGCCTTTACTGACGCGTTCAGTCAGATAGGGGATGCGGCCATAATGTATAACAACATTGAATGCTGTTTTGTACCACCCATTATATTTGAATGTTCCATGACATGGGATCTACTATTCATGCCTGAAGATTGATGTGTCAACATGTACTTATGATCTATTCGTTCTTTCCCAGTATGTGCGTCTGAATAAACTGTATGAAAAGATTCCAGCAGTCTGCATTGGTGCCTTATAGACATGAGTGAATGAGTGCTTTAGATTGGTCAAGATACGAACAGTCCATCATTCGCGTTTATAACACTCTACACTCTCACTCCATATTTACACCATCCTGCGTCGGTTGAATTGACCAAGTTAAGGGCCTGCTCTTCCTGGAGCCTCAGAGGGAAACTACTTCTTACAGCTGCCTTTGCCTTCCCTAACTCAGGACTAGAGTGAGTTACCCATTTACAGTACCGCTGGGTAGACTGGAGCATGCCTGGTATCAATTAACACAGCAGTGACATTTTACAGTACAGTCGTGGGTTTATCCACTTTTTACAATTATTCCTGCTTTTTTTTTTCTCGCGCTGGCACACTTGTGATCATAACAAACAAACGCTCTTTCTTACCTACACGGTATTTTCACCATTATCTGGAAACAATTATGAATGGACACTCAGCCCATCCACAGTTGTGTTTAGGCGAAACAAACCCCAGTCTCTCCAACGCTATAAAATGCAAATTTGGGAAACGCTTGCTTCACAATGATACGGCGGATGCTGTTTTTGTCACTTCAATTCTTGTCCAGGTAGGAAAATAATTAAGAGGTCTAATGTTCACAAGGGTTCAGTAGCTTGAAATAATCGATAGTTACATCAATTTTCAGGTAAATAACTCTGTTCTGGTTGTATCTTCTTCACAACACAGGGGTTGTTATACACGAAAATGTCACAGGTTTGATTATGTTAAAATGTTTGATTTAGTCGCCACCACGGGCCGACTGCAAACTATTGTATTTGAAAAAAGAACTCTGGAACTATATGCCAGTTACAATATATATTTTCAGAAATTTGTTCTTTCGTCTAGTTATTCTCTGCTAGACATAAACAGAAAAACCGCTGGTAGGTTTAGGGTGTGACCCAGATACTGTGTAAAGGAAGAGAAACATACAAAATACTTAACCATAACAGTATTCACAATCTTGTTCTACCGCGTAAAATATAACATAGTTATCCACTTCGGTTATAACTTAAATTATAAACTGCAAGCTTAGAGTTTGTCTCATCGTTTAAAACTCCCGTGAAATAAGTTATAGTCATATAAAATAATAATCTACTCGTCATGAATTAGAAATATATATAAATACATTTCGTCAGTACTCACAATGTTCAGCGCATTACTTAGATGGTTAACTATTCTCTGACTGGTTACTAGCAGTTAATAAAATTTACATTATAGCTAGAAGAATTACCTAGACTATATTATTTATACTGCTATCCGCTGTAACACAATAACTTAGAGAAATATCACTGATGGACCCGTCTAGTAAATACTCAGCACAAAATCTAGATAAAACATAATAATTCGAACTAGCAATTTTATCACTCGACAATGCTAGTCAATATATTTACCTCACACAGAACTAAAAACTATCTCCAATCGACCAACTAAATGATACTTCTATATTAACAGAGATCTTAGGAATCGGAAAGCTTGTTAGTTCTAGTCTTGACTGCGGAGTACTGAATGAATTTGAGTTAGATTTCCAGAGTATATATCTCTCCGAATCAAAGAGGATATTACGTCTCTAACCCGAAACAGACTCAAATTCCAGATGTTTACATCTACGTTTAATTCTACGTTCAAATTATGTGAAACACGTGAAATCAAAGATCTCGAATGAAGAAATAGCCCAGGCTTAATACATGAGCACCTCCGCCCATATCTACGTATTCAGATTTCAAATCAAAGATCTGCTCCCACACGAATCTTTCCCCGAGAATTAATTACAGGAGAACCGATCAGGGAAAAAATGATAGACGATAGTCTGCCCTTTGGTTTCCAGATCTCCCACCCTGATCACTGTTACAACGATTGTTATGATCGCGGCCGTGATAATTACAGGTGAGCTGGACCAAGTCGCTCGTAAAACCTACATCAGAGAGAATTAGCGAACAGCAATTAAATGCTTGCTAATTTAGAAAGGAAAATGACAAACGGTTCGAATGGGAGAGTTAAATCCCGACAGGCGTGGGTGACGAGACGTAACAAATGAAGGAAATAAAGACAAAGAGAAAGATATAGAAATCGATAACATAATCTCTGCCACAATGGTTAACGTCTTATGTCTCTTGTATTGATGGTGCCCTCTGATAGACTCTTTCTTGTCCATCTCTTGATGTTATCTACCCACTTACAGCGCTGTCTTCCTCTAGCACGTTTGTCTTCAACTCTGCCTTCTATTATGGTCTTCAGTAATGGGTTGTGTATTTTTATATGGCCAAAATATTTTAGCTGTCTAATTTTGATCTCTTTCATGAATTCTCTTATCATTCGTAGTTTTTCTATGACCTCTTTATTTATTTTCTTCTCTTTCTGTGAGACATGCTCCATTCTTCTATATACCCACATCTAAAGATTCTCAATTCTTTCTTCCAATTGCTTGTCCATGTTTCTACACCAAACTCCGCCTAGGCCGGTCCCAAGCCCGGCTGAAAAAGGAGGAGGGCGGCCTGCATGGAGGCCGTAAGGAGGCAGCCCCTCCACCATACAAAGGCACAACAGGCCAATCACCTGTTTGCTTTAAACTTTTGACTACGAGAACTACAAGAGAGATAACCGGACTGATTCTAAAGGCGACGAACTGGAACGGACTACGGACTACAACTTATGGAACTTGGGGAACCAGGCCAGGAGGAAGACAGCCGACAGGATAGTCTGGCGCTCTCTCTTCCAAACCTCTACACCTCACGGTAGAAGGGGAACGACTAAGTAAGTAAGTAAGTTTCTACCCCACAGAGTAATGAAGAATAAATAAACCACTTGATGATTCTCAGTTTTAGTTTGTGAGTTAGTTATTTAAATGTTAGAATTTGTGAGTTAGTTATTTAAATGTTAGAATTTGTGAGTTAGTTATTTAAATGTTAGAATTTGTGAGTTAGTTATTTAAATGTTAGAATTTGTGAGTTAGTTATTTAAATGTTAGAATTTGTGAGTTAGTTATTTAAATGTTAGAATTTGTGAGTTAGTTATTTAAATGTTAGAATTTGTGAGTTATTTATTTAAATGTTAGAATTTGTGAGTTAGTTATTTAAATGTTAGTATTTGTGAGTCAGTTATTTAAATGTTAGTATTTGTGAGTTAGTTATTTAAATGTTAGTATTTGTGAGTTAGTTATTTAAATGTTAGTATTTGTGAGTTAGTTATTTAAATGTTAGTATTTGTGAGTTAGTTATTTAAATGTTAGTATTTGTGAGTTAGTTATTTAAATGTTAGTATTTGTCTTATGTTGGTGATACACACTTTCTTAAATGGGTGCTTGTGTAGCAAAGACGGACTGAAATGATATGACAAGATCACTAATGTAGAACTTGATGACAAGATCACTAATGTAGAACTTGATGACAAGATCACTAATGTAGAACTTGATGACAAGATTACTAAAGTAGAACTTGATGACAAGATCACTAATGTAGAACTTGATGACAAGATCACTAATGTAGATCTTGATGACAAGATCACTAATGTAGAACTTGATGACAAGGTCACTAATGTAAAATTTGATGACAAGATCACTAATGGAAATGTCTGGGAAAACCAGCAAGATAGGCCTTCTTCTGGAAACCCCAAGGTGAGACAAACAGATGAAGATCAAACACAAACAAACACACACAGAAGAGGATACGAAAGGAATAGAGAAGATATGGAAAGACCCAACGACGGATGGCACAGGAACAGTAAGACTTGGTGTGAATTAATTGAAGAGCTATGCTCCACTGGCAACAGAAGGGTAAAGAATATATAAAGGTGAGGCTGTGTCTGTTGGTTAGCAGCCCCTCTACGTGAAACAAATTTCTACAGAAATCGTTACTCCATGAGCAAATAAGTGCATTGGTGCAGACTTCCTACACTAAAACTGCTGCATTGAAAACCCCCATGCTCCGAACAGAGCGATGAAATATAGGAAAAATAAATATTATACCCTGCTACCATTTTCTGTCTTAAATAATGATAAGGTATCTAGTTTCCAGCAGTTAAAACAACACGGCAATCACCAGAACGTGTTCGAGTTTCCAGCCGAGAGTGCAGTGAGAGTCCTGGATGCCATCTTTCTTCCTGATGTGAATTTGCGATGAAAATTCTGACCAGGGATGACATGATGAAGTTTAAGATAACGTCAGCTGAACTCTGATTTCATCAGGCTTGGAAGCAGGTGAGGTTTGAGTGTCACTCTGGGCGTAAATGAGAAAGTGGAAGAAACATGAAGGGTGGTAAAGTAAAATAAAACCAACGAGCACACTTTGCTTTAGGTTGAGAGTACGACTTGCAGCCACGTCTTACATTCTGCCTTTCCTTTATCTGATCGTTTATACCGTATCCATTTATTCTTCAATTTAATTTAAGTATTAGTTTTAAGGTGTGCAGCTTTATACAAGTAATATAACAACGATACTCACTTTTAAAGTATCCAATTGTAATCAAGAAATAAGGTATTTAAAAAACCCCATACAATATATTACATGATGACTTGGAAACACACTCAGATTGGGAGGGGGGAGGGATGACTAGCACTCAAGAAGTACGAGAGAAAGACAGCAAGACAGAGAGAGGGGGTGGAAAAAGATGCAAAGATATGAAAAACACTCTCATAGGGAGAGAACATAGAGTTAAGTGTTGACAGAAAGGGAGAGAACATAGAGTTAAGTGTTGACAGAAAGGGAGAGAACATAGAGATAAGTGTTGACAGAAAGGGAGAGAACATAGAGTTAAGTGTTGAAAGAAAGGGAGAGAACATAGAGTTAAGTGTTGACAGAAAGGGAGAGAACATAGAGATAAGTGTTGACAGAAAGGGAGAGAACATAGAGTTAAGTGTTGAAAGAAAGGGAGAGAACATAGAGTTAAGTGTTGACAGAAAGGGAGAGAACATAGAGTTAAGTGTTGAAAGAAAGGGAGAGAACATAGAGTTAAGTGTTGACAGAAAGGGAGAGAACATAGAGTTAAGTGCTGAAAGAAAGGGAGAGAACATAGAGTTAAGTGTTGAAAGAAAGGGAGAGAAAGAAAACACCAATTGAAGAGAGAAAATGAGGGAACGACAGGCAGCAGGGAATCTATGGAAGAGCTAATGTCAAAGGTGGTGTACTCTGATTTAATCTTTCTTTTTCATCTTTTGAGGTTATCTTCCCACTTACTAGCTCTGTCTTCCTATTGCAGGTTTGCCTTTAACTCTTCCTTATGGTCTTCAGTAAGGTATAATGTCTTGTTATATGACCACAATATTTAAACTGTTTAATTTTGATCTCCTTGATTAATTTTGTTTCCATTCCTACGTTTTCTAAGATCTTTTTATTTGTTGTCATCTCTGTCAATGTTATACGAGTATAACCAATTGTTCTATATATTCACGTCTTAAGGGCTGAAATAATGGATTCCAAATTCATTGTCCATTTATCAACACCATCGAGTAGTGAACAGTATATGACTAGTCGCCGATTAAAAAATTACTGTAATCAATGTGTAGTTACTTTAACCAACATCCACCAACAAACAAATCAACACAATACAGCCAATCATCTTAAAACAAAACGCAAACCCAGCTACGTACCAGTACACCAAGAGATACGATCAATGAAGCAAACCAAAAAAAAAAAAATTGAAGGAAAAGACACGTTTTAGGAATAAACTTCTTGTTGCTGTTACTAAATGCGCTGAAACAAACAGTAAATAAATAGTGACTTATTTTACTTCGTGCTCCATACGGAGCATGAAATCGTCATTGTAGCTGGTCCACTTGCAGGAAGCCTACGTCAATCATTCACAAGCTCTTGTAGTGGTAGGTTCTGTGGCCAATTTGTTTTTCCCGATGAGGTTGCCAGTCTAATGTACAACCTCATATTAGTGGCCTTGTACGACATGCTTGAGAGTGTAGTAGACCTGTTCTTTCTGTGTCTCTTCAGAGACCACCCCCCCTCCCCCCGGGAACTGCACGGGGCGACATTGTATTGCGTAGCATAAATATGGAAAGCCAGTTATTATTGATAATTAGTCATTCGTTATATCTTTGATAAGCAATGTACACTTATGAACAATATGAATAATTATAGTAGTTCAGTGATTAGTGCACTGGTTTCCCACCTCGGTGGTCCATGGTTCGATCCTCAGTTGAGGTTAGATTTTTTTAGACCGCAAACGGCTCCGGGGTCGACCCAGCCTGATGAATTGGGTACCAGAGAAACTTCTGGGAAGGTTAAGGCGGCCGGCGTGAGTTGACCACATCACCCCTAGTGTGCCGATGGTCAAGAAAATATGGGTCTAACATCATATTCCCAATAATCCGTTATGGGTGTTTAACGGGATCCTTTTTATGAATAATTACAAATGAATGATAACTGAGACGTTAATCTATGCAACAAAATGTTTGGGAAATTTATTTTCTGGTTTTTTTTTCAGAACATTTGGTAATAACAATTAGAACCAAAGTGGTTCCTAAAACTTATTATTTTAATGATGTTAACTCATAACTGAATATTAGTTGTTCATAACGGTCGTCACTTCTGATCAGAAACTACCATCTTTGAATAAAATATATTTTGATAAGTTTAAACACATATAAGGTTAAAAACAATAAAAAAAATGGTATGGAGTCAATGTTACAAATGGGTGGTACAGTCAAAACACGGGACATATAGGTGTTCACCCTTCGTCAGGCATATTTACAATCAGGCGAGAAAGACAAGAAATCGAGGTAATTGACACACAAAGAAATGAACAAATAAAAGAAAGAAAAGATGAGAGAAACAGAAAGATGATAAAATAAACAGCACAGCTGACGAGATGAAAATGTACAACAAATAAGTAAGTTAAAATATAGAATCAGATAAACGGAAATATCAATACAATAAATACAACAAGCAACGAAAGTCAAAAGGAGAAAATGAAATAACAAAACAAATGAAAAAATGGCCCAGTAATAAGCTTGGGATAAACAATCCTGTGCAGTAGAAGCGATGAATAGTTATAGTAAATAGGTAGAAATGTTTATTTCTTTAGTTAAACAGATAATGTAAAGCTGACAAGAAAGTTGGTTAAAGCCGTGTTTAAAACAAAAAATTCACTGATCTAGTTGGTTGAAGAAACAGACTGATTTAATAGCATATCACCATTCACCACCCGGCGCCCATCCCTTTAAAATATTAAACAATCTATATTCCGAGTTCATTATTTCGAATGGAGTTCTTTTCACCTTAGTTTACATTGTTTTAGTTATTATATAAAATGAAGAGTCTATGCCGGTCAAAACATGAGATATTAAGATGTGCCATGAAAGGGATTTATAGACAACATTTCAGCTCACTACGATTAGTGGAACATAGAGATTTTGAGCGTCAAGGATTTGAAACGCGACAAATATTAAATACGATTTTGATCTTAAAGAAAAGTGGTTAAAAAAACAACCAGCAAAGTAAATCCACATAAACCAAACAACCACCATTAACCAAGCAACGCACCTAATGAAACCAACACAAAGTGCAAAGAAACAAGACAATTCTAACCAATCTACCAACCAAAATACAAGACACAAAATTAAAAAAAATTAAAAACACGCGCGCACGCACACACACCAACAAGCCAAAATCCGCAAAACGAGTAAACAAAGTATGATCATGAAATAAATTCCTAATTTCCTCGTAATTTTATCCACTCAGATAAATTAAAGTATATTTTAAAATTCATTTGTTGATATATTCTGGAAGTATGTTCTGTTAGCCATGCAGAAATGAAGATGTCGTAAAAAAGCTAGGAATGAAAAGAGAGTTAATGAAGCAGATCAAAATTAGACAGCTACATTATTTCTGGTCGTATAAAAAGACATAATACCTTGTTGAAAACTATAGTAAAAGCAAGAGTTGAAGGAAAACGTACAAGAGGAAAACAGTGATGTCAGTAGGAAGATAACCTCAAGAGATGACCAGGAAAGAGTCTAACAGAGTGTTTCATTAAGACAAGAAACAGAAGACTTTGGAGATACTTGCGGCCGACTTTTTTGTGTGGAGATGACAGCTGATAAGAAAGATGATGTAGAACAGCAGTAGGCAACACAGAAGCTGTGGCGATCAACTATAAAAGCTCTGAGCTATCTAAAGATCTACATGAATAAAATCATGTCTTTTTCAGGTTTCAGAGAGTTTGGACTTAGTCCAGCTTCCATGTTGCTTTTATCTGTACTGCGTGAACAGCTTCCTGCATTCCCATCAGCAGTGTATGATACATTAAAACTAAATTGTTTACTGAATGTTTTCAAACAGAAGATCGTGGTCCTATCTTATGCAGTTTACGAATAAAGCGAATTTTAGTAATCTAGTTTGCGGGTTTTCACAGAGAATGCCGTAAAAGTACCTTTGCTATGGAGATAGAAATAGCCTGAAGCTGACACTGGTTTCTTTGAACATATTCAAGTTGACGTCTGAGGTTGTACGATGAAGAAAGTGCCTGCGGGAAAGGGCTAAAGTCCGTTCGGAAATTCGTGCCCACAGAAAGCGTCAATTTTCTCCAAAACTGTTTGTTGTATGTACATGAATTTTTGCATGCAGTCTTAGATTTTCCATGCAGTTAAGATTTTGCGATCATTACATCCACAGCTATCGCGAAATTTGCAAAACGGCGATTTTCTTTGATCTTCTTGGAACATTTGCCTAAATCTGCCCGTAACATTAATTCTTACAGTAAATCACAACATTTGTGCGACAAGACGGTTCAAAGGCGTGTCCTAAATGTGTGATTGGTTGTTCACGTGATTTTGATTCGAGGAATGATGATCTGATAATGAACCATGATAGCAGTAAATCATCGAAAAGCTACGACAAATCGTAACTGTTTATGTGTTATTATAGATTAGCATATGAAATTAGCTTATCACAAACGAAGGAATGCGATCGACGTGCCTCATTCCGAATCGGACGACTCCAATAAGTTCACAACAGTTATTGGTTGGATAAACTGCAAGCCATCTCGCTGCCAGTAATCTTCTTCTTCCTGTAACACGTTGTAGTGGTGTTGATGGTATTGTATGATGGTGTTATTACTACATGTAACTTGTATGAGGCCAGCTGTGAAGGCTCCTGAGATAAAATGTAGTTGAGAATTATCAGAAGGCCTTTCTTGCTACCACTACGACCTCACACTTAATTTTTTTTTTCTTAATGAATGTGGCTACGTAAAGTGTCTAGGGTAATGATGTGTAATGTGGTGTGTTCGTTATAAATACACCCACAGACATTTAAGAAGACTAATAAGATTAACAAGTGTTAAAATACACTGAACTAACTCACGTGTATAAAGTTTTTGATATAATTATATTACATTTATTGGTTCTGGATCAAGTTTTATGTGACCAGAACTTGTTTTAAAAGAAGGATTGAAAATTTATGAAAAAAAAATGCATGGAATGTTACATAATAAATGCAAGAGCGTACCTATTTAAGTACTAGACTAGTTAGTTTTATTAAAAAAAGTTCGAGTAGTCATCTCTTTGGGAGGATATTTACTGTTTGTGCTGTTGGGGTGGCCTCATCACACCTGTCTATATTGACTACACAATGTCCAGAAAATGGTGGGAATTTTTACGGGGATATTAGTCACTACCAATAGTTGGTGAATGTCCAGCAGACCAGAGGCTCACTCATCTTTTTGTAGCTCTGGTGCTGAAAACTTGCGGTCCCACCTCTCCGTGCTGGCGGGCAATAATGGTGGTCTCTGTCACAAGAACTGCACAGATACACTCGAGTACAGTCACCCACCGAATAGACTCTGCTTTGTTGTCGATAGAAACTCACAGCTCAGATTATGAATAATTAACACAGAAGTGCTAGCAAAACTCAGCTGAGCTGCTGGCTATAGTATGGCGTCCCTAAATTTAACTCACTGTCTTTCATATGGGAAAACACCACACTTTAAAATCTGTGTCTAACACTGAACAATTATTGAAGAATGACCCCAAATGCGCTCTGAGCGCTAATGATATGATTGTCTGTGGCCAATCACTGCCGAGGTTTATTTTAAAGTTCAAATTTCTACACTAAAGTCATTTCAGTCATGCTTCAGTCAAGTATGGATGGTTATCTGTTAGTCTGTCCGTCTCTACTTGTGTTTCAAAAAAAATGTGCTTGATTTTTGAAGCAACCTTTCTCTCCCCTTAAAATTTTGTCGTAAAAAGTTATATTTAGACACAGCTACCGCTCAAAAACCCTCTCCTCCATAATAAGTAACTTTGAACACCTGTTCCCAAGGTCGTGTTTTTGTGTGCAAATAACGACACTTTTTATTCAAGGCAGTCTGTCGATGATGTAAACTACACTGTCTTTTGTCATTATCTTCAATATTATCTATCCGTTTGTAAAATTAAGATCATATTATTTCACTGCTCAGAATAGGCCATCCGGCCAGCTAATTTTTATATTCCTAACATTAATATTAAGAAAAATTACTTTTTAAATTTTTGTAATATTCCTAACATCTGCGTTTTAGCCGCTGAATTCAAATCAAGGCTTGGTATCGCAAAACGTCCAATTCCGTACCTCGTGTCAATTTGGGGGACGTGAATTTTTTACTTTCCTCCATCCCCCCCCCCATTGCGTCTCCTTAGCCTTTCCAGTCATATTTTTTTTCTTTTGATCCGCCGTTCCCCTCCTGTCTAGCAAGTCAATTTTATGGAGGGTGATGACCCGCGGTCTAGGCGATCATGTACATCAGCAGCCTACGCATTATGTTTTTATCCTTAAATGTTATCTTTTGAGTATTTTACCGTTGTATCTCTGTCAATTTCACTACACATCTCCCCACTTGAAAACATGCCTATGGCAAGTTCCAAAACCAGCGATACACATAGGTAAAATTACTCCTCACGTCTGCCACTACTCTAATTTTGATCACAGGGGTGCCGACTGAGGAAATCTGCACCGACATTCAATTTGCCTGGGATATATTGGATACTGAACTGATAAGGTTGAAGCAATAAAGACCACCTCAGCAATCTTGCGTTTTCATGCTTAGCCTGAGACAAGAACACGAGAGGCTGATGATCCGTCTCCACCACAAATGTCCTACCATACAGATAGATTTGAAACTTCTTTATTGCCCAGATTAATGCTAAACATTCTTTTTCGCTTGTGGAGTATCCTTGTTCCGCCTTATTCAATTTGCGGCTTGCATAAGCGACTGGTTTCAGTTCCCCATCAGGTGAAGATGATCTTTGCAACAAAGCCCCTCCGAGTCCTACATTACTTGCATCGGTTCTTAAGACAAAGTCCTGTGTCAAATCAGGCAGTTTGAGAATAGGCTTGCTAGTGAGTTTTTCCTTTAACTCTTGGAACGCTAGTTCACATTGTGCAGTCCAAATAATTTTATCTGGAAGTCCCTTGCGAGTCAGATCAGTCAGAGGAGCACAAATAGCGTTAAAATTCTTGATGTATTTCTGATAAAATCCGCATAACGACACAAATGATCGCACGTCCTTTTTTGTTTGCGGCCTAGGTGCTCTCTGCAGTTTTTCCAAGTTCTTAGGATCAGGGGTCATATTACCCTGATATACAGTGTGTCCCAAGAATTCCAACTCTTTGCATCCAATACAACATTTTGTTGGCCTAGCAGTTAAGTTCGCCTCCCGAAGTCTATCAAACAACATCTCCAGAGCTTCAATGTGTTCTTCAAATGTCTCTGTGGCGACGAGAATATCATCCATGAAATTTGTGATACATGGGTTATTCAGGGGGTCCAACAATTTTCGCATCATCCTTGAAAACACACTCGGAGCATTTTTCAGTCCGAATGGTAGCATATTGAATTCATAATGTCCATCCGAAGTGCTAAAAGCCAAATAAGGTCTCACTTCAGGCTTCACTGGGATCTGGTAATAGCCTTTACTAAGATCCACCTTTGAAAAGTATTTTGCCTTGTTCAGTCTGGCAAATAGCTGTTTTGTGTCTGGTAATGGATCCACTTGTCCTTCTGTGACAGCATTCAGTTTCCTGTAATCTATGCACAGTCTGTGTTCCCCAGACGGTTTCCTCAACAAAACGACACTAGAACTAAAAGATGATTCACTGTGCGAAATAATCCCCTCCTTCAATAAATAATCTATTTCTTCCTTTAATGCCTTCTCCTTCGCGAACGGAATAGAATAGGCTCTCATACAGATTGGGTTTGAGTCTACCAGTTTCATGTCATACTGTAGCAAATTTGTATGGCCTGGTTTATCTGTTAATACATCTGTATGTTCCTCCAGAACCTTTTGAACTCTCTCCCTCTGGTTTTTAGTCAGGTGCTTACTGACTTTTACCTGTGCTGCTGTTTCACAAGGATGTAATGGGTATTCATGTGAGGTGAGTGGTTCCTTTTGCATCTGGGTTGCAATAGCTAAGGTCAATAAGGGGGTGCTTTCCTGGAGTGGTCTGTCCAGATACTTCTTTAACAGGTTTACATGATAAACTTTTTCCTTCCCCTTTTTGTCAATTTTATAGTTTGTTCTAGACACCTTCTCTAGAACCGTATATGGACCTTGCCAACCAATTTGTAATTTATTCTGGCTTCCGGGTAGTAGAAGCAGCACCTTCTCTCCGACTGCCAGTTCCCTGTCCTTTGCCTTCCTATTAAAATATGCTGCATGTTTCTTCCTGGCTTGTTTCAAATTATCATTTGCCAGTTTCCATCCAGCTTTCAAACGAGTGGTCAGTTCGTTCACGTATTGATACGATGAGGTAACAGTCTCTTCCGCCTTCTCATCTGTCCAGGTCCTTAATAGAGCTTCTAATGGACCTTTTATTGGCCTCCCAAATAGCAGAGTTGCGGGAGCCATCCCGGTTGAACTATGTGGTACCTCCCGGTACGCAAACAATGCGGCGGGCAGGAATTGATCCCACAGATCCGGTTTTTCGTGTGCCAGCTTTCTCAGGATAGAAATGAGAGTCCCATTGAACCTCTCTACCTGGCCGTTCCCTTGTGGATGGTACGGACTACAATGAAAGTGCCTGGCTTGAAATAGCTTAAAAACTTCTTCCGTTAGTTTCCCCTTGAACTGAGAACCATTATCCGTCAAGATTTGATGCGGGAATCCTAATCGGGTAAATATTGTAAGTAGTGCCTCTGCTACATGTTTTGAATCAATTGATGGCAGGGCTACCGCCTCTCCCCACATAGAACAAGTGTCCACCAGAGTAAGGATGTAACTGTTCCTCCTCTTGGTCCGAGTGAGAGGTCCTACAATATCCACTGCAACCCTCTCAAAAGGTGTTCCCACTATGGGCATTTCCCCTAGAGTTGCAGGAGCAGTCCAGTGCTTTGGAGCTACCCTTTGACATTCTGGGCAGGATTTGACATATCTTTTTATATCCTCCGTTATCCCTGGCCAGAAGTAATGACAAGCTATACGCTGTCCTGTGGCGCTGATCCCCATGTGACCACTGAAGGGAATCGCATGTCCGAGTTCCATCACTTTATCTCTATATGAAATGGGAAGAACCAGCTGGTTGTGACCATTTGTTCCAGTTCCGGCCTTCCTGTATAAGAGTTTGTTCTTCATGAAATATTCCCCCTTGCTCGGAGGTGTGTGGCATTTGGGCAATTTTTTAAAACAGGGCTTGAGTGTCCTATCCTCAGCCTGCGCCTTCCTCATCTCCTCTGGATGAGCATTTATAGGTTCACCTTCTTCCTCCTTCTTCTGTGACCTGGTCTGCACTGTCGCCATGATCACAGGTTTCTCGGGATTCCCCAAGAAGACGTATCTACACCCCAATATCAGAGGGTAGATTGGTTCATCTATCACTGCTGCTCTGATTTCTCCTTCCACATAGCGAGTTTTCACCGTTATCCTTGCGATGGGAAGTGTCATGAGTGGTATGTCCTTAGTCGCCCCTTGTATTTCCACTGTTTCTGTGGTATACTGACTTGGGTCCACTAGGCTAGACTTCACAACTGAATCATAATCCAAACCTGTATCATAAAGGCACCTTATGGTGACCCCATTACAAATAACATCCTCACAAACTGGGGGGTGATAAGGTTCCTGTTGTCCCTTAGGATTAACCTTTAATCTTTGCGTCCCCGACTTCATTGCAGCAATGTTTGAAGGTTTCCTTCTACAAAATTCGGTGTTATGGTTATCCTTCTTGCACCATTTACACCATCTTTTTCCTTGGTTCAACGGTTTTCTTTCATTGAACTTTTGGTCATTGAACTGTGAGTTTCTGTCGCGATAGTCATTTCTTGGCCGCTCAAAGTTTGTCCTACCCTTATTTCCCTGCTCTCTATTATCAAATTTATTAAATTGCTGTGGAGCTTTAAAATTGTCTATGTGCTTCTTTTTAGCACCACTTACCTCTGCCTGAGCTGCCTGATACCTCTCAGCAACATTTAAAATTTCCCCCAACTTCTCTGCACCTTGTTCCATGAGAAATTTTCTCATGTCTGGAGCCATGGACTCTCTCAATTGCTCAATCATGATCATTTCTTTAAGATCTTGGGTCTTCCCCAGAGCCGTCCATTTCTCCAAATAGGTTTCTAGTCTGGCAGAGAATTGGTGGTATGTCTCCCCAGACAACAGTTTGGCATTTCTAAATTTCTTACGATAAAATTCACCATTCTTCTCGTACCTTAATAACAAAGCCTGCTTTAACATGTCATAATTGTCTTGGTCTTCCCTGTTCATTTTGGCAAATACTTCATAAGAAGTACCCCTCAATCCCTGTGATAGCTTTAAACTCCACCTCTCTCTCTCTAACCCATATGTAGTAGCTAATAACTCAAAACGTCCTAGGTACCCCTCTATGTCATCGTCTTTTTCAACAAAATGGTCTAAATGAAACCCCATAGCTGAGTTTGAGGCTCCCATACTGGGCGTAGCATCTGAGGCAAAAGGGCTGGCACCATTTTCAGGAGCCGGGCCTTGTAATTCCAGCTCCCTTAGTCGTAATTCATGCTCCCTCTGCAACCTTCTATCTTCTGCTTCCCTTTCGGCTTTTTTATCTTCTGCCTCCCTTTCGGCCTTTTTATCTTCTGCCTCCCTTTCGGCCTTTTTATCTTCTGCCTCCCTTTCGGCCTTTTTATCTTCTGCCTCCCTTTGCTGTCGTTTTTCTTCTGCCTCAATCTGCAGCCTCTTAATTTCTCTATCAGCCTCAATTTGTAATCTCTTTTCTTCAGCTAACCTGTCAGCCTCTAATTTTCTTTCAGCCTCTTTTTCTAATCTCCTTTCTTCCCGTTCAATATATTTATCACATTCAGTCGTTACGTATTGAATTAAAATTTGACCATCCATCCCCATCTCCTTCGCAGTGAGCACAGCAGCTGATCTAAACTTTGCTAGCTCTGCCATACTTTTTGGACAATATAATAATATACAAGATAAATCTCTAACCAGTAAATACACTAAGTACTTCTAATTACTATATGACTATAGTCTAACTAATTCTAACTAACCAGTTAACTAATTAATTATTACTGGCTGTGAAGATTCACCAACTTTTATCTGCAGGGACACTTTTAATTTTAAAGGAAATTTTACAATTTATTTCCCTACTTTTATTTCTCCCACCAGGAGATCCTAATTTTACTGTTGGGCTAATTATCCCTGGACAAGACCCCAATTTATGTAGTGGTGTTGATGGTATTGTATGATGGTGTTATTACTACATGTAACTTGTATGAGGCCAGCTGTGAAGGCTCCTGAGATAAAATGTAGTTGAGAATTATCAGAAGGCCTTTCTTGCTACCACTACGACCTCACACTTAATTTTTTTTTTCTTAATGAATGTGGCTACGTAAAGTGTCTAGGGTAATGATGTGTAATGTGGTGTGTTCGTTATAAATACACCCACAGACATTTAAGAAGACTAATAAGATTAACAAGTGTTAAAATACACTGAACTAACTCACGTGTATAAAGTTTTTGATATAATTATATTACATTTATTGGTTCTGGATCAAGTTTTATGTGACCAGAACTTGTTTTAAAAGAAGGATTGAAAATTTATGAAAAAAAATGCATGGAATGTTACATAATAAATGCAAGAGCGTACCTATTTAAGTACTAGACTAGTTAGTTTTATTAAAAAAAGTTCGAGTAGTCATCTCTTTGGGAGGATATTTACTGTTTGTGCTGTTGGGGTGGCCTCATCACACCTGTCTATATTGACTACACAATGTCCAGAAAATGGTGGGAATTTTTACGGGGATATTAGTCACTACCAATAGTTGGTGAATGTCCAGCAGACCAGAGGCTCACTCATCTTTTTGTAGCTCTGGTGCTGAAAACTTGCGGTCCCACCTCTCCGTGCTGGCGGGCAATAATGGTGGTCTCTGTCACAAGAACTGCACAGATACACTCGAGTACAGTCACCCACCGAATAGACTCTGCTTTGTTGTCGATAGAAACTCACAGCTCAGATTATGAATAATTAACACAGAAGTGCTAGCAAAACTCAGCTGAGCTGCTGGCTATAGGATGGCGTCCCTAAATTTAACTCACTGTCTTTCATATGGGAAAACACCACACTTTAAAATCTGTGTCTAACACTGAACAATTATTGAAGAATGACCCCAAATGCGCTCTGAGCGCTAATGATATGATTGTCTGTGGCCAATCACTGCCGAGGTTTATTTTAAATTTCAAATTTCTACACTAAAGTCATTTCAGTCATGCTTCAGTCAAGTATGGATGGTTATCTGTTAGTCTGTCCGTCTCTACTTGTGTTTCAAAAAAAATGTGCTTGATTTTTGAAGCAACCTTTCTCTCCCCTTAAAATTTTGTCGTAAAAAGTTATATTTAGACTCAGCTACCACCAATGTCCCTTCACTTCTATGCCAAGTAACTTTGAACACCTGCGTCCCCAAGGTCGTGTTTTGTGTGCAAATAACGACACTTTTTATTCAAGGCAGTCTGTCGATGATGTAAACTACACTGTCTTTTGTCATTATCTTCAATATTATCTATCCGTTTGTAAAATTAAGATCATATTATTTCATTGCTCAGAATAGGCCATCCGGCCAGCTAATTTTTATATTCCTAACATTAATATTAAGAAAAATTACTTTTTAAATTTTTGTAATATTCCTAACATCTGCGTTTTAGCCGCTGAATTCAAATCAAGGCTTGGTATCGCAAAACGTCCAATTCCGTACCTCGTGTCAATTTGGGGGACGTGAATTTTTACTTTCCTCCATCCCCCCCCATTGCGTCTCCTTAGCCTTTCCAGTCATATTTTTTTTCTTTTGATCCGCCGTTCCCCTCCTGTCTAGCAAGTCAATTTTATGGAGGGTGATGACCCGCGGTCTAGGCGATCATGTACATCAGCAGCCTACGCATTATGTTTTTATCCTTAAATGTTATCTTTTGAGTATTTTACCGTTGTATCTCTGTCAATTTCACTACACACGTGTTCTTCACAGTTAGCCCAGAAATCTGTGTCTATTCGTGAAAGGGCCTCACGAGTGTCGTGGAATATTCTAATCCACATATATAAATTATCAAGTAAATATAAAGCCTAATAAATACATATAATAAATAAAGGAAGAAGAATGGTAAAGAACAGTGCTGTCACAATGACTGTACTCGAAATCCCCCTTGTTTTCTGCTTCGTCTGCAAATTGTAACGCTTTCACGTTGATAGTAAAAGCTTACTGTATTATACCCGCTTTCTTCAATGAAACGTGTGCTGTATTTCTAAGAAAAACCTTGAAATATGCAAGTTGACCTAAATTTTAAATTCCATTCATGTCTTTTTCTACACTGCGTTACCAAAACGAACGAACAGATGGACAAAAGGATAAAGAGAGAGGGGAGGGCTGAAAATCAGGAACGCATGCAACACGCGTCGCGCGATACACAAATGCTGCCATCACGCGTGTAAGTCTACATGCACTAATTTTTTTTCAGACGGACAGTGATAAAATACACTACCCTTTCCCAGAGTTAGGTTTATAAATCATGAAATCTCTTATTAGGAAAGACAACATTAGATGGGTTTACGGTTGAAAACATAACAGTACCCAGACAGCACATCTTCGAAACAGGAGGTAGAAAATACATATTTTGAACGCAGCCACGTAGCTCTTTTAAATTGGATATTTGGGTTCCTTAGGGCTTGCTGACAAAGAATATGTAAAACGTTACGCAAATAGTCCAGGAATTAATAAATTATAACCAAAATAAAATAGTGGGGATGCCTGACAACATGGAATCATTTCTGCTCATAAAATTTTTTTTTATAACATGTTTGAAAAAAACCTTACGTTACAGAAATAGCCTACCATGTAAACTCCAAATTGATTGGAGCGCAACAAATGAAAGACTAACCACAATTGGTCGGGCTATAAATACTATCTTTCGTTGTTAGGGGAAACGTAGGAAGTTAAAATTTTTTAAAATACTTGTCGAAACGTGGCTCCATTGGCTAGACTCGCTGATATACTCACTTGGGAGCGTTAGTTCGAAACCACTTGTTTAAATAAGCTTGATAAAGCAACAGTGCGTTGAAGCCAGCTCATATTTGTGTTAAATAAAAGCCTGGAACATAAGCAGATGGGAATTTGTGCCAGTTTGTGCCAGAATTCATTGCTAATCAACGTATCTGTGTTTATTTCCATGAAATTGTGGTAAGCTTGAACCATTCAGTATCTTTTAATGAAAATTGAATGTAAATTGTTAATTTATGCCTGTATATATATGTGTAGTTCAGTGGCAAACGTGAGGTAAAGCCTATAATGCTCCAGCCTGAACAGAAGGTGTCGGAGGAAAGTAAAACGGCATGGAATGGCCAAACAGTACACTGACACCTAGATGATTGACTAGAAAGAAATAATGCTGGAAGTGCAGAGGCGTAGTAACCATTAAGGAGGTTAATACTGGTATAAAGTATTTCAGATCAAGCTGACAGTTGGCCTAACGCTCTGAACTCAATGTTTGTGATGTATTGTGATCAGTGTAAAAGAGAGTATAAGTTAGTTATGAAGTAGAAGGTACATCCTTCTTGATTTCAGGGACCGTGGTCTTGATGGTACTGAGCAGCACCTGGTCAGAGCTTTGCTGAATCCAGAGTCGGACAGCATACTCCTTGGTCCTTTTAGCTATCAGTGAGGTGTCTCCAGAGCCCAGAGGAGAATTCGAGCAGAGGAGTCCTTTCCTGCCGCCATCACGCAAGATAAGCAGAGTTGGCCAGCTGAGCTCAACATTATGTCCCCTCATCTTGAAATGACTTTGTAAAAATAACATTCAGAGGGGAATTTAATTGTCTTAATATCAGGAACTGAGAACATCTCCAATACTAGTCCCTAAAGACAAACTATTGAAGTCATGATGACAAATACCAACAGAGCTTGAACAAAACAAAACCAGTATTACCTCATATTACTACTACACAACTGACACACATAGGATATTTTTAATAATATATGTCACTACAATATTCATATTGATAAATTCTGTACATATACTTGTAATTAAAATTGATTGTGATTCCTGGTTCCTTTGTATTTAAATCAAGACACATATACATTTATGATAACCATTAATACATATTGTTATTTCAAAAGTAATAAATGCCTCCTTAAGATATTCTCATAGAGTGTTATATGTATGTGAGTGTCACAGTGTTGTCAAGAGTAGTGGATTAAATTAAATTGTTTATCTGTCTGTTGTTGTGACTTACACTTCATCATACACATACCCTAGACACATAACGTAGTCATCACACTATTCCAGAATAATTCTGACTGAGATATATAGATATGTGGTAGCAAGTAAGGTTATCTATAATACACTACTCTTATTAGATATAGATACCTTCACAGCTGATCTCAGTCAGTACACTAAGTCCCCTATAAATATTTATAACATCCCACTTCACCACATATATTGGGGTCTCGCTCTTGGGATTTTGAATCTTTCCCTATTAAAAATATTGGGGGTAATTCACTTCAGGGAATATAAGAATTAAAAGGTATCCTTGGGTGGAATTAAATAAGGTTGAGCTCACGGTGCCTGTGTTGTCCATTATATATATTTAGAATTTGAATTGTTGGTTAGACATTGTATAAATTTACCTGATAGACAATGGCGGACCTGGCCAAGTTTCGATCTGCTGCTGTTCAGACTGCAAAAGAGTTAGGATTAGATGGGCAAGTTATGGTTGCCTATGTCACTACGGAATGTGACAAATTTATTGAACGCGAAGAAAGAAGGTTTGAAGCCGAAAGAAAGTTAGAGGCTGAAAGGGAAATTAAGAAGTTACAATTTGAAGCTGAGGCTGAGACTAAGAGGTTGCAAGCTGAGGCTGAGACTAAGAGGTTGCAGATTGAGGCTGAGGCTAAGAAATTGGAAGCAGAAAGAGAAGACAAAAGATTAGCTGCAGAAAGAGAAGAGAAGAAATTAACTGCAGAAAGAGAAGAGATTAGCTGCAGAGAGGGAAGCAGAAAAGGAGGAGAAGAGATTACAAAGGGAACATGAGTTACGACTAAGGGAGTTTGAGTTTCAAGGCCATGCTCCTGAAAATGGTGCCAGTCCCTTTGCCTCTGATGCTACGGTTACTCAAGGAGCCTCAACCTCAGCTATGAATTTTCATTTAGATCATTTTGTTGAGAAAGACGATGATATTGAGAGCTATATAAATAGGTATGAACTATTAGCTACCACGTATGGGTTAGAGAGAGAAAGGTGGAGCTTAAAGTTATCTCAGGGACTTCGTGGGGCAGCTTATGAAGTTTTTGCAAAAATGAGCAGAGGTGATCAGGAAAATTATGACATGCTAAAGCAGGCTCTTTTGTTAAGGTATGAAAAGAATGCAGAATTTTATAGGAAAAAATTTAGGAATGCTAAACTACTGTCAGGTGAAACCTATCACCAGTTCTCTGCACGAATAGAGACATACTTGGAGAAATGGACTTCTCTGGGGAAAACCCAAGATCTTAAGGAAATGGTCCTTATAGAGCAATTAAGAGAGTCCATGGCTCCAGACCTGAGAAAGTTTCTCATGGAACAAGGTGCAGAGAGGCTGGGTGAGTTGCTAAATGTTGCTGAAAGGTATCAAGCAGCTCAAGCAGAGGTAACAGGTAATAAAAAGAAACAAGTGGATAACTTTAGGGCACCACAGAACTTTAATAAATTTGATCCTTAGGATCAAAATAAAGGTAAGCACCAATTTGATAGGCCACGGTATGAAAATAAAAATAAATTCCCACAATTCGATGAAAGGAAATATGATGAAAGAAAATCTTTCAACCAAGGAAAAAGGTGGTGTAAAAATTGTAAGATGAACAATCATGACACTGACCATTGTAGAAGGAAACCTCCTCATTGTGCTGCTATGACATCGGGGAAAAAGGAAAAGAAGGTCAAACCTGAAGAATTACAGGAACCATACCACCCCCCAGTGTGTGAAGATGTCATCTGTAATGGTGTCACTATAAGATGTTTATATGATACCGGTTTAGATTACGATTCCGTTGTGAGTTCTCACCTGGTGCAGGCCGATCAATACACCACAGAAACAGTGGAGATTCAAACTGCAACCAAGGATGTAGCTACCATGACACTTCCCGTCGCCCGAATAAAAGTGAAAACGCGATATGTGGAAGGAATCATAAAAGCAGCAGTGATAAATGAGCCAATCTACCCTCTAATATTGGGGTGTAGATATGTCTTCTTGGGGAATCCCAAGAGACCTGTGATATTGGCAACAGTGCAGACCAGATCACAGTCAAAGAAGGAGGAGGATAATCCCATAAATACTCACCCAGATGAGATGAGGAAGGCACAGGCTGAGGACAAAACACTCAAGCCATGTTTCAAGAAGTTGCCCAAATCTCATACACCTCCAGGCAAGGGAGAGTTTTATATGAAGAACAAACTGATATATAGGAAGGCTGGATCTGAATCCAATGGTCACGGACAGCTGGTCCTTCCCACTTCATATAGGACTAAAGTGTTGGAACTAGGGCATGCGATTCCCTTCAGTGGTCATATGGGAATCAGCGCAACAGGACAGCGAATAGCTTGTCACTATTTCTGGCCAGGAATAACTGAAGATATCAAACGATATGTAAAATCCTGTCCAGAGTGCCAACGAGTAGCACCTAAACATTGGACTGCACCAGCAACTCTGGGGGAAATGCCCATAGTGGGAACACCCTTTGAGAGAGTTGCCGTGGATCTTGTGGGACCTCTCACCCGAACCAAGAGAAGGAACAGCTACATTCTGACTCTGGTGGACACTTGTTCTATGTGGGGAGAGGCAGTAGCCCTGTCATCGATTGATTCAAAACATGTGGCAGAGGCATTGCTCACAATTTTCACAAGGTTAGGCTTTCCCAATCAAATCTTGACTGATAATGGCTCTCAGTTCAAGGGGAAACTAACTGAAGAAGTTTTCAGGATCTTCCAGGCCAAACACTTCCATTGTAGTGTGTATCATCCCCAAGGGAACGGCCAAGTGGAAAGATTTAACGGCACATTGATGTCGATCCTGAGAAAGTTGGCACACGAAAAACCAGATACATGGGACCAGTACCTGCACGCCGCCCTCTTTGCTTATCGGGAGGTACCCCATAGTTCAACCGGTATGGCCCCGGCAACATTATTGTTTGGAAGGCCAATAAAAGGTCCACTCGAAGCTTTGTTAAGAACGTGGACTGATGAAAAGGCAGAGGAAAACATTACATCTTCATACCAATATGTGAATGAGCTGACCACTCGGTTAAAAACTGGCTGGAAACTTGCCAATGAAAATTTGAAACAAGCCAGGAAGAAACATGCTGCCTATTATAACAGGAAGGCGAAAGACAGAAATTTGGCTGTGGGAGAGAAAGTACTGCTTCTTTTGCCCGGGAGTCAGAATAAGTTACAAATTGGATGGCAGGGTCCATATACAGTTCTAGAGAAGGTGTCTAGAACAAATTATAAGATAGATAAGAAGGGGAAAGAAAAAATCTATCATGTGAATCTCCTGAAGAAATATTTGGAAAGAGAACATCAGGAAGAGACACACTTGTTGACCTTGTCCATCGCCATGGAGATGAAAAAGGAACCACTTTCATCATTTGAATATCCATTACACCCCTGTGAGACAGCAGCACAGGTGAAAATCAGTACACATTTAACGAAAACTCAGAAAGAGAGAGTGCAACAGGTTCTAAATAATCATGCAGAGGTGTTAACAGACCGACCAGGGCATACAAACCTATTGGAATATGATATGAAACTAATAGACTCCACACCTGTCTGTATGAAACCATATTCGATTCCGTTTGCTAAGGAGAAAGCTTTGAAGGAAGAGATAGACTATCTATTGAAGGAAGGAATTATTTCGCACAGTGAGTCTTCGTATAGTTCCGGTGTTGTACTCTTAAGGAAGCCCTCTGGAGAACATAGACTCTGTATAGATTACAGGAGACTGAATGCTATTACAGAAGGACAGGTGGATCCATTGCCGGATACAAATCAGCTGTTTGCCAGACTAAATAAAGCTAAATATTTCTCAAAAGTGGATCTGAGTAAAGGATACTATCAGATTCCAGTAAAGCCTGAGGTTAGACCATACCTAGCTTTTAGTACCTCAGAAGGACACTATGAGTTTAATAGATTGCCATTTGGATTGAAGAATGCGCCTAGTGTCTTCTCTAGAATGATGAGAAAATTATTGGATCCTCTGAATAATCCCTGTATAACAAATTTTATGGATGATATCCTTATAGCAACAGAAACATTTGAGGAACACATTGACTCTCTGAACATGCTGTTTAATCGACTTAGGGAGGCAAATTTAACAGCCCGACCAACCAAATGTTGCGTTGGATGTAAAGAATTGGAATTTTTGGGACACACAGTTTATCAGGGAAACATGACCCCTGACCCAAAGAATTTAGAGAAACTACAGAAAGCCCCGAGACCACAAACCAAGAAGGACGTGAGATCCTTTGTCTCATTATGTGGTTTCTACCAGAAGTATATCAAAAACTTTAATTCCATATGTGCACCGTTAACTGAATTGACACGTAAAGGACTTCCAGATCGCATTACATGGACACCACAATGTGAAATGACTTACCAAGAATTGAAGGAAAAGCTCACAAGTAAACCCATTTTGAAATTACCTGACTTAAGTCAAGAATTCATAGTAAGGACGGATGCAAGTAATATTGGGTTAGGTGCAACTCTACTACAGAAATCAGATGCATTGGATGGGGAATTAAGCCCAGTGGCATATGCTAGCAGAAAGTTGAATAAAGCTGAAATCAACTACTCAACTAGCGAAAAAGAATGTCTTGCAGTAATATGGGCAATAAAGAAATTCAATATTTATCTATATGGGAAGGCATTTAAGTTGCAAACAGATCACAAACCTTTATCGTTTCTAGCACAGGCTAAGCATGAGAACTCTAGGTTACTCCGATGGTCTTTACTTCTGGCTCCATATAATTTTAGCATTGAGTATATATCTGGAAAAACCAATTTGGGAGCGGATTTTTTAAGCCGCCATCCGTGTGATGAGAATCACCGTAAACCCCAGAAATAATAATAAATTTCTCTATGTGTATATAGAATAAAGGACTGACATATAATGTCTGTTTTAAGAGGGGAGGTGTCGTGGAATATTCTAATCCACATATATAAATTATCAAGTAAATATAAAGCCTAATAAATACATATAATAAATAAAGGAAGAAGAATGGTAAAGAACAGTGCTGTCACAATGACTGTACTCGAAATCCCCCTTGTTTTCTGCTTCGTCTGCAAATTGTAACGCTTTCACGTTGATAGTAAAAGCTTACTGTATTATACCCGCTTTCTTCAATGAAACGTGTGCTGTATTTCTAAGAAAAACCTTGAAATATGCAAGTTGACCTAAATTTTAAATTCCATTCATGTCTTTTTCTACACTGCGTTACCAAAACGAACGAACAGATGGACAAAAGGATAAAGAGAGAGGGGAGGGCTGAAAATCAGGAACGCATGCAACACGCGTCGCGCGATACACAAATGCTGCCATCACGCGTGTAAGTCTACATGCACTAATTTTTTTTCAGACGGACAGTGATAAAATACACTACCCTTTCCCAGAGTTAGGTTTATAAGTCATAACAGACTCTTATTAGAAAAGATAACATTAGATGGGTTTACGGTTGAAAACATAACAGTACACAGACAGCACATCTTCGAAACAGGAGGTAGAAAATACATATTTTGAACGCAGCCACGTAGCTCTTTTAAATTTGGATATTTGGGTTCCTTAGGGCTTGCTGACAAATAATATGTAAAACGTTACGCAAATAGTCCAGGAATTAATAAATTATACCCAAAATAAAATAGTGAGGATGCCTGACAGCATGGAATCATTTCTGCTCATAAAATTTTTTTTATAACGTGTTTGAAAAAAACCTTACGTTACATAAATAGCCTACCATGTAAACTCCCAATTGATTGGAGCGCAACAAATGAAAGCCTAACCACGATTGGTCGGACTATAAATACTATCTTTCGTTGTTAGGGGAAACGGGGAAAGGTAACATTTTTTCAAACACTTGTCGAAACGTGGCCTCATTGGCTAGACTCGCTGATATACACACTTGGGAGCGTTAGTTCGAGACCACTTGTTTAAATGATCTTGATAAAGCAACAGTGCGTTGAAGCCAGCTCATATTTGTGTTAAATAAAAGCCTGGAACATAAGCAGATGGGAATTTGTGCCAGTAAATGTGCAAGAATTCATTGCTAATCAACGTATCTGTGTTTATTTCCATGAAATTGTGGTAAGCTTGAACCATTCAGTATCTTTTAATGAAAATTGAATGTAAATTGTTAATTTATGCCTGTATATATATGTGTAGTTCAGTGGCAAACGTGAGGTAAAGCCTATAATGCTCCAGCCTGAACAGAAGGTGTCGGAGGAAAGTAAAACTGCATGGAATGGCCAAATAGTACACTGACACCTAGATGATTGACTAGAAAGAAATAATGCTGGAATTGCAGAGGCGTAGTAACCATTAAGGAGGTTAATGCTGGTATAAAGTACTTCAGAATGAAGCTGATAGTTGGCCTAACGCTCTGAACTCAATGTTTGTGCTGTATTGTGATCAGTGTAAAAGAGAGTATAAGTTAGTTATGAAGTAGAAGGTACATCCTTCTTGATTTCAGGGACCGTGGTCTTGATGGTACTGAGCAGCACCTGGTCAGAGCTTTGCTGAATCCAGTGTCGGACAGCATACTCCTTGGTCCTTTTAGCTATCAGTGAGGTGTCTCCAGAGCCCAGAGGAGAATTCGAGCAGAGGAGTCTTCTCCTGCCGCCATCACGCAAGATAAGCAGAGTTGGCCAGCTGAGCTCAACATTATGTCCCCTCATCTTGAAATGACTTTGTAAAAATAATATTCAGAGGGGAATTTAATTGTCTTAATATCAGGAACTGAGAACATCTCCAATACTAGTCCCTAAAGACAAACTATTGAAGTCATGATGACAAATACCAACAGAGCTTGAACAAAACAAAACCAGTATTACCTCATATTACTACTACACAACTGACACACATAGGATATTTTTAATAATATATGTCACTACGATATTCATATTGATAAAGTCTGTACATATACTTGTAATTAAAATTGATTGTGATTCCTGGTTCCTTTGTGTTTGAATCAGGACACATATACCTTTATGATAACAATTAATACAGATTGTTATTTGAAAAGTTATCAGTGCCTCCTTTAAGATATTCTCATAGAGTGTTATATGTATGTGAGTGTCACAGTGTTGTCAAGTGTAGTGGATTAAATTAAATTGTTTATCTGTCTGTTGTTGTGACTTACACTTCATCATACACATACCCTAGACACATAACGTAGTCATCACACTATTCCAGAATAATTCTGACTGAGATATATAGATATGTGGTAGCAAGTAAGGTTATATATAATACACTACTCTTATTAGATATATATACCTTCACAGCTGATCTCAGTCAGTACACTAAGTCCCCTATAAATATTTATAACATCCCACTTCACCACAACGAGTCATGTCTTTAACATCGCACATTTTAAAAGTAGTGTTCTGGGCGGCCACTTGCCCATTAACTCTAGCCCAAACCAGCTCTATTGGGTTAAGGTGAGAATGGTAAGGTGGGAGTCGAAGAGAAACATGACCCTGCTCTTGGATGATTTTATCAATCAGAAACACTTTTGTCTTATTCCTCTGTCTCACAAGCTGCAACAACTCTGGTTTTAAATAGCTGTTGTCAGCGAAGATATTTTCATTTACAAGCCACCTCCTGATTTCGTCTTTCGTGTTTGCCGAAGTGGGAGCTTTATCCTCCTGCGCTAGAACATTATGATAGAACGCATTATCCATCACCAGGCAAGACGGCCTATCTAGAGTCGGGAGGAGTGTATTCACTATCCAATCTCGAAAAATGTGCCCATTTATGTCACCGTGGTAGTCCCTGCCATCTACAGACTTTGATAGAAAAATAAGATCTGCATCACGGACAAGCCCATTCTGTCTGCTGCCAGCATGTGCTAATATAATGCGTTGACCTTTGCTGCTGGGAATTTTCCTTCTATGGTCTCCGTCAACAGATTGCCATTCTTTCTCGTTCGTATGATGAGCATTAACCCAAGATTCGTCCAAATACACTATATCATAGCCGTCTTGTCTTCTCTCACGAATCTGCCTAAGGTATTTGCTTCGAGCTGTAACCAGATGTGGTTTTTCACAAAAAAAATTCCTTCCGCCAGACGTTTTTCTAAAAGTGAAGCCGACACTTCTGACAAGTTGCCAAAGAGTTGTATTTGCGACGTTAATATCGCATTCTGCTTGCAGCCGACTTTTCAGCATGCGGAGAGTAACAAGTTGATTGGCATTAAACATCTTCAAAATCAAACGTCTAATGACATCCTTGTCAAAATCATCAATTTTTTTCTTTCTTCCTTGCTTAACCGCAGCCTCTATACAATCACCGTCCTGTTGTATCCAACGTCGAACAGATCTTCTATCCACACCCACGGCCTTTCGTGTTCTCCTACCTGGTTCTTGGATGTCGTGGTATAAACAACCCATCTTAGCCTCTCTGCGAAAATGCCTGTACAATATAACAGTTACCTTCTGCAAAGTGATAAATTTGCATTTCAGATTCATTGTGCTTTTCATAATTATGCAGTTTAGTTTATTAATATATTATACGCTGGTGTCGTTTTGTTTCGTTGCAGCCAACTAATTGCAATTAGCATACGCCGCTGAAATAATTACTCGCGACTGTGTGCAATAGGTGCGCACTGGTGCGGACATGTACTCACTACACTAATTCAAACAAAAACAAATATTGAATAGCACATTTCATCGCTTGGGCTGTGCTGCAACAAAAATTAAGTGCGCATTTTTTGAACGGATCTTGTAACTTTCCTGTAGAACTGACAAAAATTAACCCAAACAACGGTAAGAGTTTTTTATATAACTTAAAGAAGAAAATTCGAACATGACATGAGTTTTGTAAGGGCAAAAAATATATTAATAACTGCATTGATATCAGTAGGGCACGCAGCAAATTTCAATAACATCCGTCAAGGGGTTGCAAAGTTACAACGTTCAATGTGTGGGCACGAATTTCCGAACGGACAATAGTCCAAAATTTACCAAAGTTAAAAATGCTTGTTCCCGCTCAGTCACCAAACGATCTACTAAGTGATTCCCTTGGGATCTAAGGGTAGATTAAGGTCGACCGGTTACAGACCTCTAATGTAGAATAGGTCGTCTTGTGGACTGAATGTCTCCTGATGTCCAAGGTACTTGTTAAACGTAAAAGTCACGAAAAAGTCTTTGCGGCATTCATTATTTCTACCGGAGTTAAATACCTTATTTTCGAATTCAAATTTAAACTTCCAAGTAAACAAGTATCTCAGTTTTCTTTCATTAGCAGACGTATGTAGCCCCCAGCCCCGCTATTTCTGCCAGAAGATGGTTGGTTCATCAAGTGAAAGTCTAAATTTCTCCTTTTCTTCGTCTAATCATTCATTCCCTCTGTCGGAATTTAGCCGTCTTCAAGAAATGTTGGCTTCGGTGCCTGGTTTTGAAAGCGGAAGAAAAAGGTGAAGAACTTTCTTCCTTCGCCGAGTTTCACTCCCCCCTCTGTTTGTTTTACCCATCGTGTTTCCTCTTCCTCATAAACTCGGATTGATTGGATGCAAATATTTAGCATGTGTTACCCGCCCCTTCCTGCGAATACTTACTTCTTTCAGGGAGAAATTTTTGTTTTCTTCCTGAATTTTGTTTTTAAAAAGTGCGCGTTGTGATTTATTTAGTTCCTGAAGCAGACGAGGGAGATATCCGCGGATTGAGCATCAGAAATTGAATGTAAGGAGAACGAAACCTTCACTGATGAGTTGGGGGAAGGAAGATTCTGTCAGCATGTTAGATGGACAAAGAAGGACAGACAGATAGACTGGTGTTGACAGAGGAAGAACGTTGTGTGTTTTAATAGATAACACTCGTGTTTGTTCATTTATCATCATCGTTACCTCGCAGCCTCCTGAGGAGCATGGCCGGACAACAGTTGTATGCCTAGCCTTCCTGTCCCCGTGTCGCCAATTCAGGATTTCCCAGTACTCATTTCCTGTCATTCTTCAGTCTAGAATGCAGTCATCAAATGTATTTGGGTACGTTCCGAAAAGAATAAGCTGCAATATAGGGGGAGGGGGTTGAAAAGTCACTTTCTTTTTTTAAATTGTTATGTATTTACTCTTATCTAATTTATTTACACAAAACAAACGTCAAAATGAAGGTCATTAACTGCTATTGTATAACACAAAATGTTATGCCACATTAATATTACAACGCAGCGAAATACCCGGTCTGTTTAACACATGACATCAAAGAAGGCGGCAATTATTGCTTTCTTTTGTAGTGTTATTGTATTGCCCATTTCAGATTTTATTTTATTTTATTGTGAGTCTGGAAATAAACTAATAAACAATAAATCTTATTAGTCAAACAGCAGTTATTGCCCCTAGTTGTGACATTTGTTTGATGTATATGTGCTGTAGTAGATTCAAATGAGGGTATTCAGATTTAAAAATAGAAAGTGACTTTTCAATTACGCTGTATTGTGTCAACAGAAAAGATTTAAGGAGTTGGGTTGGCCACGTCCTCAGAAGGGACCCCGATGCCATTACAAGAACAGCTATGCTATGGACCCCCGAAGGAAAGCGAAAGAGAGGCCGACCAAAAAAAAACTTGGCGAAGAACTGTGGAGGCCAAGATACAAAGAATAAACCAGAGTTGGGGCACTGTAGGAAGAATGGCCACCGACCGAAGAAAGTGGAAGCAGTGATGCTACCCTACATGACGCCACCAGGAGTGAAGACCACTGACTGCTTTGACGGTCAGTGGCTAATGATCACACAAGAAGAAGAAGAAGAAGAAACGATTTAAGGAAACAGAGAAGACAACAAAGAGGAAAGATACTAAACAGTTTGACATCGTGCCATGAAATGACGTAAACAAGAGATTTCATTCATTCATAACCCTCCACTCCCCAAGGAGCATAGGCCTTCAACAAACACATGCCACGTCCTCCTCTCACGTGCCATCATCTCAAGTTCTTTCCACGTTCTCCTTATCATTTCATCTCAGTTTCCAGCTCTCTTCTCCATGTGCTTCTTGGTCTACTTCTGCCTCTCTTGCCCTGGGGGTTCCAGAACAAGGACTGCCTTGTAATGCTATCAACAGGTTTCCTCAGTGTGTGTCCTATCCATCGCCATCGTCTTCTTCTCATCTCTTGTTCCACTGGCACCTGTCTAGTTCTTGTCCTCAGTTCCACGTTGGTAACCTTGTGTGGTAAGTTGGGATTATATAAATAGTTATAGGGGACTTAGTGTACTGACTGAGATCAGCTGTGAAGGTATCTGTATCTAATAAGTGTAGTGTGTTACAGATGACCTTACTTTGCTACCACATTTAGACCTCAATCAGACTTATTCTGGAATATTGTGATGACTACGTTGAATGTCTAGGGTTATGATAGTGATGAAGTGTAAGTTCACAACAACCAACAGACAGATAAACACTTTTATTAAGATCCACAACACTTTACAACACTATGACAAGCACATACATATAACACTCTAGAAGGCTAGCTTAAGTAAGTCAAGTGTTAACTTTTAAATTATGTATTAGTTTCTTTCAATAATAGATATCCTGATCCAACTACAGAGTGAATCAGGAATCACAATCAAATGTAAACATAATGTTTATGTACAAAATTTATACAAAGGATCTTTGTCCTGACATATAATATTATTACAATATGTGTGTAGGGTTGTGATGTAGTACTATGAGGTAATACTGGCTTTTGAAGCTAGGTTGTTGTTTGTCATCACGACTTCATGTGTTTGTTACTGGTGGAAATAATATTTAAGGGTTCACAGTTCTTTTCATTTGTAAAACAATAACTGTCCCTCTTGATTTAGTATTACAGTCAATTTTAGGGTGGGTTATACAAGGGTGAGCTGCTCTGGCTGACGAATTCTTAACTCATGTGTCGGCGGCAGGAAAACTGTCTCCTCTGCTCGCTTGCTTCTCAGTTATCTTGAAATACACCACTGGTCAATATCTTGGACAAGGAGTCTGCTGCCAGCCCTCTGGATCCAGCAAAACTCAGACCAGGTGCTGCTCTAATACTTCAGTACCACGGTCCCTGAAATAAGAAGGTTGTACCTCCTTCTTCAGAACTAATATATAATATATTCCCACACTGAAGTACAGGACATTACAAACACAGAGTTCAGCGCTGTAGGCCAACTGCTAGCTTCTCATGTGACAATATACACCAGTATTCCTCTCCCTAATGGTTACAACGCCTCTGCAATTCCAGCGTTAATTCCTTCTATACAATAGGATAGGTGTAATGTTACTAATTGGCAATCCCATATATGTCTATGCAGTTATACTCCTCTCTGACAAGCTTTTACATGGTGGAGCAATATCTAGGCTTTGCCTTCTGTTTGCTACTGAACCACACACATACAGACACAATTTATCATTCCATATTCAATTTTCATATAATATATATATATACATATACATATACATATATATATATATATATATATATATATATATATATATATATATATATATATATATATATATATATATATATATATATATATATATATATATATATATATATATATATATATATATATATATATATATATATATATATATATATATATATATATATATATATATATATATATATATAGGAAATATGTCTAGCTTACCACAATTCAAGGAAATATACACAAGTAACGTTGACTGGCGATGAATTCTGGCACAATTTCGATCTGCCTTATCCCAGGCTTTTATTAGAAAAATATTAGCTTGATCTCAACGCACTTGCTTCTCACAAAATTTATTTTCAAAACTGGCCCTGAACTGACGCTTCTAGTTGACTATATCAAACGTTCTAACCAATGAGACCATGTTTACAAGAGCCTTTGAAAAAATTTTACCCATCCTACACGTTGCCATTAACCACCATAATAGTATTTGCAGTTCGACTAATAAGGTTTCGCCTTACATATTACTACAGCCAATCAAATCGTATCTAACTTATTGGCCTCATTTCCCCTAAAGCAGTGTTTTTCAAACATGCCATTATGAGCAAATATGATCTTGTGCTGTCAGACAACCCCACTATAGTATTTTGGCTATAATTTGTTAATTACTAGCCTATTTGCGTATCACATAACATATTCTTTGTCAGCAAGTCCTAAGGCACACAAATATATAAGTGTAATAGGGCTAAGTGGCTTCGTTCAAAATATGTATTATTATAGGATAGTCGTGTATTTGTTTTTTACCACCCTTTCATTTCTATACCATGGGATGTCTTCTGTACTGTCAGACTAATGTCAGGAGCTTAGACATAAATCAGTAGAATGTCAGGTTTCCCAATAAGAGCTTAAACCTGTTTTCAAAACCTAACCTCGTATCGTTAGTGTTTTTTATTTACTGTTTATTTGAAAAAATCAGGTCTTCATGCCTTTCGCGTGTGATTGGCGTTCACTTTGTAATTGCGAGACGACGTGGTATTATTGCATGCGTTCCTCCGTGCATCTCTCTCTCTCTCTCTCTCTTCTAAGCCCGTCTGTCTTTTAGGTTAACGTAGTGTGTATAATGACATTAATGCTAGTATTTGTATCTAGGTCATTATGCAGTTTGCGTATCTCAAGGTTTTCTAAGAAACACAGTACCAGTTTTATTTTTAGACACGCGTGTAGTTTATGCAGACGGAGCAGAAAAAGGGGTTTTCTTGTTCAGCCATTATGGCGTTCTACAACACAGGCGTACGCTATTGTGAACGCACTGATCTTTCACCATTCTTCTTTCTTTCTATTGAATTACTTCGTTAGGCTTTACATTTTTTTTCTAATTTATATATGTGGATTAGAATTTTTCACCACACCTTGTCATACCATTTCAATCCCTCTATTCTACGCATGCACCCATTTATGAAAGTCTGTAGCTTTTTGGTTGTTGTCTTTGTTGTTCTCCATGTCTCAGAGCCATACAATAGGACTGACTTCACATTTGAGTTGAACATTCTTATTTTCGTGTTGGATCCGATTTCTCTTGATCTCCATATATTTCCCAATGCAATGAAAGCTCCTCTTGCTTTTTGTATTCTTATTTTGATATCACTGTCTGTCCCTCCAACTTTGTCTATATTGCTGCCAAGATATGTGTAAAATTCTACATCTTGTATTTGTGCTTCTTCAAGTTAAACCCTGTTATTATTACCTGCATTTATTATCATTATCTTTGTCTTTTCCCTGTGTATTTTCAGACCCAATTGCTGTGACATCTCATCGAGTGTTTTCAATTTGTTTTGCATCTGATTACGGTTATGGGACAGAAGAGCTAAGTCATCTGCAAAATCCAGATCATCCAACTGCTTAGTCAGAGTCCACTGGATTCTATTTCTGTTATGTGTTGTCGATGTTCTCGTAACCCAGTCTATTGCTAGTAAGAAAAGAAATGGAGACAAGAGGCATCCCTGTCGCACTCCTTTTCTTATCCCAAACGGTTCTGTAAGCTGTCCTTCATGAAGAACTCTGCATGTCATGTCTTCATATGTTTTCTTTATTAAATTAATGATCTTCAGGGGGACTCTATAATGCCTCATCAATTTCCAAAGTGATTCTCTGTCTACACTATCAAATGATTTTTCGTAGTCCACAAATCCGATGTATAATGGTGAATTCCATTCCAGACTTTGTTCAACTATTATTCTCAAAGTGGCTATCTGGTCTGTTCAGGATCTGTTTTGTCGAAAACCTGCTTGTCCATCTCTCAGTTTCTTGTCTATGGACTCTTTTAATCTCTCAAGGATAATCCTATTTAATACTTTTCCTGGCACTGATAGTAACATTATTCCTCTATAATTTGTGCACTCTTGTAAATTTCCCTTCTTAGACAACTTAACTAGATATCCTTCCTTCCATTCTGCTGGTATCTCTTCCTTTTCCCAGACTTTACCAAGTAATTTAAATAACATCTCTGTAGCCGTGTCGATATCTGCTTTGATGGCCTCTGCTGGAATGCCATCAGGTCCAGACGCTTTTCCATCTCTTAGAAGCTTCATGGCTTTCTTTATTTCTTCCTTCGTTGGTCTTTCACCGTTAATTTGTAGCTCTTCTTCTGCTGGCTGGATGTCCGGGGGGTTTTGTGGAGCTGGTCTATTGAGAAGGTCCTCAAAATATTCTGTCCACCTCCTTATTTGCTCTTGTATATTGCTGAGCAGTTTTCCATTCTTGTCTTTTATGAAGCAACTTGTTTGCTTGTATTTCCCCGTTAGCTTCTTTGTGCTGTTATACGGTTCTCTCATATTCCCTTTGGCTGATGCATCTTCTGCCTCTCTTGCCAACTCCTCAATACACTTCCTCTTGTCTCTTTTGATACTTCTTTTTACTTCTTTGTTTGCTTCTGTGTACACTTCTTGAGCCTTGTCTTTGGAACTTCGTGTGTTTAAATCTGATTTCTTGTTTTTCCTGTCTTTTATCTTATTGATGGTTTCTGTTGTTATCCATACTTTTTGTTGTTGTTGTTCTCTTTTCCCCAGTATTTCTTCACATGTCTCATTCCATACCGTTTTGATTTGCTGCCAATAGTCTTCTGTATTCTCTACATCTTCCAGCTGTTGGAGCACTTGGAATTTGTTGGATACTGTGACCGCAAATTTGTCTCTTGTTTCTTGATTTCTTAGATGTCATACATTAAATTGTTGTCTATAATTTTGCATTGTTGCATATCTCTTGAGTTTCATTTTTACTTTGGCTATCAGAAGGTGGTGATCTGATGCCTCATCTGCTCCTCTATATACCTTTACATCCTGCAATGATGATCTAAACTTCTTGTTTATGCATATATGATCAATTTGATTTTCTGTTCTATGGTCTGGTGATATCCATGTAGCCTTGTGTATTCTCTTATGTGGAAACATGTTTTCTCCTATAGCCAGTTGATTTGAAGCACAGAAGTTTGAGAATAGTTCCCCATTTTCATTCATTATTCCTAGCCCCTGTTTTCCCATGACTTCTTCAAAGCCGGTGTTGACTGTACCTATCTTTGCATTCATGTCACCCATCAAAATTGTGATGTCTCTTCTTTTTACTTTTTCCATAATTTCCTGTAGTCTAGTATAAAATGCTTCTTTCACAGACTCTTCTTTGTCATTAGTTGGTGCATAACATTGGATGACATTTACATTTATTTTCTTTTTAGCTGTTTTAAAAGAAGCTGTTATTATTCTGGATCCAACGGCTTCCCATTCAATGAGTGCTTTCTGTGCTTCTTTAGATAACATAAGAGCTACCCCTTCACTGCGGTGTGAACTTTAGTCTTCATGTCCTGAGGACAGCACCAATTCACCTGTGATGAGTTTCTTCCTGTCTACCCCCTTCCACTTTGTTTCACACAGTCCCAGAACCTCGATTTTATATTCCCTCATCTCTGCTGCTACTTTTGCCACTTTCCCTTGTTCGTTTAATGTCCGAACATTCCAGGTGCCAAATCTGGAAGTTCTCCTAGAAGAAAGAAGGTTAGTCAGCAACACAGACTGCTTTCGGCTTTCTCTGTGTTGCATCATACGCCTTCCTGCGAGAGGACCTTCCCCTGTCTTGGATGGCTGTGTTTTATTTTCTTTAATTGACTTGTCCATATTTGTTGAAGTTTTTTGGTGGTTTAAATTTTGTACAGGATGGGGTAACCAGTCCCATGCCCAACCCTCCTTAGTCGCTTTCTACGAACTGCTTGGCAGGGAACAGTGTTACAATTCTTTGCTCCCCTTTCGGGCCCCGGTAACACACGGGTGAAACAAGAGATTTGATGAACAATAACACAGGGTGACACCCGTGTGATACCGGGCCCTAAAGGGGAGCAAAGAATAGTAACACTGTTCCCTACCATGCAAGTCGTAAAAAGAGATTAAGGAGGGTTGGGCATGGGGCTGGTTACCCCATCCCATAAAAAACATTTTACCACAAAAACTTCAACAAACTATGGACAAGTCAAATACAGAATATAAATCAACGCAGCCGCCCAAGACAAGAAGAAGGTCCTCTGGAAAGGAGGCGCATGAAGCAACCCAGAGAAAGCCGAAAGGAGTCTGGGTTGCCGACTAACCTGTTTTCGTCTAGGAAAACTCCAGGATTGGCACCTGGAATGTTCGCACTCTATGTGAATAATGGAATACTGCACAGGTAGCAGCAGAAATTGATATTACATGATTAATATCCTGGGTCTCTGCGAGACACGGTGGAAGAGCATAGAGAGGAGGAGATTGATCACAGGAGAAATGGTGTTGTCCTCAGGACATGAGGAGGAAAGAGCCCACCACAGTGAAGGAGTGGCTATAATGCTGACTAGGGAAGCACAGAAGTCACTTATAGAATGGGAAACAATGGGACCCCGAATTATAACAGCAAGGTTTAAATCAGCCAAAAAGAAAGTAAAATGCACCAACAAATGATAAAGAAGAATCTGAGAAAGAAGACTTTTACACCAGACTACAAAATGTCTTCGACAAAAAGAAAAGAAAGGACATCACAATTTTGATGGGGGACCTAAACGTGAAAAAAGGTACAGACAACACCGGCTTTGAAGAAATCATGGATTAGGTATAATGAACGAGAATGGGGAACTATTAGCCAACGTTTGTGCTTCAAATCAACTAGCTATAGGAGGAAGCATATTTCCACATAAAAGAATACATAAAGCAACATGGATATCACCAGACCACAGAACTGAGAATCAGATTGATCACATATGCATAAGTAAGAAGTTTAGGTCATCATTGCGTGGTGTAAAAGTATGTAGAGGAGCAGATGTGGTATCAGACCACCATCTTCTGTTGGCTAAAACAAAATTAAAACTCAAGAAATTTACAACAGTATATAGCTATAGACAACAGTACAATGTGGGATATATAAGAAATCAGGAAATAAGAGAAACGTTTTTTATCACAGTATCCAACAAATACCAAGTACCCCAACAGCTGGAAGATGAAACAGATACGGAAGACCCCTGGCAACAAGTAAAAAATATATGGAACGAGAAATGTGAAGAAGTACTGAGAAAAAGAGAACATCAGCACAAAGCATGGATAACAACAGAAACCATTAGTAAGATAGAAGACAGGAAAAACAAGAATGCAGATTTAAACAGAAGCAAAACCAGAAGCTCCAAAGCCAAGGCTCATGAAGTGCACATAGAAGCAAATAAGAAGTAAGAAGAAACATCAAAAAAAAAAAAAAAAAAGACACGAGGAGGTATATTGAAGAGTTGGTAAGGGAAGCAGAGGAAGCTGCAGCCTAAGGAAATATGAGGGACCTGTACAACAACACAAAGAAGCTAACAGGGAAATAAAAGCAAGCAAATGGCCTCATAAAAGATAAGAATGGAGAATTGCTTAGTAATATACAAGAACAAATGAAGAGATGGACAGAACATTTTGAGGAACTTCTCAATAGACTAGCTCCAACTAATCCCCCAGACATCCAGCCAGCAGAAGAGGAGCTACAAATCAGCTGTGAACGACCAAGTGGAGAAGAAATAAAGACAGCCATAAAGCTTCTGAAAGATGAAAAAGCAACTGGTCCAGATGGCATTCCAACAGAGGTCATCAAAACAGATATTGATACCTCTACAGAGATATTATACAAACTACTTGGCAAAGTCTGGGAGAGAGAGGAAATACCAACAGAATGGAAGGAAGGTTATCTGGTCAAGTTGCCTAAGAAGGGAAATTTACAAGAGTGCACAAATTATAGAGGAATAATGTTACGATCAGTGCCCGGAAAAGTATTAAACAGAATCATCCTTGAGAGATTAAAAGAGTCCATAGATAAGCAATTGAGAGATGTGCTTTCATTGCATTGGGAAACATATGGAGGTTAAAAGAAATCAAGTCCAACACGACAATAAGAATCTTCAACTCTGATGTCAAGTCAGTCCTATTGTATGGCTCTGGGACATGGAGAGCAACAAAAACAACAACTAAAAAGCTAGACTTTTATAAACAGGTGCTTGCGTAGAATAGAAGGACTGAAATGGTATGACAAAGTCACAAATGTGGAATTGATGACAAGAACCAGACAAGTGCCAGTGGAACAAGAGTTGAGAAGAAGACGCTGTCGATGGATAGGACACACATTGAGGAAACCTGTTGATAACATTACAAGGCAGTGCTTGTTCTGGAACCCCCGGGGCAAGAGAGGCAGAGGTAGATTAAAAAACACATAGAGAAGAGAGCTGGATACAGAGCTGAAAATGATGAGGAAAACATGGAAAGAACTTGAGCGGATGGCACGTGACAGGAAGACTTGGCATGTGTTTGTTGAAGGCCTATGCTCCTTGGGGAGCTAAAGGGTATTGATTGAACATAGGGCGTAATTCACTGAAGCCAATGTCGTTGAAAGCTCTACGGCATCCAAAGATGACTCTTTTTGTTTAACCACTTTTCTTTAAGTTCATTGGAGCGTTATTTCTTTGTCGCGTGCCAAACCTTTAACGCTCATAATCTCTATGTTGTACTCAGCATTAGAGCACTGAAATTTTGCAGGCAGCTGCCTTTCTTGTTAAGTTTTAATTGGTCAAGTTTTGGCCGTAATAGATCCAACAAATTTTACATAATAATAAAATCTATGTAAAATAAGATAGAAAGAAGTCCATTAAAGTAAGAATTTTAAAGGAAGGGAAATAATACACTGCAAATATAGATAGTGTTTCGTATCTAAAATAGCGGGCGTCGATGGTTAAGGGTGATGTGCTGATTAAATCGATGCGGTTTTTTTTTCAAACAACTAAATCAGCTAGGACGACATTGAAAGATCTTGAGCTAATGGTATGTGACAGGAGGACTCTTTTGTTGAAGGCCAATACTCCTTGGGGAGCTAAAGGGACTGATTGATTTAAAGTCAGCAAGTCTTTACGTTTTAAATACAGTCTCAGTAATGAGAAAGTTTCAAGTGGTCTATAAATTAGGTGTTTAAATGTAGCATACTTTTTTTTATTTAGACATATTAAACTATGGTTAAAGTAATATTCAGTTCTGACTTAGTTTGATTTGGTTGGTTTCGTTTTAAGGATAATCTTCATTGCACTCGTACAACTCCATCAGTGCTCCGATCTCTCCCCTTAGATCACACAAGGAGGATCTCAGCACAACGCACAAACTCCGAAGCACCGACTAGGTTTTCAGTGCGTGTATACAGGAATCACTGAAAGAGTTGCTCAGCCTAGGAACTGCCCTACATCACGCAAGAAACTAAGTAAACGAACGGGAGAAATGAAATGAGTATTAAGACCTACAAGCTGAGAGAGCCAGAAATTAAGACCAGATATCAGGGGCGTATTGCTGCAGCGGGGAGCAACACAGAAGAACAACCTGATGACTTGGAAACCCTCTGGAATAAATTCATGGACATCATAAAGACAGCTGCTGCAGAAGCATGTTGTGAAGTCCGACTTGAGAACACGAGAAAGAGGACACCTTGGTGGACAGAGGAAGTCAAAGAGAAAATAAGAGAGAAGAAAATAGCATGGAAACAATACTTAGGACCTAAAAACACAAAAGGACAAATTGAGAAATATAGAGAAAATGTGACACTCAAAGCAGAAGCAAAGAACAAGGTGCTAGCAGCAAAACAGAAGTCCTGGGAAGAGTTCGGAGAAAAGCTAAAAAAAGATGCGCAAGAAAACCAGAAATTGTTCTATAAGACCCTAAAGAACATGAGGAAAGAAAAACAATACCCTCTCAAATTTATAAAGGACAAGCAAGGCAAATTGCTTACTGCCCCGAAGGAAGTAATGAAAAGATGGAAAGAATATTTCTCAGAACTCCTGGATGGTGAGCATGGTGAAGCATCAACATTGATAACCATTAGCACAGAAGAGAAAACCAATGATGGTGAAGATGAAATAAAGATGGAAGAACTGAAGGCAGCACTAGAGAAAATCAAGATGGGCAAAGCAGCAGGGCATGATGGTATAACACCAGAAATGGTTAAGTACATGGGAGCATCAGGCGACCTATTACTCTTAAGGGTCCTACAGGCAGCGTGGTGCAACAAGACCATACCAAAGGATTGGGAGATTGCCATCATAACACCAATTTTCAAAAACGGTGACAATCGACAGTGTGGAAACCATAGAGGCATATCCTTTCTCAGTGTCCCTGGTAAAATCTACTCTAGAATCCTGGAGCAGAGACTCCGACGCCTAGCTGAGCCACAATTGGATGAGGTCCAGTGCGGATTCCGAGCAAACCGAAGTACTCAAGACCTAATCTTCACACTCAGACAGCTGTGTGAAAAGGCCATTGAGTATAAGAGTGAGATCCATCTTTGTTTCATAGGTCTGGAAAAGGCGTTTGACAGGGTCCCCTGGAGCAAACTTCGGGACTGTTTGGCAAGGAAGAACATTCCAGCACCTCTGATTCAAGCTATACAGAGCTTCTACAAGTCTTGCAGAAATTATGTGAGGACAGCAAACCATAAGACAGATAAGCTCAGGACCACCACTGGTGTAAGACAATGTGATATCCTGTCACCTTATCTTTTCATACTCCTCATGGACGATGTCATCAAGGCATGCAAGGAGAGAACAAGAAAGTATTCTGTGGGGTACTGGAAGATGAAACAGGTCTGTATTTCAGAGCTGGCATTTGCTGATGATGTTGCCCTGATTGCTAAATCAGAGGCACATCTCCAATCCAATCTGCAAGTCTGGAAGGAAGAGCTGGAGAAGAGAGGGATGATCATAAGCAGGTCATAAGCAGCTCGAAAACAAAAGCCATGGTGATATCACGAGAAGAAACAAAGCACCAGATTAAGCTGGGAGAACAGGTCCTGGGGCAGGTCGACCACTTTAAATACCTCGGAGCTATTAAAGACAGAAAGAGAGGCATCAAAGAAGAGTTGGTCACTCGAAAAGCAGCGTCTGGGAGACTTTTTCAGGCCATAAATCGAGGATTCCTCTGCAAGAGAGAGGCTGGTAAGAAAACGAAGATGGCTGTATACCGCTCCACCTATGTCCCAGTCTTGACATATGGATGCAAGTTTGGGCAATGACTACAACCCAGAAAAGCCAGATCCAAACCTCAGAAATGAGGTATCTGAGGAAGGTGGTTGAAGTAACAAGAAGAGACATGGTCCGCAACCAGACAATACGTCAAGGCCTAAAATCCCACCCCCTGCAGACCCAAATAGAACAGTCCCAACTAAGATGGTTTGGCCATGTCTGCAGAATGGGAGAAGATCGGCTACCACGACAAGCATGGGAAACTAAGAGCCAGGGATCCAGACCCCCAGGACGACCCAGAGTCCGCTGTGAGGACAACATTAGACAATCTTTGAAGGACTGAGGACTAGAATGGATCCAGGCCAGGAGGAAGACAGCCGATAGGATAGTCTGGCGCGCTCTCTTCCAAACCTCTACACCTCACGGTAGAAGGGGAACGACTAAGTAAGTAAGTATACAGGAATCACACATTCTATAAATATTTTTTGTGGCGGATACGTTTTCCAAATTTTGAAAATCTTTGCCAGGGCAGCGAGCGTATGGCCTACTCTTCACGATTTCTAACTGCCGAGGTAGTTTTAACGTGCACAACTTGCACACGGGACCTCCAATTTTTTTGCTCTTGTCCGAGAAGGCTAGGCAACCGATCTAACTACCGAGGAGTATGACATTATTTGGACCTACTAGTTCTGAAGAAAAAATGTCAATCAAATATATTCTCTGAACCGAACCCGGTACCTTTAGAATTAGAGCCGGACACCATACCTCTTAGCCACTTCGACCCCCAGTTGTGACTTAAAATCATAAAACAAGTTCTTCTTCTTCTTCAAGTACGATGACTGGTGGCGTGGGAAACCATGTCTCTCCACAATTTCCTGTCTCAGTTGCTATTTGTGAATTCTTTTATTGACTTCTTTCCATGCCGTGATGACAGACTGTCCAAGTTTCTTCTCTCTTTGTCTTCATCTAATCCTTTTTCTTTCTATCTTTCCTGTTGTCTCCATATATTCCAACTTTCTTCTTCTCGTAATATACCAAAAATAAAAATAAAAAATTGATTGCTACCTTCTAACCTGAGGAATAAATTTCCTTTGTGTAGTGATTTCTTCCAGAACATCCTCATTACTCTCTTTAGCTGTCGATGGTGTTCTTAACATACTTCTGTAACACCACATCTCTGTGATCTCCAGTGTTTTTCCTACTTGTTTACTAACTGTCCATGACTCACTTCCTGCATGTTAGGAGTGTTTCCTATATAACTGACCATCAACTTATTATACCCAATAGAATATATTTAACATTTATTTTCTGGTGCCTTACTGTTAAACTCTCTTTCTTTGTGTGTAGTTGTTAACTCATACTGGCTACTAGTTGTTGAATCATGCTTTATTTGCTAAATGATGTGAATGTCCACCAGTGGATAAATGTAGATGTTGGGACTGGTGTAGTAAAGTGTAACGATTGTCAACTCATCAAACCCAGCACAGTTTTGGTCATACAGGTCATCTTGTCCTGGAACGTGATGAGGCTCCGACAAGAATGTGAGTGTAAACAATGAGTGTGTATCTGAATGTCAGTACGCGAATGGTAGAATGATTCGATAGAGTTGACAGGTTGGTAGTACATCACTCATACTCACACTGTTCGAATTCAAGAAGTACTGGAACTACGGTGGTCTTTTTATAACATTTAATGGGACGCACACTTGGACAGTACGTGTATGGTTACAGGAACAAATGTCGACATAGACAGCATAATGTTGATCACAGGAATATCATCTTAAGTTAGCATTCATGCTTGGCAAATATCATAATGGAGCATTCGTAAATAAGCATTCAGCGTTCCATCATGTAAATCATCTGGCTTTACTGACTGGGCACGTCAGACCATAACCAATACATAGGAAGGCTCCTAGACCTAACCTCGTCTAGCGAATATTCCTTCACGTAAAGTTCAATATATATATATTTCATAATATAGGAATCCCAGACATGGGTTCTCACATGTAGCAGTGATCTCTTGGTTCATCGAGCGATAGTACAGGCATCCCTTTTTCTCACTCGATAAATACAAAGTATATGAATTTCAACATGGCTGTTCTCTCTCTCGTGAGCTTCACTCACTATAGAATATAGACCAAAATTAGTCATTCATTAAATGTCCTCATTTCTTCATAGGTTCTCTCATAGAGGTAATTGAATAATATCATACAATCCAGTGCTGATACATAGGAATGTCTTCTTCCTTTGAATGGATATTCTTTTTAAAAGTACCACTGTGCATCTGCTTATCAACAACGATGGCGAAGCCCAAGTTCATAATAAATTGTGGTTTTACCTTTTTATGCGAAATATAACTTTGCCATTCCTTGGCAAAAGAGAATAAACACTGGGGTAAAGTACATACAACATGTCTAAATGATTATCACTTTTCCCCATCCATATATAGATCACTATTTCGGCAAAAAGCCTGCTACAACAAAACTCGGCATCCTCACAGGATGACAGCCATGGATCACACCCCTTGCTAGCGATACTTCCGCTGCATAGCCTTTGACCTTTTCTAGCGACAACCAAATTAGTTCGACTTAGAAATGCAAAGATATCCATATATAAGACAGACTCGTCCTACTCATACAAACACTACGTATAAATTCAGGCCATAGATATACTGAAGCAAGAACAATCTATTCCTACCCAGCCACAGAATAAATCGCAGTAGGCCTAGAGTCGTCTGCGGAGTCCGATCGAAGATGACAGAACTATTTTCAAGGGAAGCAACCCAAAAATGACTTCTCCTTAAGCACTTAAAAAGGAAATACTTTGCTTACAAAATATTTGCGAACATAATAAGAATATAAATGTATTATATTGCAAGATAGTAAAAATTGCCCTTTACAGTCTTACCACACCTCCCGGGAAAAAAAAAATAAATTTTTTTTTTTTTAAATACATCTAGGAGCACCGTAGAATAGGCTCACAACGCAAGAATACTGCGCAGATGAAAATATCAGGAATAACTATAATTCCTAATATGACTGGTGAGAATATATATCTCAAAATCTGAGAGAAATTGTTTCCCTACGAATAAATGTTTCCAGGAAGGTGTGATGTACGTATAATACAATTCTGGTAATTATACAATGCATACCAAAAATTCACACTACAATCTTAAATTTATGATTTATGAAGAAACAATCATCAAAGAACAGCGGTGAATTAACATCAATAAACCGCTAAGTAGCGATACCATCATTCTATTATTAAATTACAAATGTGTATCTTAGTAAAGAAACAAAAAATAACTGTTGTAAAGTTATACATATTAAAAAGATCCAATATTTAACAGTTAAGTGGCATCATGTGGGCATCTGGACAGAATGTCCGCCATCACATTTTCTGAACCACGGATAGCTCGTACCGAAAAATGAAAAGGTTGAAGAGCGATTGCGTATCGAGTTGATCTCGAGCTCTTCAAGTTCTTACTTTGGATAGCCGTAAGAGCTTTTTGGTCAGTTTCCACTACGAAATGCGCGCCCAGAAGGAATCTTTGGAGTTTGAGAATTGACCAAACCATTGCCAATAATTCACGGTCTAAAACCGAGTAATTCCTTTCTGCAGCATTAAGTTTTCTGGATATGTACATTACAGGATGCAGAGTTCCAGAGTACTCTTGCATTAGTGCCGCTCCAATCCCAGTGGATGAAGCGTCACTACGAAGAACAAATGTCTTATCTGTTGTAGGTAACACTAAAATAGGTGGTGATGAAAACATAGTTTTGATCTTCTCTAGTGAAGATTGGCATTCATGAGACCAGTGAACCATGTTAGGCGACCCTTTCTTTAATAGTGTAGAGAGAGGTGCCATGATAGAGGACAGATTCGGAATGAAACGTCCATAAAATTGTATGAGACCTAAAAGACTTCGCACTTGCTTTTTAGTCCTAGGGATAGAGATGTTAAGTATCTTAGTGATATTATGGTCTTCTGTCTTCAAGAAACCGTGACCTACTCGATGGCCTAAGAAAGCAATTTCGCTAAAGCCAATACAAGCTTTAGATGGTTTTGCTGTCAGGTTATACTCACGCAGAGTTGATAATAATTCAACTAATCCTGAATAGTGATCTTCCCAAGTATCGCTGAAAAGACAGATGTCGTCTAGATAAGCAATGACATCTGACCGATACGATAGGATTCGACGCATCATGCGTACAAATGTAGCTGGTGCGTTCATAAGGCCGAAAGGCATAAAATTCCATTGGAAAAGGCCTCTGGGAGTAGAGAAAGCGGTAAGAGGTTTGGCGCGTTCGGATAATGGAACTTGCCAATATCCTTTAGACAAATCAAGTTTAGTGAAAAAATGCGATTTAGAAAGACGAGTAAGTAACTCTTCTAGTAAAGGCATAGGTTCAGCATCGAACTTCGTAACTTGATTCAATTTGCGATAGTCAACGCAAAGACGTATGTTATTGTCTTTTTTTCGAACAATAACCATCGGCGAAGAATATGCAGAAGTGGATGGTTCGATTATTTGTAAATCTATCATTTCATCCAACTCCTTTTCAACCTGTGTTTGGAAATGTATAGGGATAGGATAAGGCCTAACCCTAATTGGAGTATGTTCAGTTAGAACAATGTCATGCTCAATGACATGAGTTTGTCCAGGGATGTCAGTGAGGACATCCTGAAATGTTTGTAACATAGACGAAACTTGTCGCCGTTCTCCTAGAGACAAATCAGGAGAAACAGTAACGTCTTTCCATGATTCACTAGAATGAAGTGGGATCATTGGAAGCGGGAGATTAACATCCGAAAAACTTGTTTCCTCATCCTGTATTACAGACAGTGATGAGTAATGACCATGTTTGACATGAGAATCGTCCGTTGCCTGGAAAATAGGCTGTAGATAGTCAGGACGTTCATGGAACTCCGTAAGCATATTGATGTGGAAGGTTTTATGCTTCCCGTTAATATCGACGATGTAGTCAACATCTGAAATTTTCGATATTATATCGTACGGACCTTTCCAACTAATAAGGAGTCTATTTTCACGACAAGGTAGCAAAACAAATGCTTTGTCACCAGGACAAAGTTGTCGTAAAGTTCTCTTCTTATTAGCAAATTGTCTTGCCTTCTGCTTAGCAAACTCAGAAGAGGACGTTGCCAATTTGCATGCTTCGATAATCTTTTGTCTCAGCGCGATGACATACTCGTAAGAAGATTTTGTGTCATCGTCAATATTGTCAGCTGTTATAAGATCATGCAGCAAAGACATTGGGCCGCGCGGTCGCGCGCCAAAGACAAGTTCAAAGGGCGAAAACCCTGTATGTTCATTGGGGACCTCTCTGTACGCGAAGAGGGCCGCGGGTAAAACCCTATCCCAATCTTGAGGATGATCCTCAGTTATCTTCCCTAATAAGTTCTTAAGTGTTCTATTTAGTCGCTCGACCATCCCATTGGACATAGGATGATAGATGCTACTCAAAGATCTCTCTATCTGTAGAGTAGACATTACTTGAGACATGGTATCCGATATCAGTTGGGTGCCATGATCTGATAATATTTCTCCGGGGAATCCCAGCCGAGAAAATATAAGCCAAAGAGCATCTGCAATGTCAGCGGTAGTAATGCTCTTTAGAGGGATAGCCTCTGGCCAACGTGTGCACATGTCTACACACGTTAAGATAAACTGATGTCCTCTAGCAGATTTGATCTTGAATGGACCAATGATGTCTATCGCCATTTTCTGGAATGGACGAATAGGAATATCTGCAGCCTGAATAGGCGCAGCATGACGAGGACCTTTGGATTTGACTTCTTGACATACTTTACAGGATCGACAATAGATCCGTATGTCCTTGTTCACAAAAGGCCAAAAGAAAGCCGCAAGAACTCTTGACTTTGTACGGGAAAAACCCATGTGACCAGCACACTGAGAGTCGTGTGCATGTTGTAAGATCTTAACTCTCAAATTCTTGGGTACAAGAATCTGAGAATGACTTGACTTAGTGGAGTCTTGCACCATACGTACAAGTACGCCATTCTTCATTGTAATCCAAGATTTACAATTTGAATCTTTATTCGGATCACCTTTTGTTACAAGAGTGAAGAATTTCTTAAGAGTCGGATCTTCTTCTTGTTGTTTTATAAACGAGTCACGAGAAATTACCAAGGGATCATCTTGGTTATGCACTTCATTATCTTCAACAGATGAAGTTTCAGGCATATTGAGAGCTTGAGCTCTAGTGACTACTGCATTAGCAGATTGCATATTTTGATTTTCCCAAACGGAAATTTGCTCCGGAGTGCATTCTTTGACTCCGTGAATGCGACCGATGATAAGATCAGCGATCGGATCCGGCAAAAGACATGCGTGTACATCTCCTGTGAAGAAAGGAGTAGCAATCCTAATGATAGCGGTAGAGTATTTCTCTATGGTGCCGCCAAATGTTACGCATTTGACTACTTTGCCTGTAGAATGAGAAGGATCTATGAGTGACTGCCTAACCCCAATAGTTGTGCATCCAGAATCAAAAAGTACTGAGACTGGATTGTCATTTACTAAACCTTTGTGTAAGACAAGAGAACCTCTCCCATCATGCGCGATTGACGCAGGAAGAGCGGGAAGAGGATGGCCACAGCTTAAAGTAGACACTGTGGTTGGCTCAAATAATGTTTTGCATTGGGGGCACTGAGATGCTCTCCCAAAATCAAAAGCGGCACATGCCATATTATTAGAGTCATCATTATCTTTATTTTGTTTATAGGCTTCGTGGGACTCTTGCTGTGCAGAGTTCGCCTGGTAATGAGCTTTATGTTTTTTGAATTGTGCTCTACCTCTGTTATTATTGCCTCTGTACTTATCATTGTTTCCACTATTATAACCTCTACTCGGGTTTGAATCATAGCTCCTTTGGTTACTATCATCATATTCATTATAATGAGTATCTCGGTAATTATGATCCTGTTGTCTCCATGAAGGAAAACTTGGATAGTTTCTAGAATGACTTCCTTTGCGAAAGTTCCTGTAATTATGACCACCCCTGAATCGAGGGCTGTCAGCTCTTCTCCAGGTATTCGAAGAAGAACCCTGAAATGATTGGTTACCTTGGTTCTGATAACTGTAATAGTTACCTTTTTTATTAAACCTATTTTGAGGTCCTTGGAATTTGTGAGAGTGATTAGGGTTGTATGGTGTTGCAGAAGCAACTGGCATACCTTCTTTAACCTTACTGTTGCTAATAGCTACGTCCGGATGTGCAGTGACGTATTGGGTACAATACTGTTCCATTTCTTTTAGAGACTTAGGTTTACGCTCATGTAAGAATTCGAGGAAAGGTTTATTTATACTTGACATAATCTTGTCTCTGAGTATCAAGTCCATAAGGGCTTCATAAGTCTTTTCTGTTTTGGATAGCTCAATCCAACGATCAAATGTAAGACGTGTCCTTGCAATGAATTCTGAGAATTCTACACCTGCCTCAGGCACCATTGTCTTAAACAACTTCCGATAACCCTCTTCAGACAACTGATACTTCTTTAATAAGGCTGCCCTAATAACATCATAGTTATCTTTGTCAGCCTCTTCAACCAAACTTAAACTAGTCAGAGAATCACCTTTCAGATTTTCTGATAACTGGTTAGCATATTGTGATTTGTCCACATTATGTGCTCGACACGAGCGTTCAAATCTGTTTAGCCAGAATGTTATGTCATCACTGGAAGGGTTGAACGCTGGTACCTTGACCTTGTAAGTAAAGGGTTTACCATTACCACTAGATGCTTGATTAACATTACTTATGTTTGTTAACTTTAACTTTTCTAACTCAAATGCTAAAAGTTCTTTTTGGTGTTCATGTTCTCTTATTGCTTTTTTTTCTTGAGCTTCAGCTTGTAATTTTCTCTCTTCTGCAGCAGCCTGTAATTTTTTTCTCTTCAGCAGCAGCTTCATCTTTTCTTTTCTCTTTTTCCATTTCCATCTGGAATCTTTTTTCATCAGTCTGTATCTGCAATTTCTTTTGTTCATCCTCTCTTTGTAATTTTCTTTCCTCAGCTTCTAATTTCTTTTCTTCAATCAATGCTTTTCTTTCTTCAGCAGCCAATGCTTTGTCATATTGAGCAACTGCCCATTCTTCTAATTGCTGACCAGTCATATCAAGAGCCCTGCCTTGTGTGATAAAATAATCTAAGGTAGACATCTTGTCTAATAAGATCAGTAATTTGCAAAAGTAAATAAATTTACTTTCTTAGTCTTAATCAAAGACTTTGTATGATAACTTTGTAACCTGTGAAAAATAGTACTTAACTATCCCAATCACTGTGGGAAACAAGCCTTACAAAGGTCTTGTATAAATCCTTATATAATAACAGCTATAAGTTGCTGGTTCACTCTATAATATAAGTGCAGTGCACCAGAAATAGTGTTTTATATCATCAACTGTGTACCTTTAGTAATAGCAATTAACTATCAGTTGATTCTTGTACATCAATTTATATGATCAACTATATTTTAAATAGTGTATGTCGATCAGGCACAAAACAAAACAGTTATACAGAAGAACATGAAAACATTTGCGGAAATGAAATAAATAAAATTGGAAAAACAATAAAAGATAAACCGCAAGAGGATAACAAATACAAATAACGCCACAGTATATAAATATAAATTGAGAATAGAACTGAAAGATAGAATAGGGTAGACCAACAAATTACAAACAAATCAAAACAAACTAAAGAACAGAGGAATATTACAAAAACAACAATGAGTACAGACTTCACAGCTAACACTAATAGCAACAGCTGTCGCAGCAAATTTTCAATGAAGAAAATTGCACCTATAGAAACGCACACATCAGACCCTCTATTACGTGGGATACTCTGCTGTGTGACACCGCCCAACCGAAACAACAACCCGCTGGATACAAACAAATATCACATATAAATAGTTAAACATAAATACATAAATGCATAAATAGTATGGCAATATGATGTAAATAGAGTGTTGCAGAAAGAATGTGTTGGAATGAAGGCTCAGTTACACTGCCTAATAGTACAGTACTGTGGTACTTTATTAAACAAATACTTCTGGTCTAATTATTTTAAATTCAACACAGAAATAGAAGCTCCATCGTTGATTTGAATGATAACAATCAATGTAGGACTTCTCAGTTCAATAACATTTCCTTTCGCAAACACTGTCAAATATTCTCCAGTCCTGATGTGTAATGTTCTATGTTTCAACCAAGCTTGCTGTGTAACACTGTCAGTTGTATGGCAAATGTCCAATGAACCAAATGTCAACAAACCCTGACCTAGTTACTGCATACTCTCGACAGGACAGGTCACGCTGACATCACTGTAGAGTTGTACTGCTGATGTATTTGTGTGTCGTAACAGACCCCAAGGAACGTCTGGTCTCAGTAGTTTACTTCTCAATATGGTCACTGTGCAGGTTGACCCAGGAAGCTGGCACACCAGTTGTTAAACTCTTTCTTTGTGTGTAGTTGTTAACTCATACTGGCTACTAGTTGTTGAATCATGCTTTATTTGCTAAATGATGTGAATGTCCACCAGTGGATAAATGTAGATGTTGGGACTGGTGTAGTAAAGTGTAACGATTGTCAACTCATCAAACCCAGCACAGTTTTGGTCATACAGGTCATCTTGTCCTGGAACGTGATGAGGCTCCGACAAGAATGTGAGTGTAAACAATGAGTGTGTATCTGAATGTCAGTACGCGAATGGTAGAATGATTCGATAGAGTTGACAGGTTGGTAGTACATCACTCATACTCACACTGTTCGAATTCAAGAAGTACTGGAACTACGGTGGTCTTTTTATAACATTTAATGGGACGCACACTTGGACAGTACGTGTATGGTTACAGGAACAAATGTCGACATAGACAGCATAATGTTGATCACAGGAATATCATCTTAAGTTAGCATTCATGCTTGGCAAATATCATAATGGAGCATTCGTAAATAAGCATTCAGCGTTCCATCATGTAAATCATCTGGCTTTACTGACTGGGCACGTCAGACCATAACCAATACATAGGAAGGCTCCTAGACCTAACCTCGTCTAGCGAATATTCCTTCACGTAAAGTTCAATATATATATATTTCATAATATAGGAATCCCAGACATGGGTTCTCACATGTAGCAGTGATCTCTTGGTTCATCGAGCGATAGTACAGGCATCCCTTTTTCTCACTCGATAAATACAAAGTATATGAATTTCAACATGGCTGTTCTCTCTCTCGTGAGCTTCACTCACTATAGAATATAGACCAAAATTAGTCATTCATTAAATGTCCTAATTTCTTCATAGGTTCTCTCATAGAGGTAATTGAATAATATCATACAATCCAGTGCTGATACATAGGAATGTCTTCTTCCTTTGAATGGATATTCTTTTTTTTTTTTTTTTTTTTTTTTTTTTTTTTTTTTTTTTTTTTTTTTTTTTCTTAACCAGCGGCACTTGGGCTTTCAGCCCTTCGGCCCAATGACATATCATTGCGAGGCTGGGGAACCTGAGGACTTTCCTTCCAACCCGGTCAGGAGCTTCGCTCCTTCCCATCCACAGAGGGTTTATCACAGGAGCCGTTCAGGCTATTCAGTCAAATTTCCGGCCGTAAACATTTCTTCAAACGCCGACGCCCGGGTTTGAACCATGAACATCTGGTCGCCAGTACAACGCCGAAGCCATTACACCAGCGCGGCTCCCATAGGATATTCTTTTTAAAAGTACCACTGTGCATCTGCTTATCAACAACGATGGCGAAGCCCAAGTTCATAATAAATTGTGGTTTTACCTTTTTATGCGAAATATAACTTTGCCATTCCTTGGCAAACGAGAATAAACACTGGGGTAAAGTACATACAACATGTCTAAATGATTATCACTTTTCCCCATCCATATAAAGATCACTATTTCGGCAAAAAGCCTGCTACAACAAAACTCGGCATCCTCACAGGATGACAGCCATGGATCACACCCCTTGCTAGCGATACTTCCGCTGCATAGCCTTTGACCTTTTCTAGCGACAACCAAATTAGTTCGACTTTGAAATGCAAAGATATCCATATATAAGACAGACTCGTCCTACTCATACAAACACTACGTATAAATTCAGGCCATAGATATACTGAAGCAAGAACAATCTATTCCTACCCAGCCACAGAATAAATCGCAGTAGGCCTAGAGTCGTCTGCGGAGTCCGATCGAAGATGACAGAACTATTTTCAAGGGAAGCAACCCAAAAATGACTTCTCCTTAAGCACTTAAAAAGGAAATACTTTGCTTACAAAATATTTGCGAACATAATAAGAATATAAATGTATTATATTGCAAGATAGTAAAAATTGCCCTTTACACTTACAGTGCATTGGGTTACACTGGTGACATAATGTAAACAAATACCTCGGTTCGTCTCTTGGAAAAGCAGAAGGAACAGCCAATCAGGAGCTCACAATTCATGCAGGATGGCAGCGGGGCATTTGCATACTTATTAAGGGAAAATGGCAGTGAACTAAAGTGTGTTAGAATCGTGCAGTTTTAAATTCCTTAAAAATAAATGGATGGACAGAATGTAATTCAACCTCAAGATTTCTTCAAGAAAGAGTAGACGCGTGTATGGATCTAGTTGGGAAGAAAATGCCTGCTAAATTTCATGATTTATGGACAAGTAAGTGTGTTGAATAATTCGATAAATGATGCAAAGTTATGTTTCAAAAATCATAATAAATTGAAAGAAGCGCGGATTTTCTTCTTCTTCTTCTTCTTCGTACACTCTCAGACGTCCACTTGAATGTTCTCAAAGAAAGCAGCAGTCAGTTTGAGGCTATTTGAATCCCCGTAAAGCTTTTCTACGAAAGGAGCTAGCGTCGGCCATATGCACTTTCTCTGTACCACATATAAGGGGCAACTTTGGAGCAGATGTTCAGCAGTCATTTTATCAGTGCCACAGTTACACTGATCGGTAGTTCCTATCTTTAGCTTGTTGAATAGATGGTATCTCAATCTGTTGTGGCCAGTGCGGAGTCTGAAGATTACCACTTGTTCTGTTCTGTGGAGCTGGTAGTAAGCATCATTCTGTGTGTGCCTCTGCTCTGAAGTTGCTGGAGAATCGTCCTGTCTCCACTGACAGCCTTTTTTCTGCACCAGTGCTTAAGGTCAGAAAGACACCTCCACCTCCATTTTCTGTTGCATTTGTTGCTGATCCATCTGTGTATGCATGGGTCCAGGTGTTGCGTGGGTAATGTTTCTCTATGTATTTTGTCGCTATGGATTTTCTATCTGTTGCAGTTTTGCTCTTTTTTCTTTCAATTCCAGGAATGTTTTCTATCATTTTAGGGAAATGATTTTGTTTCCAAACTGGAAGCTTGTGTGCAGTGTAGATGGGTTTAACAGTGAATATTTCATCTATGGAAACTGCTCTCATTTGTGGTTTGGTTGATTCTACAAAATTGCTACGTTTGAGTCTCTGCCTTCTAAGAGCATTCATTCTATGGCACATTGGGTGGTCTGTTAGTCTTTTGAATTTGTCGGCCTGTTGCTGAGCCCTGCAGTCTCTTCTATCCGTCATTGGCTGAAAGCATATAATCTTTTCGAGTTCTTTTATAGGTGTTGACTTCATGCCTCCCGTTATAATTCTCATTGCTTGATTTTGGAGTCTGCTAATTGTATCGAACATTTATAACATATAAGGAAGGGAAACCCGAGGCCTGTAAACGGTAAATTAATATGAAACAAACATAAAGGTATGTTTTCAGGCACTCGTAAGAAATAAAGAAGTAGAACACTAGACAACAGAAAAACAACAGACATGAGTGGCTTACCAAGTATTTGAACACTGGACCTTCCGTGTGACAACCCCGCCTAGCTATGCAAGCGAATCACACTTTCCTCCCTGCCATCCACGCATCACCAAAAAATGATGCTAAGATAACAGGTCAATAGTGCGAACCGAAAGACATAACACCGGAAGTCCACCATGGGCAGAACGGCCTATTAATGACGCAATCACTTCTGTTGTTTCTCTATCAGACAGCATAGGCCAGTCCACACAAGACAAAGAGACCTTAATACTGTGTCCAGTACATAATATTAGACTTAGAACAGTAAGTACAGGATAGATGGTAGGTTTTGGTATTGTATAAACGTTTATAAATTCTTGTATAATTTGCCAAATAATTAAATAATTTGTTCCAGGATATGTGAATAAAATTCATTGTGTAACGTCATGAGTGATCATACCATGGTCGAATATGTATCAGAATTAATATGATGTGTGGAACACAAAACCAGATACCCACATTGTGATCATAAGTCCTGTTAACAGTATTGGAAGGATCATCCTATATTTGTTAAACAATTCCAGTATTTCTAGAGCTGACTGGAACGACAGAATAAGTAAAGGGGACTATGACACCACATGATTGATTATTTGGTTGATGTATTATAAATGTATATTATTATGTATATTATTAAGTAACTGCATAGTAGACACCTGGTATACTAACAAGATAACAATTACGCATGTGACATCTCATACACGTGCATAAACTGATGACATCCACACACATCCCACTTAGTCCAGTGGAACCCATAAGAAAAGGCTAGCCACAGGCTTTGTGATTGTTTCAGGTTTCGGTCGAATATATAGATCTCATAAGTCAGAAGTGTACACCACAAGTGTTATCCTGCATAGTGACACGGAACACTACAGTTTGTGCACTCAGAATGTGCTGATATCCAGTAGTGAATTGAAGAATCAGAAGAGACTGTATAGTTCATGTTGTGTGCTGCATCATCAAGTACTGGTCTGGGACATTGTCGTCTACCAGCCAGGAACATTTTAAGATAAGTAAACCAAGCTCATGAACTTTGCGAGCAATTTATGTGAATAGAGAGTCGCGTGATGAACATAACATTCTATCAGAAGTCAGAAATCCAGAACCTACTATCACAGTGACAGTTTATAAGTGTAATCATTATTGTGATCATTGTGTAAATATATGACATACAAGGGGCTTGACATAAGTCTTGGGCCTGACCATGAAGAACATGTCACAGAGAGCTGAAATTTTGTATAGTGTTTATTCCTTTTCAATATAGCCACCGTCTGAATTGACACACTTCTGCCATCTCTGCTTGACCTTGAAAAGACCTTGGGAGTAAAACACCCTATTTTTCAAACTAAACCAGTCATCTCATGCCAGTATAACTTCTTCATCGCTGTCAAAATGATTTCCTTTTAGCTGTTTTGTAAGATTTAGGAATAGAAAAAAGTTTGATGGAGCCAAATCTGAATATGGTGGGTGTGGAAGAATTTCAATATTCAAATCATTGGCTGCTAGCTGCACAAGTCGTGCTTTGTGAGAGGGCGCGTTGTCTTGAAGCAAAGGAAGATTTTGAGTGCGTGTTATCCCTCGTTTCCTGGTCACAACCTTTCTTAGTTTGATGAGAAGATTTGCATAGTACTGTCCATTAACTGTGTTGCCACGAGGCAGATAATCTATCAACAGGACACCTTTGGCGTCCCAAAAACAGTCAGCATCACTTTTCCTGCAGATTTCTGTGCTCTCGGCTCTAAAGCTTATCGCTTTTTCTAATTCAAGTTTTCCCATGAAAGATTTCACGTTTTAAGTAAATTTGTTTTATTGTTGTCAATTGTGTTGTTTTCTTTATCATTGAGAGTCCTTGATTGATTTAAAAAAAAAAAAGTTGCATCCTTTTGGAAAGGTGTGTCCTGTTCAACCTAGACATAGGGTCCGTTGGTTATATTAGGGCGCATGTCCAAATATAAAAGACATTGTGGTTTGGTTAGTATCGCTTTTGTCCTTGATTGGTGTTTGACTTTATTAGCAAGAATAAAGTGTCAGATTGGATATGCTGTCAGAGTGCTCTCCAGTCTCGTCACAGTTACTAGGCTTCTGAATCGAAACGTGGTATTGTCATACTCCAATCTACCCAGCTGTAAATAGATATCTGGCTCTGCTTTTGAGTTGGGGAACGTAAAGGCAGCGAGGAAAGGAACTGGTTAAAAAATTGGACCTAGTAATGGGAAGTCTCTAACTGTTCACTCTGTTACGGCAGTTTGTAAAATGTGATAACCTTTACCTTCACCTTTTTAATGCTTGAATAAAGTCATTTAAAGGTATTGTATATGTGTCCCCTCCGGTCATAGTAGTCACGGAACCTTTTCTGTTTATTTGATGTGGCGAATGGGTCATGCGATTCGCTATCCCTGTGGCTTGGCTTAAAATCCTGTAGCCCACCCGGGAATGAAGAAATGTGATTCCAAAAAATGTAGATAATACTATTAATTTCTGCTATTTGCTTACTTGCAACATGTTCTATAATAAATATGTTCTTACGGTGCACCAGTTAATTAAAACTTCCAATTCTTTGTGTTTTTTAACATCTTATATATTCACTGTTTGTGCGTTGTCGTGGCCCGAAAGGTGAACAAAGAATAGATTTACTGTACCGAGCTTTTCGTAAAAATCGAATAAGGAAGGTTGGCCATGGGTCGACTACGCCATCCCGTAGAAATATTAAGTCACAAACACTTTAACAACAATATACATTCGCTGGCAAAGGACATGGTACACACTGATTTGTTTGCTTTAGGTTTAAGGACTGTCTTTACTGCACGTGGACAACTTAATCAGTGCTTCAATCTCCTCCATTAGATAGCACAGAAGTACGAGTATCTCAGCACAGCGCACGAACTCTGTAGCACCAGCGAGGATCTCAATGTGTATATTCAGGAATTATACATTCTATGAATATTTTGTGTGGTGGGTAGGTTTCCTAATACTTAAATTTTGACAGAGCAGCGGCTGTAATTTCCAAATGCCGAGGAATTTTTAACGTGCGCAACTTGCACACGGGACTTCCTATTTTTTCGCTCTTATCCGAGAAGGCTAGGCATCCGATCCGGTCTCACTACCCACCGGTCTCACTACCCACCGGTCTCACTACCCAGGAGAGGGGAGTATTACATCATTAGGTACCATTGGTTCCATCAATTATATTCCCTGTGCTGGGAGCGAACCCAGTACCTTTAGAATTAGAAGCCGACTCTATACCTCTGAGCAACTCCGGCTCCCACACACACACACACATACACACACATACATACACACATACACTCATACATACATACACATATATATACACACACACTGTGAGGAAACTTTAAAATAGCATTACCAGGTAGACATTGTTCTGGTATTCCCAAGGAAAAGAAATCTGAAGAGAGAGAGAGACAGATAAAACACATGAGAAGAGAACTGGAGAAGATAAATGACAATTGTAAGGAAGGCATAGGAAGATCTTGAGCTGATGTCACGTGATAGGAAGACTTGACGTACGGTTGTTGGTGGCCTTTGTTCCTTGGGGAGCGTCATGAATGTATGAAATACTCATTATATTATTTACAAAATATTCTCAACAAAAAATTGTGAGTGTATGTGTGTGCGTGCTCGCGAGTGCACACAGAGCATATGAATGTATAATCAATATAATTTTTTTGATTATCACTTCTGATGAATTAAAACTTAGTTTTTCCTCGTTCTCAAACAGCATCATCTATTTACTTCGCTTTTGCTTTTTTAAAGTTTTTTGATAATTTATTTAAAAAAAAAAAATAAGATGTTGATCCGCTTTCCCACTGCCAAAAGATCTACACTCTCTGCCGATGATGACTTGCTGGTAGTTTATCCAGTTCTCATCTGACATACTCCACTCTTCCCTTTTGAATATATTTTCAACTGTGGTCACCTCTTTGATCGTTGTTTCTGCTTGTGCCATCCTTAACATGAAGGAGAAGTATGGCTCTGAAACATGGAGAACAACAAAAACCACAACCAAGAAAGAACAGACATTCATTAAAGGGTTCTTGCCTAGAACGGAAGGATTGAAATGTAATGACAAGATCTCTAATGTGGAACTCAGGACAAGAACCATGTGACGGTATTGCCTCCCCTGCTTTGTAGTAGTGGTCCAACAGTGGCCAAAACTCAAGAGTGTCTATTATAGGCTTCAATGGAGTCTATCTTTACACAAGATTACTCTTGGCAGAAATGTCGATAGAAGAGTAGTAAAGCTTCTATCACATGGAAGTCTTCATAAGATATTTAGATAAGCGAAAACAATGCTGGCTGTCGCTGAGAACGTTAATTCTATAATCTGCCGACACGTTTATGAAGAATTTAACAATGGTTTATTCTAGCTCGTTAAGCCCCCACCGCTGAGTTAATCAGTGGAATTATTTTAATATAGCTCTGTGTGTGTTTAGTAACTTTGACTGAGACAAACATGTAGTACATTTAAAATGATTGAATCGAAGTTAAATTGGTATAATTACAAAAAAAAATAATTTAATAATCACTTTAAGTTTAACAGTTTAAAAGAAAGAAATAATAGGTAATTACAAGAGAAAGTTACTCATCACATTGGTGATGACAGTGTTGGGTTGATAAAAAGTTCAAGTGGCAGCATATAGGTTAACATAGCTGCCAATGATGATTCTAATCCTCTTCCTGATGGGTAGGTTTTCTGTACACTACTGTCACTCGTCTCTGGTCAAAGTTCATGCGTCAAGCTGGTTCTGCGTCTGTCTATAAGACCCTCTTAAGATGGCGTCTCGCACAACTTCAGTCCACTTCTACCGTCACTTGGTTCCAGAGATAGTACTTTCTGCTGGTACCATCAATAACTGGTAATAGAAATAGAAACGAAACGCTCTTCTGAGTAAGGCGTTTTCCAACACATAGTTATGTGCCCCCCCCCCCCCCCCACCCTCTTCTATTCTACATCCCATGTCAGAATTTACCCTCGATGAGAATTAAATTTAATCCCTCGGGATAAAACTTCTTTTACACTTAAACTGAATAACTTTAGCTTTACATTACATTTAAATGAAAAGGTTAAACATACAGCTATAATATGTTTTACATTTTCATCTTCGCTGTTTGAAAAAGTGCTCACAATATAAATTCATTTATGTTTCATTTGTATTTAAACTTATGGAAAAGTTAAAACTTCTATTAATTTAAAATGAATATTTTCACCTAGACATTTACACTGGTTTAAAGCTTGAAAACGTACTTTAATTTTGAAGTGAATATGTTTATAGGGACATTTACACTGCTTTGAAATTGTAAGTATTATACTTAGAATGTACATCATTTCTTTTATCTTTCCCTCCTTGCTCCATAGGGAACCTGGAACTACTTTATGCTTTTTAGTTCTTTTTACGAAACTATCAATAAAGCAATCACCAGCCCGTGCAGTGGTGGTTCATGAATCATCATTCTATACGCTGAGGTTGCCAGCCTCAAATGACTTTGACATCCAATAGCGAGTTTCACTCATTAAACTTCAAATGGTAATATATACATATATATGTTAGTTCACATGTTAGTAATAAAACATGAAATGTAAATCACAATTTACCCCAAAGTTGGCTACAGACTTGTTGCTCAGATGAATGAAAGATACGAATCGTTCTCTTACACGCGTCTGTGATGTCTTTAATTTTACAATAGATTCCCTCTCTGACTTCGTGTTTCTTCAGTTTCCTAGTCCCGGGGTTCCTTATTAAAATGTAGAGATTTCCTGTGCTTGGTAAGTCTTATCTGGTTCTCCAATAAAAGGTCCGGTTAAAAAAAGGAATTCTGAATCTAGTCTTTACTCTGGCGATGTCTGATGTTGTCTTCTTCTTCTTTGATCCTTAGCCGCCGACCGTCAAAGCAGTCAGTGGCCATCACGCCTAGTGGCGTCTTGTTGGGCAACAACAAATTGTTTCCACTTTGCTCGGTCGGTGGCTATCCTTCATACAGTACCCCAACTCTGGTTCATTCTTTGCATCTCAGCCTCCACAGTCCTCCGCCAGGTTGTTTTTGGTCGGCCTCTCTTTCGTTTTCCTTCCGGGGTCCAAAGCATAGCTGTTCTTGTGATGGCATCGGGAACTCTTCTGAGGACATGGCCAACCCAGCTCCAGCATCTGCCAGCTATGATGGTGTGCATGTCCTCTTGCTTGCTCTGAATAAGCAGATCTTGGTTGGTGATGGTATTCGGCTAAAAGAGTCGGTGAATTTTTCTTAGGCATGTTGTGTGAAAAGAGGACAATTTCGACATTTGCTTCTCTGTAACTCTCCAGCATTAACTACTTGGCGTTGTCTTGATGTTGGCTTGGCGAGCGTGAAATTATCAGTTGAAAAAAACTGCGAAATGGTCAGACTATATTCCCTCTCTTCCCACGCCTTTGTTTGTTATGGAGTTAAATAAACGCTCCAATCATCTTCAAGCAGGTCGGGTGTGGTACTTTTAAAATATTTCCGACAAGGAAAAATTATGCAAACATCACGTCCCCCATATATGGTAATATTATGTCCGATGCCCCTTGTGTACAACCTTGCAAACACACCTCTGTCCATCATAATATTGTGACCGTGTTTTTCTGGCGTAATGACTCAGGGATGGTCGCTAGTCACCTGTGTTTCGCTAGACAAACAAATCTGGTTCTATTCAGCACTCCTGCCCAACACAAGCTTGGATAAACAAGCACCGTTTCTTGAAAAGATGGTCTGACAGATTATGCAATAAAATATTGTCGCTGACCGTCTAATAACCTGGCGTAACTCAACACGTCTTCGTGAAGCGTGAATGCGACACAATAAGATAAGAATTACTCCCGTAGCAAATACTGCCATAGGAGAGTGGTGTGTTAAAGACTTTCCCCATGCTATGTCCAGCATAAAGAGAAAAATGTTTGAAAGTGCAAAATTAAATGCCAAATAAAAGCGATCGGAGAGACAAATCAAGAAAAAGAAATGATACTGCCGTAGGGCTGGAGGTGTGAGAAATCACACAAAAGGACAATGGCAGACATTTCGTCACAAATCAGACAGATGCCAGCGGGACAAGAAATAAGAAATAGACAGTGGTCTTATTATATCTTTCCCCTTTCAAACTTGCCTACAGGTCACTTCTCCATATTTGTCTTTTTAAATCTCCCTCTATTTCACTTACCTTGGGAATTCCAGCGCAAGTACTGCCTTGTAACGCTATCAATTATTTTCTTGCTTCGATTGGCTTGTTCATGTTGTTGAAGTTAACTTGCTCTGAATCCTTTTCCCAGAAGAGTTATAGCTGAAGAAACTTTGGCTCTTACGGCGTTGCTGGTGTCAGAACATCATCACCACCATTATTTATCTTTTCACTTCTCACCAACATGGAACACTACAGCTGGTTTGTTTGCAGGATGCCCGCGTCAAAGAATTCATGTGCTTTTCAGTAGTAGTTTCTGTGGCAATATGTTTTACTTAATGAGTTTGCCAGCACCGTGCGGTCAGACCGATATCATCAACATTCATTTTTATCTTTTCGCTCCCTGTAGAACACAGAACTACAACTGCAGCTGGTCCATTTGCAGTAAGTCTGTACTAATCATGTACGAGCACTTGCAGTAAGCCTGTACTAATCATGTACGAGCACTTGCAGTAAGCCTGTACTAATCATGTACGAGCACTTGCAGTAAGCCTGTACTAATCATGTACGAGCACTTGCTGTAGTTAATGTAGCAATTTGTTTTAAACAATGAAGCTATCATCCCCATCGCTGCACTGACGTCATGGTATCCATAGCTACAATGCTACTTTTAAGAGGTTTGTTGCTGAGGGTGTTGTGATGGTATGAGTCTTTCCTGCTTTGCAGTAGTGGTTCAACAGTTTCCAAAACTCAAGAGTATATAATATGCGCTTCGAAGGTGTCTACCTTCGCACATGATTACTCTTGGCAGAGATGTAGATAGAAGAAACAAAACGCTTCTATCTCCAGGGAGTCTTCACAAGAAATTCAGATAAGCGAAAACAATGCTGCTTTGGCTGAGCACGTTAATTCTAGAATCTGCCGACAACTTTTGTGAAGGAATTAAGCACTTATTAATTTCAGCTCGTTCAAGCCCTCACCCCTGATTTACTCAGTGGAATTCTTCTTATTCTGGTATAGCTCTGTTTAGAGTGTGTGTAGTAAATTGACTGAGACAAACATGCAGTAACTTTAAAATGATTAAATCGAAGTTAAATTTGTAACATTACAAATAACAAAATGTAATAATCACTTAAGTTTTAACAGTTTGAAAATAATTTGAATAGCTTAAAAGAAAAGGTTCATCATTGATTTATAGTAGAGATGATGGGGAAAAGTTCACTTTGGCAGCGTATATTTTTCACTTAGCTGCCAATAGTAGTTTCTGCTCCTGCTCATGGATTATGTGTACACTGCTCTCGCTCGTCGCTGGACAAGGTTAAAGCCCAGCACGTTCCTAGAACGTCAAGGAGTAACGGCCAAGCTGGTCCTGTGTCTGTCTATAAGACCCTCTTATGATGGCGTCTCGCACAACGTCAGTCCACTTCTACCTTCACTTGGTTCCAGACATAGTACTTTCTGCTGGTACCACCAATAACTGTGGTAATAGAATAGAAACAAACGCTCTACTGAGTATGGCGTTTTCCGACACATAGTTATGTGCCCCCCTTCTTCTATTCTACCATCCCATTTATCTTAGAATTTACCCTCGATGAGAATTATATTTAATCCCTCGGGATAAAACTTTCTTTACATTTAAATTGAATAGCTTTAGCTTTACATTACATTTAAATGGAAAGGTTAATAATACAGAAAGAATCTGTTTACATTCACATCTCCAACGATTGAAAAGTGTTCACAATATAAATTGAATATGTTTTCATTTATGTTAACACTGATTTGATAAGTTTGAAACTTTCATTAATTTTAAAATGAATATTTTCACATAGAAATTTACACTGGTTTAAGCTGGAAAACTTACATTAATTTTAAAGTGAAAATGTTTATATGGACATTTACACTGCTTGAAATTGTAAGTATTATACTTAAAATGTACATCATTTCTTTCATCTTTCCCTCCCCGCTCCGTATGGAACTTGGGACTACTTTCTGCTTTTAGTTCTAATTAAGAAACTAGCAATAAAGCGATCACCAGCCCGTGCAGTGGTGGTTCAGGAATCATCATTCTATACGCTGAGGTTGCCAGCCTCAAAGGACCTGGACATCCACGAACGATTTTCATGTATTAAAATTCACACGGCAATTTACATATATATGTTAGTTCACATGTTAGGGATATAAAATGTAAAACGACAACTTACGCCAATCCTGGCTCACAGACGTTTTGCTCAGATGAATAAAAAAGACTCGAATCGGCCTCTAACACGCGTCTGGGGTGTTGTTAATTTCGTGTTGTCCTTCAGTGTCCCCAGTCCCGTTTTCTTTATTTAATATGAAAGAGATTTCCTGGGCTTTGAAAGTCCGTCCAAAATTATCCAATAAAAGATGTCCGGTATGTTAAGAAGGGATTCTGAATTCTAGGCTATACTTCTAGCAAGGTCTAGGATCTTGGCAAGCGATCTTCACAGTGGAATAACACTGAAACGAGTCAGGTTATATTCCTGGTCTCCCACGCATCTGTTGCTTATGGAGTTAAATAAACGCTCCAATCATTTTCAAACAGGCGGGTGAGGGTGTGGTACTTTCAAAATATTCCATGTGAAATAAGGTGCGTACAGCAAAAGGTCACGTATTACTATATATGGCCATAAGATATACGATGCCTTGCGTACGGACTCGAGAACATGTCGTTAACCTCATATGACAACGTGTTCCAAAAGTAACAATTCATTACTTTATCAGAAAGTAATCTTTTATCGGTGTCTGTCCATAAGTTGTCTCCCCGTATTCCAAGCTTTGGTGATGCGCATACCCGTCTTTTCGGTGATTAGGCAGATATCGCTGGGCGATGTACGTGTTAATCTGTAGCGGCCAAGCTTGGTACAAGGGAATTTTACCTACCTGCCTCTGGTAATATTATCTCTACCTCTCCTTGCAAATGTGAGGTGTTTATCATCCGCAAGGAGTATCAGATAACAGACAAGACACAATATACTGAAAGTAGTGAAAGAATACTTGAAAATATAACCTATCTGCTACATAGTATAGAAAGAAAGAAAGTGCGACATTTGAAAGCACGCAATAAAAGTGATTAACTAATGTACATCTTCACCAGCCACTAATGTTGGCATCATTCACGATTTATTATGATGACGATTCCACATTGCGTTATGATTGTTTGAATTTTCGGTTATTGTTACACCTACACTCATACATGTGATTTAACTATTATGCCCATTTATCTATTGTATACCATTGTCAGTTGATTATCATGTTTCAATTCCTTACATTGTTTCCGGTTATTGTTATACCGGCGTAGTCATTTTTTTATTATGAGACGTACCTATTATGCCCATACTTTGCCATCAAGCTTTGTGGTTCTATTTCCAAAGGTTCCATTTATTTTTTTCATCACCCACTTCAGTGAAGTGTAGGATGACAGCCATTTTGGGCATCCGCCATATTTTATGTGCGCCCGCCATTTTTTTGGGTGTGGCCAGCTTTCCTTGGCGACGTTAACTCGCTGTCATGTTATATCATGTTTTATGATTCGCATATGTTTGAAAGAAATTGATGACTATCAACCCGTATGTTTGAGAGATATTGATGACTATCAACTCATATGTTTGAGAGATATTGATGACTATCAACCCATAAAAACGGTTTGCTAGTTTATTGATGATTGTTCAGTTACTGTTCTATTTTTGCCTATATATATTTTTGCCACTTATTAGTACTAGTTGTAGCTACCATGTCCTCCCTAGTTCTTCCATGTGTCCCTCGATTATGTTATGTCCATTAGTCCCTACCCCTTAATATTTCCATATTGAAATGTTATTGGTATCTTTTCACCCGTCCTTCCCTTCTATTGATTATTGTATTCCTTCCGACATGATTTCTGGTGGGATACATGAACCCCAATATCTTTTAGAGTTAGTAATTTTTTTTAGGGAATAAAGTGTCTCCCTTCCGGGATACGCTTTAGTGGCCCCAAGGCGTATGTGACAGTATGGACTACTACGTCGGATCAGCACTAAGGTGCTGCCATTTTATTAGAGTTAGGGTAAGAATACTTAAGCAAGATTTAACACTAAGTATTTTAGCGTGACTAATTAGTAAATAAACACTAGCCACAAATCCTATGAGTCATTCAATCATGGTAAACATAAAATGACATCATCAGAAATTGGGGTTGTAGCGATACAGGTAGGACGGACGTGATTGTTTTTTTCTGAAGGGGGTTAAGTGAGTGGTTTTTGAGCACGGGACGATGGCTGCAGTTTTTTGGTTTTCACCATCTTGTAAGTCCGATTGCTGTGTGATATTTCATGGGATGACTAGTTTGTATACCACACAAGAATATGTACTTATGAACCCGTTTGAAGTTATCAGAGTGTGTGTAGACATTAAATAAAGGTATTCATTCACATTTATACCAGCTTGGGCTTATTTTCCTGAGCGTCAGTAGGAAGTGTCCTTTGTTTACATCAGGTAATCGAGAAAAGTATGCTACCAAATTTTCTTTACGATCATACAGCCTACATCATAAAAACAGTACGAGTCTCCAAAAGAACTACCTGGGTTGTATTTCCAGTCACATCTGTAACTCACCATCTCTGGCGGTAGCCAGTAAAACAAATAATGAACATTGAAAAAGATACTGCCTCAAAATTTATTACCCTGTCACCGAACGTTTTATTTATCCCTTTCACACCCTGTCACACTTACAATCAGATGGCCTTGTGGAAAGAGTTATGTTATAACTCTATTTGTACAGTAAAATAGTTTCTTTCATTCTTTCCAATAAGGTGGTCTATTCCAGCAAGCTTAACATCTTCAAAATCTTTCCTAAAACTAACATCACAATCTACACGTCCATCTGCTTTCATTTCACAATTTAATTGAGCTAACACAGGTTTGAATTCCCACCAAGAATTACACAATGATCTCACACACACATATCCACTTCTATAAGGCACATATTAATAATATAATTATATATACATATGTAATTACTTTCTTTCTTACCCTCAAATACATGCAGACCGGCTTTTAATGGCTCTACAGACTGTGTCACCCTGCAGATGGCAATGGAGTCTGGTAGTAGACGATTTCGCTCGTGTCTGAAGTTTGAATTTTGTGGCAAGTGTACGATTTGTACCTTCCGCCTTATATAGGTCAAGGTTTCACGTAAGAGAAAGAATCTAGACCATAGTATTTTGCAGACCAGGAAAAGTGAAAATCTTAGGCGTTCTAGTCTCTTTATCTCTGAACGGTTTCCTTCATCCAAAGCTTATATTATTCTTAGGGCTAAGCTTCATCTATTGCATTATCTCTCTTATGTCTATATTAATCCGACTTTTCCCTGGAGCAGCCTAAACATGGCAAAGCACAACATGGTTCATGCATCTATGCCTTAAATACACATTTTCTCCGGTTCTACACCACTTCCAGTGAAGATCTAGCTATCTGCCAATAGCTCATGATCCCTACTTTCGAAGTGAGTCCTTCATTACCAACGTATACCGTTATTAACTGCACAGTGCCTTTCGAAAATTTGTCAACATCTACACTTTCTCGTTTTCCTACTAAAAGGCCTTAAAAATTATTTCAGCATTGCGTGACCCGAGCTGCCGTTTTGATTGGTTGTTTGGCTTTTCGGAATTTATGTACGGTGTAATATTTTGAATGAGGCCAAACTAGGATTCAGACTTCATCACATATAGTCAATATCGACTTAATATTTTTTTAGAACCTGTAACTGATTGAAAATGTCGAAAGAGCTTTATCTCGGAAAGTCGGACCGAATATGTTATGAAAGTTGGCAGTTCTGTTGAAGCCTAGAAATGTGTACTGTTCTGTACTAAACTATATATACCGTTCATGGGGTGCTTCTATCATGTTGTCTCTATAGTTATTAATGTTTAAAGTTGCACAAGGACTTTTGGGACACCCTGCATAAAAGACCTTGTGGTCTGGTATAACTTTATTTTTTCATTGCCACTGGCATGATATTCAACAAATGAGTTAACACTGGAACTGTGTCCTTCTCACTTCTGCTAACACTAAAATATTTATTGCCTAGAGCCACTCTCGTGTCTGGAGAGTTGTATTATCTTACGCCAAAAGTTAACGGAAAACATTACTTTAAGTAGGTAGGACATATCAGGAGGCAGGTACAAAATAACGTACCAGAGTGTTGATGGGGTCGTTTGTATATATGTCTCCATGGTTATTTTGTTTCCTACTAGAGTTACTTGCCTTTGTGCTAACTTCCTCTTCCTGTTCTCTTCCTCTTCCTGTTCCTGCCTCCCAGCAGGAGGGAGCAAATGTTAGAAAACCATTACAGCCATCCTTTACTACGAAGACTACACAACATCTGACGTGTTTTGATTTCGGATACTTTGTTTTCTTCATTCAGATACTGTACGATACATCAAAAGTCAGAAAAATGCCCGAGTATAACCATGGATAACTAACTAGCTAGCACTTTACCCTGGATGAGCTGAGTATAACCCGTGGTGTTAAGTCATAACTGGGTAGGACAGAGTAGGCTGTGCTGTGTTAAGAAAGATGAAGATATTACAGTTCAAGAAAGTTAACTTTTGTTATATTCGATTTTTCCTGATCAGTATTAAAATTATGCCCCTTTAGCCAATACTATCACCGCTGTTATTTCTCAGTGCCTGGTGCTTAAGACGAAAGCTCGAAATTGCAGATTACCGAGTCGATTCCTCCTGTTTCGGTGGCGTGATAACAGTACATGTTAATGGGTTCATCCTGCTAGCTCATAGACACAGGTAGTCCTTTCCAGCGCTTTGTATTTATCAACGCTGCACTGAGTTTAGGCACACAACTCTTCATCTCTCTCTCTCACTCTGCCTCTGTCTTCCTTACTCGTTCCTCTACTACCGTGAGGTGTAGAGATTTGGGAGAACGCCTTACTATCCTATCGGCTGTAAATCTGTCTCTCTCTTTTCTGTCAATTGCCCTATGATATAATCGAATGATCTTTATGGTTGAAAACCCGCCTCGCCACAAGAACGCATACATCCCTAAGAGGGAAAAAAGGAGATAGAGGCTGTAAGACAATTTAAAAAAAATTAATTAATGACCAAAAATGTCAACCGCTTGATGAGTTTTAACTAAGACATTTTGTGTTTATAATTTTAGATAGCATCTTTGATTGCAGCTCTTTGCTTATGATATTACCCCTCCTGTACACTGTAGGAGATATTAAATTTAATGTTGATATTTACTGTTGTGTATAGTAAATGTTGCTAAATGTAATGAGACGTGGCTAGCTGTCAAACATTCTCACATTATGAAGCATAATCACGAAGCCTGAACGCACTGGATACAACTCGACACGTTTAATCAACCATGTTATTAGAAGCAGAGAACAGGAAGAGGAAGTTAGCATAAGGGCAAGTAACTCTAGTAGGAAACTAAGTAACCATGGAGACATATATACAAACGACCCCATCAACATCTCCCCTTCTTTATGAGTGAACAAAGTCATTCATCCAAGATGGTTTCTTTCGATCTCTTTGATGTCTCTTAGGGCTAGATGGTAAATTAAGAATGTTTCTGTTCTTTGCCAGCTTTCCCAGGATTAGAAGTAGCTGGGGTTGAAGGATTAACTTCTGGAGGATTGGAACTGTTTAATTCAATAGTGTTCTCCATTTCTGTCAAAACAACTTGTTTCTCGGGTGGAAATGGAGAGGAGAAATCTATTTCCAGGTCTGCGGGATCAGGTGTGAAATGTGTTGTTTTAGGTCTTAGATGGATTCTGTTTCTGACATATTGACCTCCATTCTCCCCTTCAACTAAATAAGATCTTTCAGAGAGCCTCTTATCAATCCTTCCAGGTTGCCAGTTTGGTTGTTCAGGGTCTTGATAGTAAAATGGCTGGTGAGACAGCTTGGGCAGTTTTATCATAATACGCCTTCACTGATCTGCCTCTCTTGCCTCTACTTTCAATAACTCTACTGTGAGATGCAACAGGTTTCACCGCAGAAGGTATCAGTGTACCTTCTTTGATCCTTAGCCGCCGACCGTCAAAGCAGTCAGTGGCCATCACGCCTAGTGGCGTCTTGTAGGGCAACAACAAATTGATTCCACTTTGCTCGGTCGGCGGCCATCCTTTGTACAGTGCCCCGACTCTGGTTCATTCTTTGCATCTCAGCCTCCACAGTCCTCCAGCAGGTTGTTTTTGGTCGGCCTCTCTCTTGTTTTCCTTCAGGGGTCCAAAGCATAGCTGTTCTTGTGATGGCATCGGGGTCTCTTCTGAGGACATGGCCAACCCAGCTCCAGCGTCTGCCAGCTATGATGGTGTGCATGTCCTCCTGCTTGCTCCGAGTAAGCAGATCTTGGTTGGTGATGGTATTCGGCCAAAAGATTGGGTGAATTTTTCTTAGACATGTTGTGTGAAAAGAGGACCATTTCGACATTTCCTTCTCTGTAACTCTCCAACATTCCTCACCATAGAGAAGCACAGAAAGCACACAGCTCTGATGTAATCTTAATTTTGTGTTTGTGCTGTATTGAGAGAACTTCCAGATGTTGTTTAGGCTAAAAAAGGCTGTTCTTGCCTTATTCATTCTGATGTCGATGTCTTTGCCTGCCCCGCCGTCTGGTGTTACTATGCATCCTAGGTATGTGAGGGTGTCTGTCTGTACTAGTTGCTGATTCCTTACTGATATGGGCTCAGGGTTGCTCACACTGAGCGTCATGACCTCTAACTTCTTTAAATTGATGTTCAAGCCCACCTGCTGGCTAAACTTATTAAGTCTATCCGTTTTTTCCTTGATGTGTTGATGTGAATGTGCTAGTAGTGCAATGTTATCTGCAAATTCCAGATCTTCCAATGTAGTAAATGTAGTCCATCTTATTCCTCTTGGACTGCCCTCTGTTGTCTGGCGCATCACCCAATCTATGTACCTATTAAACAGTATTTCTGCTGGACTTTGGTCAAACCCTTGTCTTTGCGTATTATGAAGTTCAAGTAGTGCCTCATATGCATCTGTATTGTTTTGAATGGTCTTTCTCATCATACCCTTGATGAGTTGCACAGCAGATTCAGCTAATCCATTGGCTTTATGGTGACCTGGTGCTAATTTAACATGAAGTATTCCTCATCTATCAGTAAATGATCTGAACTTTGCAGACGTAAACTGAGTACCTGAGTCAGAGACAATAACTTTGGGAACACCGTAACGAGCAAAATGAGACTTCAATTTCCTGATGAACAACTGTGCTGTCATTGTAGGTAAAAGTTGAAGAAGTAGTCAATCAGAACTAAATAATATCGACCTTGAGATGTCATCTCAATCCACAAGGTGTCTTTTCTTGAGGCTACGTACACCATCACCAGTAGTTTCACGTGTGAGTCGCGCAATGTCATTATACGATCATATGTAAACGTTGCTGCAAAACCTATATTGGTCAAACAGGCAAACGACTTGGCGACAGATTCAGCCAGCACTTGAATGACATCTCTCAGCAAAAATTCACACCAGTTGCCATACACTTTAAAGGTCCTGACCACCATGGTCCCATCGACATCCAGGTTACGGCGATCAGATCGTGCTCCTCTGACACTGCTAGCCGAGAACAGCTTGAGAACCGTCTTATCCACCGCATGGGGTGTCTAAAACCAGCTGGTCTTAACACTCTACACACCTTTGTCTGAGGTCACCCTGTCCTCTCTTGTTCTATTTTGACTCTTTCCACTCTTATCCTATTTTTCTATTTTTCTGCCGCCCTCTAATAATATGTATGAATATATAATACACTGTTTTTAATATGTCTAGATTTTTTTTTATTATCTCCAACTCATTCTGTCCTCTTCTATTTCCAGTCCCCACTAATATTACGTTTGGGTAGCTTATTGTTCAGTTTCGTTTTTTAGTTTCTTAGTATGTATTGTGTACATCCGGTGGTGGCAGTCATTTCCTTTTCGGGCACGCACGTCCGTTCGCGGGCAGCAAATGCGTTAGGACTTCAGGGAAGTACCTAGTTTTAATTTTAATTTTGTAATATTTATTTAGGTTCTTAAGTGTCCTATCGTAACGTTGGCTATTTTCTGTGTCTTTTGTCCTCGTAAGACGAATCACCTTTTTCAGATTTTTTTTCTCACATCCATCCATAGATACCGTACTATGCCGCAAAAACTATGAACTCCTGAGATCAAAGAATTATCTCATGATTGTGTTCGTGTTGTCTGTTCAGAACTGAAGGAGATGTTGGCTTTTATATAATTATTTTAGGATAAAGGATTAAAAAAACGAAGAAAATAACAACGACAAAATAACAACAACAAACAATTTACTAAATGTTGATGGGGTCGTTTGTATATATGTCTCCATGGTTACTTTGTTTCCTATTATAGTTATTTGCCCTTATGCTAACTTCCTCTTCCTGTTCTCTGCTTCTAATAACTTACTTACTTACTTAGTCGTTCTCCTTCTACCGTGAGGTGTAGAGGTTTGGAAGAGAGAGCTCCAGATTTCTATCGGCTGTCTTTCTACGCGGAAAATTAGAAACTACTATAACCGTGCTCGTGTTATGATTTCAAGACTGGGCACGGTATCCAATTAAGTATTATGTAACCGGGAGACTGTATACAATTAAGGGGGCATATACACCCAGAAATAGACAAAAAAGATTATTTTTGATTTGCATATAATAATTGAGTTTTAAATATTTACAAGCCTTTTTACTTCGATATTCTTTTTGAATTATGTGTTTATCTGTAATAGTTTATGAGTTATCAATGTTCAAAGAGAATCAGTGTGTTCCAAAAATCGCTGACTTTTAGTCCCAAAATATGCTTTTTTGCTAACCTTCATATTGGAAGGTATACCAAATAATAAACACTCCCTAGAAAAAATATACTCAATACAACGAATGCAATTAATACTCTTTTTTCATCCATCATGGCGGTAAAAAAAAACAACATAAATGTGATTGAAACTTTGAGTTAATTTGTGGAAATACGTGAATATATTTGTGATAATTATGCCTTCAGACAAAAAGTTCGGTAAAGGTATATCAAAGAAGCGTAAATTTCATGGCAATCAATATACGGCTGAATGAAATGAAAGGAAAACAATCCTACAGAATGCATCGACATTCGGTACTGAGCCATGCGTTCATAGTTCAACACCATCGATGCAGACTGAATGTTTTGATACTGGAATGAAACGAAATGCCACGCCCCTTTCACGATCAGAGCAGAAAATTCTGGACATTAGCAACCTAACACATGACTCTGATGAGGATATGTTTGAGTGAAGCTGTGACACAGATTCTGCAGAAACTGACGAGGAAGGTAATTATAATGTTAATGATACTGATTTGCTTGAGGGGCACAGAATTGTTGACATGGGTCTTCTTGGTCAGAACATTGCTGAAAAATTGTTGTGCACCTTTTGCCAAAGTTCTGTACAATTAGTTGAAGTCAAAAGGCAAGGACTTGAGAGTGAATTTGTATTTCATTGTAACAGTGCAAACTGTCATGAACAAAAACATTTCCCTTCAAGTAGTCAGCTCTTAGTAGGCAATGCAAAGGTAAATCTTATCAATCGGCGTGCAGCTTTTGCCATGCGCTGTATTGGCTGCAGTCACACCGACTTAAACACTGTCTGTGGTATAATGGATTTACCACCCCCAGTTAGACACAGCAGCAATGCTACTATACAGAAAGGAGTGGAGGATGCTGCTACTAGGGTGCAAATTATTAGCATGAAAAATGCTGCTGTTCAAGAGTATGGGAGTGCAGAAGAAGGTGACAAGAAGTTCCGAGACATTGATGTATCTTGTGATGGTATCTGGATGACCAGAGGCCATTCATCTATTGTTGGTGCCACAACTGTGATTGGCTTGCAAACTGGAAAGGTAATAGATACTCAGACAAAGAGTAAAAAGTGCAAATCTTGTCAGTACTGGGAGAAACAAGACCACAACACAGACAAATTTCAACAATGGAAACAAAGTCATGCTGAGGTTTGTACGATGACCCATCACGGATCCTCAGGGTCAATGGAAGCAGCAGCAGCTTGTAACATTTTTTCTTGCTCAGCAGACAAGTATAATCTCAGGTATACAAAGTTCATTGGGGATGGAGACACTAACAGTTTCAAAAAGGTGTTTGAATCCTAGCCTTATGGAGAGGATTGTCTGATAGAAAAAATTGAACGTGTGGGTCATGTTCAGAAAAGAATGGGTACTAGGCTGAGAAATCTTAAGAAACTTTCTAAAGGAAAGTCTTTGCCTGATGGTAAATCCATAGGTGGTAAGGGTAGACTAACAGATAGTGTCATTGATAAGCTACAGGTATACTATGGAAATGCCATACGAGCTAACAAAAACAACCTTTGCAAAATGCGAGAAGAGGTTTGGGCGGTGTATTTCCATAAGACATCAACAGATGATAATCTTGTTCATAACTTTTGCAACATTGACTGGTGTCCCTACAAACAGGCTGTCAGAGAGATGGCATAGTGAATGACTTTAAGCACAAGAGAAACCTTCCAATTGCTGTCATGGAGGCTATTAAGCCCATATTCAAAGACCTCTCCAAGACAGAATTACTGAGAAAGTGCCTGCAAGGTTACACTCAAAATTATAATTAATCATTGAACAGTTTAATATGGAAATATTGCCCTAAAATAAAAAATCAAGGACTTTCAACTGTAAATACAGCTGTTGCAATTGCTGTGTGCATCTTTAATGATGGAGCTAACAGCCTGAAAACAATCCTTCAGGAATGGGACATTCAGCCGGGAAAATGTATGCATACATTCTGTGTAGAAAAAGACAGTCTTCGCATAAAACATTCACAAAGGAAAGTTAAAGCTGCTTCTCTTGAAGCAAGAAAAGCCAAGAGACGTAGGAGGCTTGTCCTGGATGAAGAGCAGACACAAAGAGAGGATCAGCCGTATCTTCGTGGGGGATACTGAGCTCTTATCAGATAAGTGTTTTAATATTTTAAAAACTAAACTTTAACGAAAACAGGACCTGCGATTCACAGTTCCGGTGATATTTTCTACAATTGTAAAGCTATAGCCTTCAAATTTTGCGCACTTAAAGCCCATGTTATCCTTTATGGCATGAACGTCCACTTTCTTCTTACATGGTATAGAAACAGAGATATTGCTATACAAAGTTCTAAATTTGTGCTATTTAAAAGGGTCATATTGCAAGAGCCATATCTACAAAGCTCATTGGGGTAGACATTTTTGGGTGGTTCACGCCATAGGTAGGGATGTTATGCACATCATCTGCTGGTTTGGCATTCTTTGCACTTTTTATGTGAGTGAAATTCATTCCCAGGTGCACTGGGGGTTTTCCTTTCATTTTTTTTCATCACTTCATGTTAATTAATTATTTTCACATAAAATTTAAAATTTATAAAGTAAACTTTGTTCATCATAAAATATACTATCTCTTGTAACATGTGGCCAAATTTTATGTCAACAAGTTTGTTAGTTATTTTTCTGTTAATTTTTTAAAAAGATAACCCATTTTTGGCAGGGTGTGCCCCCTTAAGTTACATGTGGCCGGGTGGTGAAGTTGTTATTTCATGTCTAAGTGAGTGATGGTTGTACTGGCTTAAAGCTCGCCAGAGGTGTTGATTACTCAGACTTTATTTGTTTTACAGGTATCGTTCCATTCCTCCTACTGTTGAAGTATGTGGAGAGCTTTAGTGGTTAAGATTTTTGAACCTGGAAAATGCGTCTACGTTATCCAACAGGCAAATAATCCTCAACAGCCTTGTTCATTTAAAATGCTTTATTTAACATCAAACGGTTCAAATGGTTTCCAAACAAGTTTTAACAAATTATACAATTTTATACATCAGACGAAAATGGTCGTATGTTCTTCTCATAAATAACATATTTCCTGTCTTCACTTCAAATCAACAAATCTCCTTATAATAGTCGTTACCAATTTCATATTCTTCGATTTTCCTGGATTTTCAAAGTCTCATATTTACTTTCTTTCCTTTGTAGTTTTCTTCATTTGCTTTATTCTCTAATTCAAGCTTAATCGACCATTTTTCTTATATGTCCTTCATCTTCATTCTCTCAAGTAGGCTTATCGGTATTTTCATAGTATATCAAATGTAGCTGAAATTAACACTTGCGGGGCAAAAATTTACTTACTTGTAAATCGAATAACAATACTAGTTCCATGTGTACAAATACATATATCTGAATTTCAGGCACAATAAATGTTGAGAACCTCAACTAAAAGAGCCAGAGTGTGGACACGTCTATCTGCATTGCTCTTTTCTTCATGACTACTTGCCGGTCACTAAATTCTTGCCGACAATTTTTTGCAGTGTTCTGAGCTTGCTGCATTCTCATTGGATAAATATCACGTGCTGAAAAGCGTGATGTCGCTATTTCTAACCTGCATCCTTATATCTCTATGACGACTGCCTGGTAAAATTAGCGTGCATTGTGTCAAACGCTGACCTAGCTGAAAATTCACCACTTTTGTATCCTACTCCTAGTGTCTCGAGTTATTTTTATTTTAGTTAAGAATTCTGCTTGTTTATTTTAGGGAATTGTATTTTATATTAATTATTATGACTAGACTCCAACACGAATAAATGGTCAAGTGGTCGGCCAAACGGCCACATATAGATCCCGGGGCCATGCAAATGTATCCCGCAGGGAGACATTTGAGTACTATCAATACCAGAAGAAAAAAAATCCCGAAAAATTTTCTAACTCCAAAATTTTTCAGAAAAATTTAACCTAAATCACTAACCGGGGGCTCTTGTATATATGCATTATATGACTGTCATACTCTAACCAAGCTTTACAAATGGATATCATTATTCAATACCTAGGCTACCAAAATTTTGCCGTGTGGCAACCTTGAACAACAAAACTGTTAACACCAATCTAAAATGTGCTACCCAGAAATGTACTGAGTGGGAACAGTGCAAAATTTGTTATATGGACTAACTCAAATCTAGTTCAAATCATGTGTTATAAAACTTCCTTATTACTCTAACAAAATACATCCAATTCATCTCGAGGCATCCACATTGTATAATTGTCTAAATAAAGTCCATCCATAATGTAACCAAATCAACTTCTAAGTATCCATGTTATATAGATAATATTGTAGTCCATTCATAATAGTTCCAAGTTATTTCCAAGTATCCACATTTATCATGACAATAGGGAGCCGCGCTAGCGTAGTGGTTACCACACCGCTCTGGCGACCGGGTGATCCAGGATCAAACCCGGGTGACGGCATTTGAGGATTTTTCGTCGACCGGAATTTGGACTGGATTACCTCGAGACCTGGCGAGGACATTTGAAGGAGTGTCGTCGACCAGGGATTGGCGGCTCTTGAGCCGACCCAGCTGTAATGGGTACCTCCGAAATCGGAGAGTATTTGCCTGAATGGCGAGGGCACCTGTCTCTGTACAAGAAAAAAGGGATACTCACGTAAAATCAATGTCAGGTTATACATAAATAATAACCTGAGATTTCGCCTCGAGTATTAGCGGGCGTAAGAAAAAAAAAATCATGACAATGATAGTCCATTCATAATAGTTCCAAGTTATTTTCTAGGTATTCATGTGTTGTTATTTTCTAGGTAAGTCATTCATAATGCATTACTATGTTAGCTAAACATGTCTAAGAATACATTTTTCATAATTCATTTGACTCTAATTTAACAATCAACATCTCAATATGTCAGCACAATTGACAAGATGAGGAAAAATATCTTACAATATTACGGTACGACACTGAATCTGCATTCTGAGACGAAGATTTGTCAAATCATTTGTGTCTGGAACATCTACCGTCAGACTTAGTACAGTCTGAGTCAGTCAGATGCGCAGTCTATGATCTTACAAAAACGTATCTCTATAGTACATTGTAATTCATCTATAATTCTTCCAAGTTAGCTACAAAAAAAAAAAAAAAAAAAAAATCCAGAATTTTATTCATTAAAACTCGTTTAACTCCAATCTAACAACCAATATCTCATACATGAGCAATATTTAACAAAATGGAAATTATTTGACATTTGTACAAAGTCGACACCGAATCTGCCTTCTGAGACGAAGATTTGTCAGATCGTTTGTGTCTGTAACATCTGCTGTCAGAACTAGTATAGTCTGAGTCTATAATCTTACATTAATATCTCTGTGGTGCAGGTAAAGGAAGGGATGGAAAGATCATCATGTCAGGGGTGGAAAGTGCTCAGCTCGACAATTTGTTACGCACAGTCGCAGAAAGCAATATAGGTTATAGTAATACCGTCAAAGGCAATGTCAAGTGGACTGGTCCATAAAAGTGTTATCAGTTCTACTTAAGTATCTGTCACGTGATCTTTTTTCTTTACCTGCCACAGAAGTGAGTAAGAATGTGTTATTATTATTATTTCATTTTCCATCAAGAATGTATGGATATAAGCGAGAATGTGTTTATGTAATTTTTGTATTGATGATTGATGACACATTCAAAAATACAGATTAATTGTAGACGGTTTGACCACATGAGTGAGTGTCGGTATACAGAATGTATTAATTGGTATTTTTATTTATTTATTTATTGTTTTGTTTATTTTATTATTTATTTATTTATTTTTTCCCAATTACTATCTTGTTTGTTTAAAAAAAGAAAAACCTACTCATTTTTTATTATGATTGCATATTGTATATGAATGCTGTTATGTTAACTTTATAACGTTGCATGCCCTTAAAGTAATGCTTAAAGTAACATGTGGGAATGAAAGGATATAGTATGCAAGATAAATGTCGTGTGGTGAGTACTGGGGCAACTACAACAGTAGTTTTTGCCAGGAATAGTCTATGAGATATTAAATATAAGGTCTCTAGAAATTGGCTCGTTAAGAAAGAATAAAGACCTATTCGAGATAGGGACAAGAAGACAGGAATGCGAATGCTTTCCACTAGACAGTGTTTTCTAATTAATTATGGAAAGAGTTCTGTTTCCCCACGACCTTAGCTTCTGCCCTCAGATCCCGTAAAGAAAAAGCCCCCAACCTCATCTGAGTAGAGAAAGGTTCCTATAGGTGAATATGTAACACCGACAGCACGAGTGATACATTAACAAACTAGATAATGATCAAACGATCGTTGGGTTTATTAATGAAATATCCACACATATAGGGTTAGTAATGATTAGAACGTGATGATGGTGAAAGACGATTCACAAAAAAACACACAGATGAGATAATAAAATTGCAGTTAATTAAGTAATAGTTAATTAAGAATGAACTGGTGTAAAGTTAAATGATGATGTAATATGATACGTGTTACCAAATTGGTGAGTAATCTACACAGTCCATGTGTCTCTAAATGCTTCGCATTGATATGACGATTCACATGTATGCATCCACTGTCCCAAGTTGTTATACGTTATGTCGAGTGGAGTATCTCTAAGCTGAGGACGTTCTGATGAATACTGTTGTCGTACGGAGAACGCTGACGAGATATCTATGTATATTCCTTCACTGTTTGAGTATATCTCTGTAGTGTTGATCAACAGTTAATAGCTGTCATATGAACAAAAGGTCTGTTGTCTAATCTCCCGAGGGTACTGGCCAGACTGGATATCTTCACGAATCGGTAGTGATATGTAGACTCATAACCTTGCATATGTAGTCGTGATTCATAAAATATATATATATATATATATATATATATATATATATATATATATATATATATATATATATATATATATATATATATATATATATATATATATATATATATATATATATATATATATATATATATATATATATATATAGTCTGCTTCATAGAATGCGCTTAAGAGGGTGTTGCCCTTGCTATAAATATGCGATTCCTCTTTTGAGCTCTTTTGCTTGACTTCAGATAATAATGATCTTTCGAGTGATTTAAATTTATGATGACTCTGTTGAACTTGTGATAACTCTGTATTGAACTTGTGATAACTCTGTATTGAACTTGTGAGCAAGCAGTATATGGTGACGAAAAATGCTGCGTCCACCTTCTGACTTGTGGGTGAGACAATATTCCTTTTTAATTGAGGAATGAAAGATGTCCTATGGCGAATTCTGCTAGCCAAATGTCCGTTTTTAATAACTTATTTCTGGTTAGACGTCAGACACGTTGCGTGTAGACTCAGACTTCTGATGAACTGAAGACACACAAAAGTCTTCGTAAGTTTTTCACATTTAACATCACTGGTTGACTTGCATTTAAACTACTGCTCATTATTCATCTCTCTCTCTTTCTGAGTTCAATTCTAATGATGTTAAATATCTTGTGCATGAGAGTGTGTGCGCATGGGAGACTGTGATGATGATAAAGGTGACGTATGAACTATTAATTACCTCCTATCATCCTATCATCTTCTCGGAAGATCTTCTGATTTTATTAATCAGTTATGCCAAGAATTATTTGAAACTTTATCTTTCGCACATTTTAGCTGTGAGGTTAAAATAAACAAAAATAAGAAAATGTATTAATAAGTATAAGATCTACTAACCTTCTTTTCCCTTCGCAAAATCCTTTAAGAACACAATTAATCACAGAACTGAATTGTTATCCACTCTGAATAAACACGTGTATTAGGCTAGGCGTTTTTGGGATTAATCTCTTCTTCACAAGGAAAAAACTGGACTCCTTCCTAGAACAAGCTACGCAGTAGATTATATTTCTGCCAGTTCAATATGGGTTTCTTGTACAGCTCCGCCCATGCCAACCAATCCTTAATGGCCCCTCTGGTCACTCATTCACAGGATCGCTCTTGTCCCCTGTCAGTCCAAACGTGGGTGTAGTTTGACCTCTGATTGTTTATTGTTCACCTGGCCAAGATGGGAGTCCAATGTAGTAAACCAACGCTTGTCTGAACAGCGGCCGACCTAAGATAACACCATTACAGCATGAGACGTTTTCCCCTGGCCAATCTGGGCGTCCAATGTGGTGTCACAGAAATTACAGCATGCCCAGATGTGTTTTCACCAGATTTATCACGGTGCAATGTGGGCTTCAAACGATAATGTCAGGCATGGGGACTCAATCAAAGGACTTTTATTTCCCCCGATGAAAGAACAAATGTGGTTCTCTAGATACCGGTCGCGAGTAATCACAACGATGAATTAGCAAATGTGGGTCGCAAATATGGGATGAAAGAGCAAATGTCGGAGAAAATACAATATGAAAAATATGAAAAATGTAGGAAAAGATGGAGCAAAGAGGCCTATGCGTTCGTTTATCACAATAGCCCCTCCTCAAGTGTGATGTCAATCGTACTCAGAAGAGCTTAGCCTTCTTGCTCAGGATTCCTTAATCCTTTTCCTCATCTTCGTTTTTCTCTCCGGTTTCCACCCTTTCCTCTACTTGTCTGTGCTCTCCGTCCTGCCTCATAGGATGACGGCTTAAAAATTCCGCTCCTACGTTATGTTTTCCTTGGATATAGTCCACTTGGAACGTGTAAGGTTGTAGAACAAGCGACCACCTCATCAGTCTAGCATTCAAATTCTTTGAATTGGCGAGGAAGGTCAGAGGTTGGTGATCACTCTGGATTGTAAATTTCCTTTCGTACAGGTATGCTTGAAATTTGTGTATTCCCCAGACGAGGGACAAACATTCCTTTTCGAGTGTGGAATAGTTTTGTTCTGCTCGGTTTAACTTCCGACTCGCATATGCGACCGGAAATAGATTTGGTGGGCTTCTGTCATCTGGCTGTAGTAATGTAGCCCCGATTCCAATGTTACTGGCATCTGTGCGCAAGATGAATTTTCTAGTTAAATCCGGAAGCCGTAAAATAGGTTTTGTGGTGAGTTTCTCTTTTAAGAGTGCATATGCATGTTCACATTCTGCTGACCATGTCACTTTATCTGGGTTTCCTTTCTTGGTTAGCGATGTAAGCGGCGCACAGAGGCTATTAAAATCCTTTATATATCTCTGGTAGAATCCACAGAGAGATACAAATGACCGGACATCCCTTTTTGTGGACGGTCTCGGTGCATTTCTCAGCTTCTCAACGTTTTGAGTCTCGGGGAACATGGTCCCATGGGATATGGTATGTCCTAGGAACTCTAGCTGTTCACACCCAATTTGACATTTGGTTGGGCGGGCGGTTAGTCCCGCTTCTCTGTGTCTGTTAAACAGCAAGGATAGCGCTGATATATGTTCTTCAAACGATTCAGTAGCTACTAGGATATCATCCATAAAATTGCAGATGGCGGGATGATTCAAAGGATCTAATAACTTTCGCATCATCCTTGTGAAGACACTAGGAGCATTGTTCAGTCCAAATGGCATCACATTAAACTCGAAGTGTCCATCGGGAGTACTGAAGGCTAACAGGTTCCTCACCTCAGCTTTTACCGGTATTTGATAGTACCCTTTACTGAGGTCGATCTTTGAAAAATAGCGAGCCCTGCTCAGCTTAGTAAATAGCTGGTTCTGGTCCGGTAACGGTTCTGGCTGGAACTGTGTTAACGCATTCAGCTGTCGGTAGTCGATGCACAGGTGGTGTTCTCCACTGGGTTTGCGTAATAGCACCACTCCCGCACTGTTAGGGGACTCCGACTTCGAAATTATGCCTTCCTTAAGTAAGTAATCAATTTCTTGCTTTAATGCCGTCGCCTTGGCATACGGAATCGGATAGGTTCTCATTCGGACGGGCGTAGGATCCGTGACTTCCATGTCAAACTCCATCAGGTTTGTCCGGCCCGGTTTGTCTGACAGAGAGTCAGCGTGGTTTTCCATCAATCTCCTTACTTTTTCTTGCTGGGCTTCCGTTAAGGTGGAGCTTATTTTCACATCTAAATGTGATTCCTCCTGTATCACCGCGTACTCTACGGATGATAATGGCTCCACTTCCATTTGCATTGCAATGGCCATAGTCATGAGGTGCGCTGGTTCGGCAGGGGCTCGCTCGTAAAACTTCTTAAGCAGATTTAAGTGATAAATTTTCTGCTTTCCGTTCACGGCGATTTTATAGTTGGTGCGAGAAATCTTTTCCACCACTTTGTAGGGTCCCCTCCAGCAAATCTGCAATTTATTACTGCTACTTGGCAGATGAAGTAGCACCTTCTCTCCTACTGCTAGTTCTCGGTCCTTCGCATTGCGATTGTAATATTTGGCATGCCTCCGCCTAGCTTCCCGTACTTTTGCTGTGGCTAATTCCCAGCCAGTCTTCAGGCGTTGTTTCAAGTCTGTGACGTACTGGAAGGCTGATGTGACAGTGTCGTCTGCCTTGGCATCTGTCCATGTTCTTAGTAATGCTTCTAATGGACCTTTAATAGGTCTTCCGAAGAGTAATGTGGCGGGAGGAACTCCAGTTGACGCATGCGGTACTTCCCTATAAGCAAACAATGCGGCAGGAAGATACTGATCCCAAGTTTCTGGCTTCTCCTGTGCCAACTTCCGAAGAATAGAGGTGAGCGTCCCGATAAACCGCTCTACTTGCCCGTTACTTTATGGGTTGTCACATAATATCTTTTGTTGCGCACATGGACTTTGGTGGAATAAACATATATTTTGGTGCGCACGTCAGCTTTAAAGAAAATGGTGCAAAGGGGTGCAATGGAATGGAGTGAACAGGAAGCCTGACAGAGAAAGATGTCAGTTGGCCGGCTTTAGAAGCCGCATTGCATATTAATCGTGCTCTCTTTAAGGGTGCTGGGTTTTGTACAGCATTGTTGTATAGTCCAGGGGTAGTAGGACTTGTTGATCCAGTCATATGGTTATTGCTGACAATGTATTGCTATTATTATTGAATTCCTACGTGTTTCATTGTTATTATTAAAAAGGGAGATTGTCAGCACGCCTTCGTGTACGCTTTGTGAATGGCGTTTACAAGTATGTTGATTGTGTGACCTTTCGCAGTTTGATACGAGCTTAGAGGACAATGTCATGAAAGTGTAGATATTATACTGTGACATATTTTTGGGGGCTGTGGTCCTCTATACACGTGTATTTTAGCGTTCCACTTTGTTAGTGACTGCTGGTATCTGGATATTTGTAGTATTGATCTTATTACGGGCTCCCTCGTAGCAAGTTTACAGTTGTCGAGGCTTTTGTTGGCGATTGGGTTGCATCCCATTATATGTGCGATTGTTTTTTCTGATGAGGACATTTTGCAATGGGTTTGTTGTCGGCGAAAACAAGCTACAAGTTCGTGCATGGACTCATTGCGCAGTGTGAAGACAATGAAGCTAAGGTTTAATGAGTTCCTGTCTGGCTGGGGCGACGACGATGCCGTCTTGTTGTTGGATTAGCTCCATTGTCAGTGATTTGGAGAGCTAATTGTGGGTCTGTCGTAATTGTGGTGGAAAATAGGAGGTTTTAGTTCCTTCCAGGCGTAGGCGAAGAGGTTTTAATTTGTCGGTCGTTGCAGTTGCAGCTGATTTTTGGAGTATCGGTGGTCCAGTGGTGGCCTACCTGCTGAGAGCACGAATACATCGCCTACATTGGGATCTGTGTTACAACAAATTATGTGGATACTACACGTGTGTACCTGCCAGTACACATCTTACAGCTCGCCTCTACCGCGAATACGTTGCCTTGCCTGTGCATGCTTATTGCGCGACTCTGCTGCAGTGACTTTTTGTCCGCATGAAAATTTAACTCGTTTGTGAATACTACGGACTATCGTTGTCGTGCTGAGAAACTGTTCGTGATGAGGAACTATACGTGATTTACGGAGCAGCATTATTCGTGAATGCTGATGCTGGTATATAGCGTTGGATGAGACAGAACATTGTAGTCGTGCTGATTAATTGTACGTGAATGGTGGATACGACCATGACACATTTTCTGATGCAGTGGTCTATGTTACGCAGCTGATAAAAGACGTGATGGACTTTATGTCGTTTCTTGCTGCAGCCATAGTTCAATAACGAATGATATTTTCTGGACGTCGCTTAGTTACCAGTTATCATTTATTATGCTGGTATTGCCTTTCTTGGACACAGACATAAGAAGGCCAGTTACATTGGTGTGGATTTTTGAGAGCGGAACGGAATGGGAAAATACTGAACATTGATTTATTTTCTTATTACTACATCCATTGGTGGCTTCAAGGTTTCAGCTACGAGAATACCTGACGCCGATTGTGGATCTTGGTTTTGAATTTGTTCAGAACATTTTGCCGCAACCGGACAGTGCAGAGTGCACTAAGCGTAACTGATTGTGGCAATAACATTTGTTGGTACTATTCGTGCTTTTGTCTCGTGATTCATTATCATCATTCGATTGAGGAGCTGGGATTGGAAATTTGAGGATTCAGTTTACAGAAAGACAGTCATAAATTTAGTTATATTTCTTGTTTTCTTTTCTCTTGCTGTTCTACTTTCTTTTTTGACGTCACTTTATTTTATGTGTTTCCCGTATCGTCATGTTTTTAATTACTGGTCTACTCTGCTCATCCATTTGAATTTTTTTCGTTTAGCTCGTTTCTCCATATGCTGGTAGTTGCAATGATGCTTTTCTGTTACTATTTTATTATCTGTTCTTTTCATTGTCTCTGATACTTTCATTTGCAATTTCATTTGTTTTACATATTTCAATTATTTGTGTGACTTCTTTCTGCCTTTTGATATTGCCTTGCTACAGACCTCGTCGCTTCACCGTCCACTACTGGTTTTCGTGCCGTCTTTGTTGTCTTATTATTGTAATGCATTGGTTTTAAGTGTGGTATTGGTGGCGTGTTTAACATATTTTTTTTTTCCTTATGGGAAAGGGATCATGTTGAACTGATTTCTTTAGACAGTAACACTGTCAGTGTTGCAGTGGGGTACAGGCTCAGAGAGTTGACCCTGTTCACTGTCCAGCATAACTGACCGTGCACATTTTCAGTGTTTTAGCGGTGATTGTCTTGTTTGTATGCATAGTGTCATATTTTTGCAAGTATTCTTTTTCGTCATGTTTTGCTATCGTGTTCTCCTGTTTTCTTCTTGCTATCTTGTACATAAGTTATATTGACAATCTCCTTGTTCTCGTTTGTTAACAGTACGGTTTGTATATACTTATTTGTTTCTATCTCATATATCTGTCATCACTTTCTTATCGTACTGTTGGTGTTTGTTTGTCAAGTGAGTTCGTGTCTCATCATTATATGTACTGTTCATAGTATATGGATTTTTTATTTCCTTTCTTACATGATATGTATTTGTAAAATCACGCATTGGTGAAATAAGAGATGGGGTACGGACATCATTTTTTTAGCCATTATGCAGATGTCCTTGTCTAAAGCTACCACTGTGTGAGCTTGAGATTTATGTCATTGTATCTTGACATTGATTGGGTATAGACAAGCAAGGATTCGTTTCATCGGATCCCTTATTTTGAACTGTCTTGTCATACTGTATTTTCACCTGCTTGTTTTTTTAATCAGGTGTATTCGTGACTGCAGGTACATCGTACCCATCGTCTGCACATATATATTGGTCGTGTGCAACAATATATTCATTATTAATTTTGTAGGGGTATGGGTACAATTTGAGGAACTGGGAACCTTCATACTTTTACTTATTTCTTAGCTTGCCACCGCATTTGTATTGCACATAGATCTATACTATGTCTAGCCTAAATGATTTTATAGAAATTGGAGAAAAGACAGGAAAGTCGGGGGATTCTTTGCTTGAGTGGGCAAAGGCCGAACACAAAGGGTATGAGTTACAGAAAAAACAAGAAGATGACAGACGAGAACGCTATGAGGAGCGTCAACTACAAAAATTGAAGATTGAAGCAGATAAAGAACTGAAACAGATTGAAGCAGATAGGGATAAGGAATTGAGACAGATTGAAGCAGATAGGGATAGGGAACTGAGACAGATTCAAGCAGATTCAGAAAATAAAAAAATTGAGGCAGATCTAAGACGGATGGAGTTAGAAAAAATGAAGATTGAGGCGGACAAGGAAATTGCTATAAAAAAGTTGGAGCTTGATTCTGGCAATCCTAGTTCGACTTCTAGGGAGCCAGCTCGCCCTTATAGACTACGATTACCGAATTTTCGGGAGGAAGTAGATAGCATGGACTTCTTTTTGGAGAGATTTGAATCAGAGGCTCTTGCCTGGAGGGCAAGGAAGGAGGAATGGCCTTCACTTTTATCTGCATTGCTTTCCGGCTCTGCTTTAAACACCGTATATAGTTTGCCTGTGGCTGACAGAACTAATTATGATACCGTAAAGGCAACATTGCTGAGAGAATTTAAGCTGACAGCTGAAGGGTATCGCTCTCGTTTCAGAGATGCGATGCCTAGTGCCGACCAAGATTTCGGCTCTTTTGTCACCAAAATTAAACTTATCCTTAATAGATGGACAGAGCTGGAGGGAATAACTAGGGATTTTGATGGACTCTTTGATCTCATGTTGCGGGACAAGGTGTTGTCCTCATGTTGTTCTGACATGGTTGCATTTTTTCAAGAACGCAAACCCAGAGACATTACTGCTATGTCAGAGTTGGGGCGGCAGTACGTTACCGCTCACCCTGGTAAGACAATTCACAAATCATTTGTCCCTGAGCCTTTCGCTACATGTGTTGGCAAGGTTATTGGGAAACCTTTCCGGCAACATCGGTCCAAGAGTGCGGACAGGTTTGCCAGGAGAAGGTTTGATCGGCAATACTCTAGTGGGCATGGATCTCATGGGAACTATGATAATTTTAAGGGATACAGATCTCCGAAAAAACAATCGTTCTACCGTCAGGATAGATCTCCGTTTAGATACACGGGAGATAGGCATGAAAGGTCTACTCGGAGGCAAGTCCGAATAGACACTCCCAGCGATCCCGATCACCGCTGGTATAGAAGAAGTGGTCAGAGTAAAAGGAATGACAGGGATGACAAACGGGAGCAAGAACTCCTCAATTCACCACAGGGTAGTCCTAAAAAAGATGATGGTAGTCAGCTTCGTTGTGGCGCGTGTGACGGAAGGGGACATGCTGCAAGAGTCTGTCCAAACAATTCAGAAAAGGCTAATGCTGCATACGTTCTGAAAACCTTTAATAACGAAGATTGCGAGGGATGTAGGCCTTTGTTTGAACCTGATGGCAGACCATTACTAATTTGTGGTCATACTCTGCTTTGCCTCTCTTCTCTTGATGGGAGCGGAAGCTTAGAATTACACCAGGGCATGGTTCAGAACTGGTTGGTGTCTGTGTTGCGGGACACTGGATGCACTACGATAGGAGTGCGCAGATCATGTATTGACGAATCGTGCCTTATTGGTAAGACTGTCGGATGCGTGACATTTGGGGGAAATGTTGAATATTACCCCCTAGCCATTATAGAAGTGGATACACCCTTTATTTCTGGTCGGGTGCAGGCGTGTGTTCTTGAGGCTCCAGTGGTCAATTTGATTATAAGGAACGTGCGTGGTGTTCGTGACTGTACTCAGGCCGACATCACAAAATGGCAGGTCGAACGGTCAGTTGTGGCCAATGTGGTGGTCACAAGGGCGCAGACCAGATCATACGACAATTCATTGGCGATACAGCGGGAACTACCGACATCTTTCGCGGTCCCATGTATTGCCTCCACGGGTCCCGATGTACCAGCATCGGACTTTGTCCAGCAGCAGCGAGCTGATGGAACATTGCAGAAATGTTACACTTTGGCCCAAAATGGTGATGTAAAGTGCACGAAGTCGGCACGTTACTGGTTTGAGTTGAAAAATGATGTTCTTACCTGATGCTTTTCCAGCCAATTCGAATTCAAGCGCCAGGTGGTTGTGCCTGTCGCCTTTAGATCAAAGATGTTGCAGGTGGCACACGATTCACCGTTTGCTGGACATATGGGGGTTGCAAGAACTTGCCATAGGGTTCTGTCACAATTCTATTGGCCGGCATACAACAAAGACATTAAGGTATACTGCAGGTCTTGCAGGGTATGTCAGCCAGTGACACATAAAGGCAAATTACCGAAGGCTCCGTTGCAGGTTGTTGATTTGTCGATTCGCCCCTTCCAGAAAGTTGCCATCGATATCGTTGGTCCTCTTTCTGTTGCATCAGAGAGAGGCTTTCGTTTTATTCTGACAATGGTGGATCTATGCACCAGGTGGCCCGAGGCTGTGCCAATGAGGACTATCACCTCTCAGGCTGTGGCGGATGCGTTGCAGATGTTGTTCAGTAGGTTTGGGTTTCCCGAGGTGATACTGTCAGATAGGGGACGTCAATTCATTTCTAAGGAAATGGCCGAGATCACTAAATTGTTGGGCATTTCCCAATCGTTCACCAGCCCTTATCATCCCCAGTCAAACGGGGTATGTGAACGTTTTAATGGCGCATTGAAGGATATGTTGGCCAAGGTCACTGCTGAATTTCCCCAGGAATGGATAAATTCCTTCCAGCAGTATTATTTGCCTATAGAGAGGCGCCTCAGGAGAGCACCGGGTTCTCCCCATTTGAAATATTGTACGGGGCGAATCCGAGGGGCCCAATGCACATTCTGAAAGATATACTGGTTGGTGGGTGTTCTGATGGGTCCTCCGTTTCCAGTTACGAATACGTCATAAACCTGCGTGACCGTATTGTCAAAGCGTGTGCCGTGGCACGTGATAATTTATCCGTGGCGGGGGCGCGGTACCGGCAATACGCTAACCGCGGATCCAAACTACTGTTCTTGGTTCCCGGTGAAGAGGTATGGCTTCTTATTCCATCAAAGGAAGACCGTTTGAGCATTACATGGCAGGGGCCGTTTAAGGTGCTTAAGAAGGTAACGGATGTTGATTATTTAATCCAGGTTCGGAACAAGGAGAAAGTATTCCACATTAATATGTTAAAACCTTATATGGAACGGCCAGAGGCTCTAAAAGGGGTGGACCCTGGGTTGTCTGGGGAGACCCCGAAGATGGCATGTTCTGTGGTCATTAATGAATTGGGTGACATGGGAGATGATATTAATCTCCAGCTGTCTCTCGTTCCCCTTGCTCCTTCTGAGTCTTGGGAAAATGTGCAGATATGTAACGACCTAACGATAACACAGAAATCGGAGGCACGATCGGTCATTAGAGAGTTTAAGGATGTTCTCACTGATTTGCCAGGACGTGCCGATTTGATCTGCCACAATATCATCCTGACAGACGACCAACCGATCAGGGTAAAGCCGTATCCGCAGCCATTACATTTCAAGTCGGCGATTGAAAAAGAACTAGATGACATGTTACGGTTGGGGATCATTTCTCCATCGGAGTCTACTTACTCCTACCCTATGGTCGTGGTACGAAAGAAAAATGGATCCTTGCGTGTCTGCATCGACTTCCGTAAATTAAATAGTGTCACTGTGATTGACGCTGAGCCAATACCGAACCAAGAGGACCTCCTTACGCAACTTTCCCATGCCAGGTTTTTTAGTAAACTGGATTTATCTCGGGGATACTGGCAGGTTCCTCTTGTCGAATGCTAAACCTTTGACGGCATTTTCCACCCCAAAGGGTTTATTTCAGTTTAATTTTATGTGTTTCGGGCTAGTTAATGCGCCCGCAACTTTCGTCAGAATGATGAGAAAGTTACTAGGTCATCGTACGGATGTGATTACGTACATCGATGACATCTGCCTGTTCCATGAAACATGGGAACAACATATATCGGGGTTGTCTTCCCTGTTGCGTTGTTTACGTAAGCATGGTTTAACGGCACGCCCTAGTAAGATTTGTATCGGTTTTAGTGAGTTGAGTTTTTTGGGGTTTATCGTAGGTAATAATCTACTAAAACCCGAGACTGGCACGGTTACAAAAATTTTAGAACTACAGGCACCTAGGACTAAGAAGCAGGTCAGAAGCCTGATGGGACTTGTCAATTTTTATCGCAAATTCATCCCTCAATTTTCTACAATTTCTGATGCTTTAACCTCTCTTACTAGTAAAGGGATGCCTAACATGGTTGTATGGTCGGCAGAATGCGAGAAAGCATTATCAAAAATCAAGGAGTTATTTTCCAGACGACCAATCCTTCTTTTGCCTGATTTGAGCAAACCCTTTATACTGCGGACCGACGCGTCATCTGTGGGAATTGGCGCATGTCTTATGCAAGACCACGAGAGTATCCTACATCCTGTGATGTATGTTAGTCGGAAACTGTTACCGGCGGAGACCAGGTACTCAACAATCGAAAGGGAATGCCTGGCTATAGTATGGGCAGTGTCAAAACTGTCCCGATACTTGATAGGGTCCCAGTTTATACTTCAGACAGATCATCGACCTCTACTGTTTTTGATATCTTCGAAGTCGACAAGCTCACGGTTGACTCGTTGGGCCTTATTGCTACAACAGTTCCAGTTCACAATTATCCCATTAGAGGGTAGACTTAATGTCGTGGCAGATGCTCTGTCTAGATTGTAATTTTTGGGACATGAGGCATATGTGTTCGTAGGCACGACGTCTACGTACACCAGTGTAAATTTTTTTTTTTTGGTTGAACTTGTCTAATATTTTGTTGCATGCTGTGAAATCTACTGCTCTCAGAGAGAAGAAAACTCCGTTTTCTTTTCTTGGGAAGGGGGTAGATGTCACATAATATCTTTTGTTGCACACATGGACTTTGGTGGAATAAACATATATTTGGTGCGCACATCAGCTTTAAAGAAAATGGTGCAAAGGGGTGCAATGGAATGGAGTGAACAGGAAGCCTGATAGAGAAAGATGTCAGTTGGCCGGCTTTAGAAGCCGCATTGCATATTAATCGTGCTCTCTTTAAGGGTGCTGGGATTTGTACAGCATTGTTGTATAGTCCAGGGGTAGTAGGACTTGTTGATCCAGTCAGATGTTAATTGCTGACAATGTATTGCTATTATTATTGAATTCCTACGTGTTTCATTGTTATTATTAAAAAGGGAGATTGTCAGCACGCCTTCGTGTACGCTTTGTGAATGGCGTTTACAAGTATGTTGATTGTGTGACCTCTCGCAGTTTGATACGAGCTTAGAGGACAATGTCATGAAAGTGTAGATATTATACTGTGACAGGGGTGATAGTGCGAAGTATGGATATGCCTAGTCTTGAATATTCTAAGCACCTCCTCTGTCAACTTGCCTCTAAATTGTGACCCGTTGTCTGTGAGAATTTCATGCGGGAAGCCCAATCTAGTAAAGATATTCAGTAAACCGTCAGCTACATGCACTGAGTCGCATGCTGGCATGGCTATGGCTTCGCCCCACATGGAACAGGTGTCCACTAAGGTAAGGATATGGGAGTTCCTCTTCTTAGTTCTCAGCAGAGGTCCAATTATATCCACGGCCACTCTTTCAAATGGGGTGCCCAAGATTGGCATCTCCCCAAGGGTCGCGGGTGCCGTCCAGTGTTTTGGTGCAACTTTCTGGCACTGAGGACAAGACTTGACGAAACGTTCAATGTCGCCGGTGATACCTGGCCAATAATAGTGGCAGGCGATCCTTTGAGTCGTGGCGCTCATTCCCATGTGTCCACTAAATGGGATAGAGTGGCCCATCTCAAGCACCTGGTTCCTATAGGTTGCAGGAACTACTAATTGGTTGTGTTCCTGTCCTTCATTTCCAGCTCGGCGATACATCAATCCATTTTTCATAAAGAAGTCTGCCTTGGTAGGTGGGTTGTGTGTCCTAGGTAATTTTTTAAAACAGGGCGCCAGTGAGGAATCTTCCATTTGGGCCCTCTTCAATTCCTCGGGGAGGATATTGGTAGGAGGTTCCTGCTCTGCGTCTTTTTTTGACTATCCTCTAGTCTGTACGGCCGCTATGACTAGTGGTTGAGTAGGTTCTCCAAGGAACACATATCTACATCCCAAGATTAAAGAGTAGATTGGTTCTTCCATTATAGCTGCACGAATCTCTCCTGTAACATAACGAGAATCCACTCTGATAAGTGCAATTGGCGGTGTCATGGGTGCAACATCCTTCGTCGGACCTTGGATGTCGACCCTCTCTTCTGTTATCTGGTCAGGGGTGACAAGAGATGCCCTGACCACCGCATCGAAAGCAAGTCCTGTGTCATAAAGGCACTCCACAGATTGTCCGTTTACGAGGACTGATTCGATGACGGGAGGATGAGAAACGTTTCCGGTCCTCTGCTCCTTCCGGGGTGACGATTTTGTCTGCAGACAGGCAGCATGTTGGGGAGGAGGTCTGCGCTTGCACTCATTAGTGTTGTGATTGTTCAAGCGACAGTACTTGCACCATTTATCTCCCTGTCTTTGGTGTGGCGCAGCATTTTTCTTGTTTTGCTCTTTGTAGTTATCCTGTTTTGCGTGCTGTTTATGCGAGATGTGTGGTCCTTTGCTTTGTTGGTCTGGTTGGGAGCGAGCAGGTTGCTTTGGCGCCTGATCCGAAAACTTCTTTCTGGCTCCTTGAGACTCCATGAGAGCATTTTGGAATCGCTCTGCCAGTGTAAGAATATTTTCTAACCGGTCAGCTCAGTTTTCAGTGAGAAATCTACGCATTTCCACCGACATAGACTCTTTTAGTTGCTCTATCACAATCAGCTCTTTCAACCCGTCATAGTTCTCGGTAAAGTTTCCCAGTGTACACCACATCACTAAGTAGTCTTCAATACGGGCTGCGAACTTGAGAAAGTCTCTCCGGCCTCCTTCCTAGAACCTCGAAATTTTTTCCGGTAAGCCTCTGAATGAAGCTCGTACCTCACCAAAAGAGCTTTTTTCAATGCCTGATAGTCATCTTGCTCTCCGGCCGGAAGTTTATTAAAAACTTCGTAGGCGGCTCCTCTTAGGCCCTGGGAAAGTTCCACCTCCGTTCTTCAAGTCCAAACCCTGTTGCAAAGCGTTCGAAGCGGTCTAAAAAGGCGTCCATGGTATCGTTCCTTTCTGAAAAAGGTTCCAGCGGAAAGTTCATGGCATTGGGTGGTGCAGGTTGCGAAGTAGGCACACCATCTGAGTGGGGTGAGTACCCTCCATCAAAGTTGGAAGCCGCTGCACTTTTTGCCAGCTCTATCTGATTGGTCTGTCCCTGGATTTCCAGTTGCTTCATGTTAAGTGCATGCTCTGCTGCTTCTTTCCGCTCCGCTGCTTCTGCTGCGGCTTTCCGCTCCGCTGCTTCTGCTGCGGCCTTCTCCTTCCGCTCCGCTGCTTCTGCTGCGGCTTTCTCCTTCTCCATTGCAAGTTTCTACACTTCCATCTCTCTTGCATGGAGTTTATCAGTCTCCTCACTCACAAATTTCATCAGATCTTTTCCACTTAACCCGTATTCACGACATGCCTCCATTAAACTAGTTCTAATTTTTGCGGCATCTGCCATGATATGCAGTATGGGTTCACGAAGGGAAAAATTGGCAGTGACCTCCAAGCAAATTGTTTGACTCGCACAAGTAATTATCTCTTAAAACCTTCTAGGTTTAAATTAGTAATCAAGTTCAAATAGTTCTTAAAAAAAATCACTCACTCAGCATATTCTGAAAATTATATAACAGATTACACTGACAAACAACATTTTTCTTTCTTATATAAGAATAAGTGTTCTTAGGTCAGTTTTTTGCGCTGATTTCAAATCTGAAATCCGTTTATCTCTATCACGTCGGGTTCTTAAGATATTTGTGAATAAATATATTTTTTGGGAAACCGTTATTTGCTCCGTTTCATTTTTACTATATAACTTATTAAAAATTAATAAAATGCAAAATAATTCTACTTTGTATACTGCTAAAAGATGCATGACATATGTTACGCTATTTTTCAAATAGTTACTGTATTTTGAAATAATTCTGAGCGAAATATGGCTTCTAGAAGTTGTAGAATCGGTATCGAAACCAGTGCCTCATGATCCAATCACGTGTCCGATCCCAGTTCCACCATAACAATATCCGTTGGACGTGAATGAACCATCAGAAAGTGATAGTTTACCTGCTTTAGAAACTAATTCTGACTCGGATTATATACCGGTGAATGATGGTGTTCACTTAATTAACCATTCAGAACTTTGAGATCTAATACGTGATCTCGCTCTTACCAAAGGACAAGCGGAATTACTCGGTTCGCGACTCAAAGAATGGAATCTTTTAGCGCCCAATACTCCGATATCTAAATTTCGTCATAGACACAGAGAACTTGTTCAATACTTTGAGATGGATGATGGCATTTGCTATTGCAAAGATGTAAACGGTCTAATGGTGCACCTCGGTCGTGAGCACATAGTCAACGAATGGCGACTTTTCATCGACTCTTCCAAGACTAGTCTAAAAGCCGTGTTATTGCATAACGGAAATTTATTTTCATCAATTCCAGTCGCCTACTCTGTTCATATGAAAGAAACTTATGACAATATGGCTATACTTTTGGCAAAAATAAAGTACAATGACTACCAATGGCGGATTTGTGGAGACCTAAAGGTCATGGCAATTCTCACGGGCATGCAGACTGGGTATACTAAATTTTGTTGCTTCCTATGTGAATGGGACAGCCGCAACAGACAGGAACATTATGCAAGAAAGGTGTGGCCTATCAGGGATCGTATGCAGCTCTGGCATAAAAATGTAATACATGAGTCATTAGTTAACAAAGACGGCATCATTTTACCACCGTTACATATAAAGTTGGGGCTCATGAAGAATTTCGTAAAAGCGTTAGATAAAACGAGCAAAGCTTTCACTTATCTTCGAGAAAAGTTTCCGCAAGTTAGCGATGCAAAGATAAAGGAAGGTATCTTTGTAGGACCTCAGATTAGGAAAGTTATTGCAGACAAACAATTCGAGAACTTGTTACATGGTAGTGAACTTCGCGCATGGATGGCATTCAAATCGATCGTCGATAACTTTCTGTGAAATCACAAATCTGTCGACTATATGCATATTGTTAAGCAGTGCATAAATGCATACAGAATTATGGGCTGTAACATGTCCCTCAAAATCCATTTGCTTGATTCGCATCTTGACTTTTTCCCTGACAAACTTGGCGAAGTCAGCGATGAACATGGAGAACGATTCCATCAAGATATCGCCGTAATGGAATCACGCTATCAAGGACGGTGGAGTGTGACCATGCTTGCCGATTATTGTTGGATGCTTCATCGCGATGTACCACATGCCATTCACCGACGAAAGTCGACTGCAAAGAAATTCAAGCCTACATAACTGTTACACTTCTTGTATGAATGATGTTATAATACTTTATGCCTTGTTAAAAAACTTCAATTGCGTATTTCTAGAGATCCCGACCTGATAGAGAAAAACGGTTTGCAGATTTAAAAACAGCGCATTAAAATTGACCAGAAAAACATAGAAATGTTAGAGAAAGAAAAAAAAAGTTTTTTTTTTGTTAGTCAGTGTTATCTCTAAGTTTTCTATGAAAAATTTGCTAAATATTTATGATAAAAATTTTCCCAGCAGTTACAGAAAAAGATTTTTAAAAATCAGTTCCCTACAGTATCTTCTGTTCTCAAAAAGTGCTTACTCTGTCCGTTTGATACTCAATTTAAAAAGTATCACTCGTGCTTTAGAGATATAAATTATCCCCCCTATGAAATAGACAAATTATAGTAATAGTCAGTCTAGAAGGTAATCCCTCAAAATGCCAACATATTTTGCAATTATCGCAACTGTATAGCAGGGATGAAAATGTGATTTATCACACTTCTAAGTCCGGGTTCACTAATCCCAAGACGAGCCCACAATTGTCGTGTGGTGAGTACTGGGGCAACTACAACAGTAGTTTTTGCCAGGAATAGTCTATGAGATATTAAATATAAGGTCTCTAGAAATTGGCTCGTTAAGAAAGAATAAAGACCTATTCGAGATAGGGACAAGAAGACAGGAATGCGAATGCTTTCCACTAGACAGTGTTTTCTAATTAATTATGGAAAGAGTTCTGTTTCCCCACGACCTTAGCTTCTGCCCTTAGATCCCGTAAAGAAAAAGCCCCCAACCTCATCTGAGTAGAGCAAGGTTCCTATAGGTGAATATGTAACACCGACAGCACGAGTGATACATTAACAAACTAGATAATGATCAAACGATCGTTGGGTTTATTAATGAAATATCCACACATATAGGGTTAGTAATGGTTAGAACGTGATGGTGGTGAAAGACGATTCACAAAAAACACACAGATGAGATAATAAAAATGCAGTTAATTAAGTAATAGTTAATTAAGAATGAACTGGTGTAAAGTGAAATGATGATGTGATGTGATACGTGTTACCAAACTGGTGAGTAATCTACACAGTCCATGTGTCTCTAAATGCTTCGCATTGATATGACGATTCACATGTATGCATACACTGTCCCAAGTTGTTATACGTTATGTCGAGTGGGGTATCTCTAAGCTGAGGACGGTCTGATGAATACTGTTGTCGTACGGAGAACGCTGACGAGATATCTATGTATATTCCTTCACTGTTTAAGTATATCTCTGTAGTGTTGATCAACAGTTAATAGCTGTCATATGAACAAAAGGTCTGTTGTCTAATCTCCCGAGGGTACTGGCCACACTGGATATCTTCACGAATCGGTAGTGATATGTAGACTCATAACCTTGCATATGTAGTCGTGATTCATTATATATATATATATATATATATATATATATATATATATATCTATATATATATATATATATATATATATATATATATATAGTCTGCTTCATAGATTGCGCTTAAGAGGGTGTTGCCCTTGCTATAAATATGCGATTCCTCTTTTGAGCTCTTTTGCTTGACTTCAGATAATAATAATCTTTCGAGTGATTTGAATTTATGATGACTCTGTATTGAACTTGTGATAACTCTGTATTGAACTTGTGATAACTCTGTATTGAACTTGTGAGCAAGCAGTATATGGTGACGAAAAATGCTGCGTCCACCTTCTGACTTGTGGGTGAGACAATATTCCTTTTTAATTGAGGAATGAAAGATGTCCTATGGCGAATTCTGCTAGCCAAATGTTCGTTTTTGATAACTTATTTCTGGTTAGACGTCAGACACGTTGCGTGTAGACTCAGACTTCTGATGAACTGAAGACACACAAAAGTCTTCGTAAGTTTTTCACATTTAACATCACTGGTTGACTTGCATTTAAACTACTGCTCATTATTCATCTCTCTCTTTCTGAGTTCAATTCTAATGATGTTAAATATCTTGTGCATGAGAGTGTGTGCGCATGGGAGACTGTGATGATAATGAAGGTGACGTATGAACTATTAATTACCTCCTATCATCCTATCATCTTCTAGGAAAATCCTCTGATTTTATTAATCAGTTATGCCAAGAATTATTTGAAACTTTATCTTTCGCACATTTTAGCTGTGAGGTTACAATAAACAAAAATAAGAAAATGTATTAATAAGTATAAGATCTACTAACCTTCTTTTCCCTTCACAAAATCCTTTAAGAACACAATTAATCACAGAACTGAATTATCATCCACTCTGAATTAACACGTGTATTAGGCTAGGCGTTTTTGGGATTAATCTCTTCCTCACAAGGTAAAAACCTGGATTCCTTCCTAGAACAAGCTACGCAGTAGGTTATATTTCTGCCAGTCCAATATGGGTTTCTTGTACAGCTCAGCCCATACCAACCAATCCTTAATGGCCCCTCTGGTCACCCATTCACAGGATCGCTCTTGTCCCCTGTCAGTCCAAACGTGGGTGTAGTTTGACCTCTGATTGTTTATTGTTCACCTGGCCAAGATGGGCGTCCAATGTGGTAAACCAACGCTTGTCTGAACAGCGGCCGACCTAAGATAACACCATTACAGCATGAGACGTTTTCCCCTGGCCAATCTGGGCGTCCAATGGGGTGTCACAAAAATTACAGCATGCCCAGATGTGTTTTCACCAGATTTATCACGATGAAATGTGGGCTTCAAACGATAATGTAAGGCATGGGGACTCAATCAAAGGACTTTTATTTCTCCCGATGAAAGAACAAATGTGGTTCTCTAGATACCGGTCGCGAGTAATCACAACGATGAAATAGCAAATGTGGGTCGCAAATATGGGATGAAAGAGCAAATGTCGGAGAAAATACAATATGAAAAATATGAAAAATGTAGGAAAAGTTGGAGCAAAAAGGCCTATGCGCTCGTTTATCACAATAAATGAGAGTGGAAGGGCAAAATGTTAGACGGGCATGCACGCCCAATTCTTAGGCCTTCGGAAATTAAGTTCGTTCTTCTTCTTCTTCTTCTTCGTACACTCTCAGACGTCCACTTGAATGTTCTCAAAGAAAGCAGCAGTCAGTTTGAGGCTATTTGAATCCCCGTAAAGCTTTTCCACGAAAGGAGCTGGCGTCGGCCATATGCACTTTTTCTGTACCACATATAAGGGGCAACTTTGAAGCAGATGTTCAGCAGTCATTTTATCAGTGCCACAGTTACACTGATCGGTAGTTCCTGTCTTTACTTGTTGAATAGATGGTATCTCAATCTGTTGTGGCCAGTGCGGAGTCTGAAGATTACCACTAAGTTCGTTCGTCTCCCTTGGTTTATGCATCGCATCTATTACCTCGTATCTCATAATCCTTGCCTTTCCATGCCGCTCCTTTTCTCTGCATTTACCGTTATTTCTCCTATTTCTCTCTCCATCTGGACTCGTGTATCGGTAATCACGTCGATCCTCATCTCTTCCACTACTACTTCTCTTATTTCTCTCTCTATATCGGCTCTGAGATCGGTACTCTCTTTGATCTCTACTTCCCCTTCTGTTCTCCTTGTTCTTTGACTCTTTGTATTTTCTATCGATATATCTGTAAAGTGCTGCTATCTCTATGTTGTCCTCCCTTTCCCCACTATTTCTTCGTCCATGGGCCCTTCTATCCTTGTCCCTACGACTACCAACGCAATCTTCGTCAGACTCTGACGAAACTGAGTACCATGATATGGACGTGTCTAAATCTTGTTGTCTTCTCCTGTTATGTCTATGATCGACTTTGTCTACTTCTCCTGTTATGTCTATGATCGACTTTCTACTTCTCCTGTTATGTCTATGATCGACTTTGTCTACTTCTCCTGTTATGTCTATGATCGACTTTGTCTACTTCTCTTGCCCTTCTCCTTCTATTTGGTCTCACCCAGTGGCGGCTTTCTTTAATGAGCTGTTGAGCTGCAGCACCCCCTGTTAAAAAAAGGACTGCACGGCTGTTTGTGCCCTATACCAGAGCGCTCTTTTAGTTTCGGTGACCGGAATTCTGACACCGGGTATAAAATTTTCGTGTTCACCGTAAAAGACTATTTAAGTTTTTGGCGGGGAAAATCAGCTGTTGTGTGTGTAAAATCTGTAAAATATAAATCATTACACACTCGTTCTGGATAAACACAGCGCTAAAATTCTTTTGTGTACTGTAACTTTGTTCTGTGTTCTATGTTTGATTGCATTTTTATTTGTTTTAAATTAGTTTTGACGGAGTTACAGACTTTTGAAAACAGCGTCATCATTTAAGGAAATTCATAAAATAAGTAATCTTTTTATTAATTTAATATCTAAAAATCGGCCCATTCGTTTGAGTTTATAATTATAAAGACTTCTCGAAGGGAAGCTAAAGATTATTTCCACATACTTTTTTTTTTGGTTTCATATCTTGAGAATGTGTGGTAGTCAGTTTTGTGAGTGTGGCATTACAAGAACAAGCATATTGTCACCAGATTTTATAGCATTTAAATCCCTTTAAACGCATTCCTGATACCCACAAATCTTAAATAAGGTAGTAAAAAAATAACTTTTTGTAAAGCACCATCTGTTTTTGCATTTTCATTCATTTACAATGATATTTAGCTACGTATATAAGCGTCAGAAAACATGTAAAGCTATAGATAGATTACTTCCACATAATTTGATCTATCTTTCAAGTCTTGTTAATCATCTATTTATATTATGAATTTTTTTTTAATTGTGTGTGAGATAAGGACTGTTCCATTGGTGTTCTTTGGTAGACAATCCTGTGCACACGACGGCTGCCAGCGAATTCTAAGTAACTGTTTGTATATCTTCTTTCATTCAAAGTTACAATGCAGGTAGTAAATTTAGAGAAACCAAATTCTAAATCTAATACCATCCTTTTATCAATGGCTAGAGTCAGAGATACATATGATAATTTAGAAATATTTATGAATGGCATGAAAGCTCAGATAGAGTCACTAAAATATTTAGAGTGGGATGGTAAACAAGTTGTTGTTTTCTTATTCGGGGATTATTTCCTTGTTTTGCTGGAGACACCACAGACATGGGTATATTCCTTGAGCTCCAGACAAACCAAACATTTTCATCAAAGACATCCAGAGAGCATACAACTTGCAAACCAAGAAGTTTGGCCATGTTGATAAGAGATTACAATAGATATATGAAATATGGGAAAGGGAATAAAAGGCAAGTGGCACATTACCATAATTGTTTACACAAACCAATGTTAGAGATTGAAATTGAAAATGTAGCTCCTCCTTACCTTCATATTTTATTAGGCATTGTTTTGAAACACCACAGACTTCTAGAACAGGTAGCTGATACAATAGACGCAAAGATATTTGAGAATTCGCAAGAGATACATGCAAACATTAGTACTTTTAAGAACTTGAAGAGATTTAGTAGGAACTGGAAATAGGCAGAAGAATTAGGAGCTAAAATTGAATTTTTCAGGTAGGTATTGAACTTTGTGAGGATAAGGAGGAAACAGATAATTTTAAAGTTAGACTTAAAAATGCACAAGATGCGCTGGCCAAACTTCAGTTTCAAGATCTGTGTACTAGGTCTGGTCCAGTTTGCTCACACATGGACAAGGTACTAGCCAAACACAAAATCATACAACAGGCTTATAATAGCAGAGCATTTATAGGGAATCACTGCCACAGATATCTCACACAAAAAGTTTATAAAGATCTTACAAGAGCAATCATTACACAAACACTGAAAATTACAGACAAACAAGATATAACTAACATAGCTTTTATTGCCCAAGAACAATTCAACTCACTGAAAGAAGCATTTGAGAAAGTACACAACAAAATATCACACAGTAAACCAATTAGTAAAGAATCAATAACAGCATCGATAGAGACTTATATGTCTTTGTTCAGAAAGCTATTCCCTAGTAAGACAATTCATAAACAGCTCATATTAGAAAAACATTGCGCAGACTGGATCAGAACTCATGATGTATGCTTGAGATAATTGTTAGCTCTCATGTTCTGGGGACAATTGGGTGTGTTATTTTAAGGTTATAAATGTGGACATGCAATTTAAACTTTCAATAATTAATGTTTGACGCATGAAACCAAAACAAAACTTTGATATCCATTTTCTGCAGGTTTTCTACTTTTGATTTCTGTAATTTGTAATGCATGTTGATTGTGACCGTTTTAGTGTAAATTGAATTAGAAACAAACCATAACAAAATGTAAAAAAAAACCGTAAATTTTACACTATTTCAGACTATTATATCTTCTGTTCTAATTGTGATAAAATGTTTGTTCTTGTTCTAAAATTTACTCTAACATTTCTAGTCTAGCTTTACGCAAAATTAAAGCCGGTATTTATAATAAAAAAGTAGCCTAAAAGCATTAATTAAGCCCTATCAAAAGTAAACATCGCCACATGTTTTTCCCATTAGGAAGCTGACCACGTGACCTCTGTCAAGTGGGCTATAAATAGCGCGGTCGGGGAAAAAGGGGAAATAACTAAAAGATCGCTCGCAAACAGCCGTGACTGCATACTGTCTCTAATAATACATAATCCGGACAGACCAAAAAATACAAAAAAATTGAGGTTACACCGGAAGGGTTGAATACAAAACAAACAAAAATTATCCAACACCGTATTGTGGAGTGCTGCAAACGATTACAGTTCAAGTGACCTTTACCTCTTATAAGCAAATGCTTGTTATACACAGCAAGAGGCCAGCTGCGTTTGGTTTGAATTTATTTAACTCTTTGACTCCGGAACAACGCTCTGAGCGTGGTTTTTAGACTATGACGAATTAAAATTACGGCACAGGGTGAAAAATAATTGCGGTGTCAAAGAGTTAACAAGTGCTGCAACGGAACACAGCTCAAGTGGAAATTAAATCTATCAAGCGACTGTTTACGTGCGCGTTCACCACAATACCGTAAAACGTTGGTCAATTGCATTGTTTTGAGATTAATTTAATGCAGATATTTTCTTGTGTGTTGAATAATTATTGTAGCGAAAGGTTTTCCTATTATGATAATAGTGGTAGAGCAGAAGTAGAATCTCTCTCCAGAAAGTATGAAGTTCCAGTGCCCGAGAAGTACACTGGTATCACAAGTGAGTTACAGCTGTGAATACTCTGAGCTGGACAATAGATTTAGGCTTCAGAAGTATAAGTTGCTACTTTCGCTATCGTAACCCTATGTGATAATATAATTAAATTTGAAAAAGTAACTCAAAATTTAACAGTTAAAAATTTAACAAGTCAAATGAGTACAATTATCCAATTTATTATGTACATCTATATATTCTTGTAATGATAAATGGGTGTTGGAAGATGGTAAAATGTATGATTATTTACAGTTACAAATTAAAATAACTAATAGAAAAAGTCTTGGATTTATCTTCCACTGAATTTACAACAAAAGGATTGTCACATTATCTCTTGCCATCTAGTTGTCATCATTAGACAGTCGTTTTAGAAACTGCTCACAGGATTTGTTGGATGGATACAAAGAAACTCAACTTTAGCCACGTCTGCTCGAGGTTCCTCCGACACACTGGAGTACGGAAGACTTTCCTTCAGCCCGCCCTATAACTACGGGGGACTAAGGTGTTGAAGTTTGGTTGACCTCTAGGCTTCAGTGAGCTGGATCAACTTCTTCAAGTCTTTAGTTTCTCGATCAGGAGTGATCATAAACATTGATCATAAAAACCTGGAACAAGAAGTAATAGGTGGCCATGTTGTTTCAACAATCTCACCACCAACTACTGTTCATGATGCGACCATGTCTTCAGTGTTTGTATATAAATGAATGAATCATGGTAGTATGTTACAGAGATAGCATGATAAGATAATGTATACTGTGCAGAATTAACAAATTACATGAATAAATCACAGGTTATGATACATGGGTACGATATAACCCTTGCCTTCCACATATGGATGTCAAGTCACTTATGTACTTGCTGGTATGTCGTAAGCTTCCAGGCAAGAACTAGCCATGATATATGTGGCTAACCAATTAATGGTTATGCTTCCTGACAATGCCGGTGAAGGTTATCTCTGGTTAGCGTCATTCTCTTTTTTATTATATCTGATACAATCAATCAGAAATAAAATCTGAAATAAAATGATATTATTCATACATATATCTTTAATAAACTTACATACCCTCTTAGGATCTATAAGCTCACGGTGAGATTATTTTGGTTGAAGTTAATCTGCCCTGCATGCAGCGTGAAAAAATAACTTTTCTTGCAGATACTGTCTTCCAGTTTCTCACTTTGGCTTCTGGATTTGGTGTGTGATTTTCAACGCGTCCCTCTGTCCTTATATTTCAGTCTCTCGCGCGTACGAGAAAGCACCTCTAAAAGTCCCAAAAGATTTTCGTTTCATCTCCTGGTTTGAGGCTATTTGAAGCAATCTGTGTTTTTCCTGTACTTGTTTTTTTCTTCTGTTCACTACACACTTATATTCTTCCGTCCTTTCTATGTATCATTTCCTTTTCCCCATATGAGGCTTTCATTACATATAAGTTTTATACAAATCCGTTGAGGCTTGTTAGTGTAATAAATTTTTAAAGATTATTAGCTAACTTTTAGCCGATGTGATGAAGGTGAAAAATATTAATTATCTTTAAAACTATTTATATTTGAATAATATCCTTTTGGATATAATTCCTAGTCTATCTCCTTTGTTGAATTATTTTTATTTAATATTATTCCAACCGGGCGTTCTCCGGTAGTTAATAATTTAATGTCCAGTAAATGCAAACTTTGAAAGTCCGCCATTCATTCTTATTAGCTATTTCCCCATTCTTCAGTAATACTGTATGGCTTTTAACCGTAAGTCACATTTCCCGTCTACTACAAACTTCAAAGAAAGACCGCCGCGCTGACCTTGCGCTGGTGTGTGTGTGTGGGAGTCGCGCTACACATTTTTTTTCCACAACAAAGCAAGAGGAACCAAATTTCGCTACAGAGCCCTCTTCTTTAAAACAGTGCATGCACAGTTAACTTTTTGGTAACTCATGCTGCAGTTTCTCCTTACTTTTCTGTTTTTCTATATCTCCTTTGATAGGATGACGACTTAAAAAATCGGGTCCAAGATTGTCCCGTCCTGGAATGTATCTCACATTGAACGAATATGGAGATAACAGTAAACTCCACCTTAAAAGTCGTGAATTTAATTTTTTAGACACTGCTAAAAACATCAAAGGCTGGTGATCACTTTCCACAATGAAGTGTTTCCCGTAAAGAAAAGGGGCGAATTTGTTGATCGACCAGACCAAAGCGAGGCATTCACGTTCAACGGTAGAATAATTTCTTTCAGCTGTATTTAACTTTCTACTGGCAAAAGCTACTGGTAATAGCATATGTGGCGGTGTGTCTGCCCGCTGTAGTAATGTTGCTCCGATGCCTACATTGCTAGCATCCGTTCTTAGTACGAATTCTTGTGTGAGATCGGGAAGGGCAAGGATAGGTTTATTTGTCAGCTTATTTTTCAACTCTGTATAAGCCTGTTCACACTCCGCAGTCCATTGTATTTTATCCGGCTGACCTTTTTTGGTTAAGTCGGTTAATGGCGCGCACAATGAGTTAAAATGGGGTATATATTTCTGATAAAACCCGCACAGTGACACAAAGGATCTTACATCCTTCTTAGTTTGTGGTCTTGGTGCTTTTCTCATTTTCTCTACATTCTTTGGGTCCGGAGACATTTGCCCTGTAGAGATAGTGTGACCTAAAAATTCCAATGTCTCACATCCAATATGACACTTAGTTGGGCGTGCTGTCAATCCCGTTTCTCTCAATCTACCTAACAACATGGAGAGTGCTACTACGTGTTCCTCGAATGTAGTGGTAGCAATCAGAATATCATCCATGAAGTTGGTGATATGAGGATTTTGTAATGGTTCCAACAATTTCCTCATCATTCTGGTGAAGATACTTGGAGCATTCTTTAAACCAAATGGGAGTACATTGAACTCGTAATGTCCATCCGGTGTACTAAAGGCTAACAGTTTCCTAACTTCTGGTTTCACTGGTATTTGGTAGTATCCCTTGCTTAGATCTACTTTTGAAAAATACCGAGCCTTACTCAATGTAGCAAACAACTGATTGGTGTCAGGTAATGGGTCTACCTGAGATTCAGTGATAGCATTTAGTTTCCTATAATCAATGCATAACCTGTGTTCACCACTAGGCTTCCTTAATAGCACCACACTTGAGCTGTAGGGAGATTCAGACTTTGAAATAATTTTCTCTTTTAAGAGATAGTCAATCTCATCCTTGAGTGCCTGTCCTTTAGCATAAGGTATAGGGTATGTCCGCATACAAACTGGTGTAGGGTCAGTAATCGTCATGTCATACTCTAACAGATTAGTACACCCCGGCTTATCTGTGAGTACATCAGCATGGATTTCTAACACCTCCTGAACCTTTTTCCTCTGCTCAAGAGTTAAATGTTCACTCACATTAACCTGAGCATAGCTTTCCGTAGTTGTTAGGGGGTATTCCATGGAGGAAATTGGTTCATCCTGCATTTCTGTTGCAATGGCCAGGGTCATGATATGTGCAACTTCTGATGCTTCCCTGTCATAATACTTTTTAAGAAGGTTGACATGATACACCTTCTCCTTTCCTTTCTTGTCAATCTTATAGTTGGTCCGGGAAAGTTTTTCCAATATGACGTAGGGTCCCTGCCATCCAATTTGCAATTTATTATTGCTGCTGGGCAACAGTAACAGAACCTTTTCTCCCACCTCAAGTTCCCTATCTTTTGCTGTTTTATTGTAGTAAGCAGCCTGCTTCCTCCTGGCCTGTCTCAAGTTATCATTTGCCAGTTTCCAACTTGTTTTCAATCGAGATGTCAACTCGTTGACGTATTGGTATGAAGAAGTCACGGTTTCTTCTGCTTTTTCATCAGTCCATGTCCGCAACAATGCTTCCAGTGGACCTTTGATTGGTCGTCCAAACAACAATGTAGCTGGAGCCAATCCTGTGGAGTTATGTGGGACTTCCCTATAGGCAAATAGTGCTGAGGGTAAGTATGTGTCCCAAGTTTCAGGTTTCTCACTAGCCAACTTTCTAAGGATTGAAATGAGCGTGCCATTGAACCGCTCTACTTGACCATTCCCTTGGGCGTGGTACGGGCTACAGTGATAATGTCTAGCTTGAAATAACCTGAATACTTCTTGTGTTAGCTTTCCCCTAAACTGAGAACCATTGTCAGTCAATATTTGATGTGGGAAACCTAATCGGGTGAATATTGTTAACAGTGCCTCTGCCACATGTTTCGAATCTATCGATGACATTGCTACTGCCTCTCCCCACATAGAGCAAGTATCGACCAAGGTTAAGATATATGCATTTCTCTTCTTGGTCCTACTGAGGGGTCCAACAATATCCACGGCAACACGTTCGAAGGGCGTTCCCATGATGGGCATTTCTCCCAGTGTTGCTGGTGCAGTCCTATGTTTAGGAGCTACTCTTTGGCATTCTGGACAGGATCTCACATACCTCTTTATGTCCTCTGTGATCCCTGGCCAAAAGTAGTGACAGGCTATCCGTTGTCCAGTGGCCCCTATTCCCATATGTCCACTGAAGGGTATAGCATGTCCTAGCTTCATAACCTGCTCCCTGTATGATTTTGGCACTACAAGCTGTCCATGTCCTTTTGGTCCTGTTCCAGCTTTTCTATATAGTAGGCCATTTTTCATATATAAGTCTCCTTTCTCTGGAGGGTTATGGCTTTTAGGTAATTTGCCAAAGCAAGGCTTCAATGTACTGTCAGCAGTTTGAGCCTTTCTCATCTCTTCTGGATGAGTATTGATGATAGTGTCCTCCTCTTTCTTAGAGCTTGCCCTGGTCTGGACTGTTGCCATCACTATGGGTCTTATAGGTTCTCCTAGAAAGACATATCTACATCCCAGTATTAATGGGTAGATAGGGTTGTCCATCACTGCTGCTTTGATCTCTCCTTCCACATAGCGAGATCTTATGTTGATTCGGGCTATGGGCAGTGTCATGGTTCCTGCTCCCTTGACTGGTCCTCTGATTTCCACTGTTTCTGTGGTTATCTGTTCCGGACTCACCAGAGAAGAGCACACTACTGAGTCAAAGTCCAAGCCTGTATCATATAAGCACAGTACTTGGGTGCCATTCAAGGTCACTTCCTCACAGACAGGGGGATGATGGAGGTCCTTCTGACTATCTGCCAGGTCCTTCCTTCCCTTGTTCTCTGTTGTAAGGCATGCAGCGTGATGAGGAGGGTTTTTCCGTCTGCATTCCGCAGTATTGTGGTTACTCATTTGGCAAGATTTACACCACTTTCCTTCCTTTCTTGGAGGTTTCTTTTCTGATCCTAGAGGGTTTTTGTCTTTATAATCAGTTCTGTGTTTGTTCTTGTTGGAATTGTCCCTGTGTTCATAGTTGGTAAAGTTTTGTGAAGGTTTGAAGTTCTCACCCTGCTTCTTCTTATTTCCTGATACTTCTGACTGAGCTGCTTGATATCTTTCAGCCATGGTTAAAATATCTTCCAATCTCTCAGCTCCTTGCTCCATAAGAAATTTTCTCATTTCTTGAGGCATGGATTCTCTCAGTTGTTCCATCATGACCATTTCTTTTATATCTTGACATTTTCCTAAGCTAATCCATTTTGTCAGATAAGTTTCCAATCTGGCAGAAAACTGGTGATAGTTTTCTCCTGGAAGTAGCTTAGCAGTTCGGAATCTCTTTCTATAAGATTCAGAATTCTTTTCGTACCTGACCAGTAAAGCTTGTTTTAAGATTTCATAATCTTCCTGGTCTTCTTTTGAGAGTTTTAAATAAACATCGTATGAAACTCCCCTCAACCCCTGAGATAGCTTAAGGCTCCATTTTTCCTTTTCCAATCCATAGGTAGAGGCCAGTCTCTCATATCTATCCAGGTACGACTCAATGGCGTCCTCCTTCTCAATAAATGGATCCAGGTGGAAACTCATGGCTCCATTTGCCGTGCTGTGGTTGGAGCTCTCAGAGTGAGGTGAGCTAGCACCATGATTGCTAGCTGCTCCCTGGAGTTCAAGTTCCTTTAAACTTAACTCATGAGCTCTTTGTAACCTTCTTTCTTCAGCTTCAGCCTCAACTTCAAATCTTTTGGCTTCTCTTTCTGCTTCTAACCTTTTGGCTTCTCTCTCTGCTTCCATTCTTTTGGCTTCTCTTTCTGCCTCTAATTTCTTAGCTTCAGCCTCAACTTCCATTCTTTTAGTCTCTCTTTCAGCTTCAGCTTCCATTCTTTTAGTCTCTCTATCTAAATATTTATCCACTTCAGTTGTGATATGTCGAATTAGAGCATCTCCTGTCATACCCAAGTCTTTTCCTTCCTGCATAATCGCAGCTCTAAACTTCACCAATTCAGCCATGATGCTTACTTACCAGAGGGTATATAATTTTATCTTCACTAACCAACTAACTTAATTAAAATCAATTAATTACTTTGAACAAGACAAATCCTTAAAACCTTGTGAGCGTTTCCTATTTACTTCGTACTCAATGGTACTACTATTACGAAAAAAATTTCTAAGTTTTAGAATTTTCTCAAAAAAATTTATTTTTACAAACTATTTGTGGCTCAAGATAGAAGAATACATAGATAGTGGCTCAGGATACAAAATAATATCCCGCGAAAGAGCCCCCAATGTAGCGAAAGGTTTTCCTATTATGATAATAGTGGTAGAGCAGAAGTAGAATCTCTCTCCAGAAAGTATGAAGTTCCAGTGCCCGAGAAGTACACTGGTATCACAAGTGAGTTACAGCTGTGAATACTCTGAGCTGGACAATAGATTTAGGCTTCAGAAGTATAAGTTGCTACTTTCGCTATCGTAACCCTATGTGATAATATAATTAAATTTGAAAAGGTAACTCAAAATTTAACAGTTAAAAATTTAACAAGTCAAATGAGTACAATTATCCAATTTATTATGTACATCTATATATTCTTGTAATGATAAATGGGTGTTGGAAGATGGTAAAATGTATGATTATTTACAGTTACAAATTAAAATAACTAATAGAAAAAGTCTTGGATTTATCTTCCACTGAATTTACAACAAAAGGATTGTCACATTATCTCTTGCCATCTAGTTGTCATCATTAGACAGTCGTTTTAGAAACTGCTCACAGGATTTGTTGGATGGATACAAAGAAACTCAACTTTAGCCACGTCTGCTCGAGGTTCCTCCGACACACTGGAGTACGGAAGACTTTCCTTCAGCCCGCCCTATAACTACGGGGGACTAAGGTGTTGAAGTTTGGTTGACCTCTAGGCTTCAGTGAGCTGGATCAACTTCTTCAAGTCTTTAGTTTCTCGATCAGGAATGATCATAAACATTGATCATAAAAACCTGGAACAAGAAGTAATAGGTGGCCATGTTGTTCCAACAATCTCACCACCAACTACTGTTCATGATGCGACCATGTCTTCAGTGTTTGTATATAAATGAATGAATCATGGTAGTATGTTACAGAGATAGCATGATAAGATAATGTATACTGTGCAGAATTAACAAATTACATGAATAAATCACATGTTATGATACATGGGTACGATATAACCTTTGCCTTCCACTTATGGATGTCAAGTCACTTATGTACTTGCTGGTATGTCGTAAGCTTCCAGGCAAGAACTAGCCATGATATATTTGGCTAACCAATTAATGGTTATGCTTCCTGACAATGCCGGTGAAGGTTATCTCTGGTTAGCGTCATTCTCTTTTTTATTATATCTGATACAATCAATCAGAAATAAAATCTGAAATAAAATGATATTATTCATACATATATCTTTAATAAACTTACATACCCTCTTAGGATCTATAAGCTCACGGTGAGATTATTTTGGTTGAAGTTAATCTGCCCTGCATGCAGCGTGAAAAAATAACTTTTCTTGCAGATACTGTCTTCCAGTTTCTCACTTTGGCTTCTGGATTTGGTGTGTGATTTTCAACGCGTCCCTCTGTCCTTATATTTCAGTCTCTCGCGCGTACGAGAAAGCACCTCTAAAAGTCCCAAAAGATTTTCGTTTCATCTCCTGGTTTGAGGCTATTTGAAGCAATCTGTGTTTTTCCTGTACTTGTTTTTTTCTTCTGTTCACTACACACTTATATTCTTCCGTCCTTTCTATGTATCATTTCCTTTTCCCCATATGAGGCTTTCATTACATATAAGTTTTATACAAATCCGTTGAGGCTTGTTAGTGTAATAAATTTTTAAAGATTATTAGCTAACTTTTAGCCGATGTGATGAAGGTGAAAAATATTAATTATCTTTAAAACTATTTATATTTGAATAATATCCTTTTGGATATAATTCCTAGTCTATCTCCTTTGTTGAATTATTTTTATTTAATATTATTCCAACCGGGCGTTCTCCGGTAGTTAATAATTTAATGTCCAGTAAATGCAAACTTTGAAAGTCCGCCATTCATTCTTATTAGCTATTTCATCATTCTTCGGTAATACTGTATGGCTTTTAACCGTAAGTCACATTTCCCGTCTACTACAAACTTCAAAGAAAGACCGCCGCGCTGACCTTGCGCTGGTGTGTGTGTGTGGGAGTCGCGCTACACATTTTTTTTCCACAACAAAGCAAGAGGAACCAAATTTCGCTACAATTATAGAAATGAGTGAAGTAACTGTTATATATTTATAAGAAATTGTTTTTTCGCGATTGTCGTTGGCTGAAAAATGCCGTGTAAAACCACTAGGTCGGCCTCTTCCGAATCTAAAAATTATCCAGACCTCGACTAGCAGGAACAGTACATACCAGAGAAAATTTAACAGAGAAATTTACGAACATCATGACTGGTTGTGTGGCTGTAATGTAAAGAATGCATTATTTTGTTTTCCTTGTTTACTTTTCAACGGTGATACTACATGGACAAAGACAGGCGTAACGGATCTGATACATTTGCATAGCAAGCTTCAGAAACACGAAAATAGCACAGTCCTCGTTGAAACGTTGTAGCATTGGGGATGCTGGGGACAGTGGATATTTCTTCACAGTTAAGCGAGGCATACAAATTAAATATTAATAAACACAACGAAGAGGTGAAAAGAAACAGAAACATTCTTTCAAAAATAATTGACTGCATAACGTTTTGTGGGAAATTTGAACTTCCACTGCGTGGTCATGATGAAAGTTTGGAGTCTGCTAATCAGGGCGTCTTTAGAGGATTACTAGACTTTGCTTCTAAACTGGATGATACATTGCGAACTCATTTTGAAACTGCCACTGTTTTCAAAGGGCATTCAAAAACAGTTCAAAACGAGCTTCTACAATGTATCCTAGAAGTGTGCAGAGCTCAAATTGCTAGCGACATAAGCAAAGCAAAATTCATTGCTGTTATGACGGACGACACAACAAATGTTGCAGCAACGACACAACAAGTTCTTGTTTTTCGTTATGAGCACGAGCGTCAGGTGCACGAAAGATTTTGGGGATTTAACAACCCTATTTCACAGAACGCTCAAGGTCTGTCAGAATACGTTTTACTACAACTGATTTTTATTCTGAAAGATGACTATACCAAGCTAATAGCTCAAACCTATGACGGTGCCGCTGTAATGAGTGGAGAGAAAGGTGGAGTACAAAGTATAATTAAACAAAAATACCAACATGCTCATTTTATTCACTGTTACGCACACCAGCTAAATCTAGATCTAACTAAATCTAATAATGCAAAAAGCTGTATCACAAAATTCAGAAGTGCGTATTTTCTTTCACACATTGTCAGGAATACCTGCATTTTTTTCAAGATCACCACAACGACTCTCGGTTCTGCAGAAAAAGTGTAAAAGAATTCCGTCAACATGTAACACTAGGTGGAATTTCAACTCCAGGACTGTTTCCACAGTCTATGAAAACAAAGATGAACTGAAAGAATGTTTTGGTGAGTTGCGCGAGTCAGGTAATTGTGCAACAGTCCAGGCAGTGACTGGACTTCTCCATGTGTTGAATGATACCGATTTCTTGTTTTGGCTTTCCTTCTTCCACCATATCATGCCACATGTTGATGTTTTGTATGATAAACTTCAAAGCCGCAATGCTAATTCTTTGACAGTTTATTCAGCAGTGCAGGATTTTCATCGTGTGATTTCAGGTATCAGAGATAACATTGACATCTCTGTTAACTTCCACGATTCAGAACAAACAACAGATTCTAGAAAACGTAAAAAGAATATTGATCTAAACAGTCTTGTTAAGGAAGTATGTGATACAATTTGCTTTCAAGCAAATGAACGATTTGCGTTTACTGGTCATCTTTCCGTAGCGAGATTATTGGTTCCAGAACAATTTCCTCTTTACAGTCGAGAATTCCCGTCAAGAGAACTTAATAAAACTGTAGCGGCATACCCGATGTTGAATAAAGAGAGACTTCAGACCGAGCTATCCGTACTTTATGAAATGGAAGAGTTTCATCACTTTTCTGGGCCTTTCAAAATTCATGAAATAATTTTAAAAAGTGGACTACAAAATTCTCTTGCTGAAGTAAATTACCTTGTGAAAATCATACTCACAACCCCCATGACGTCAGTAGAACCAGAGAGATGTTTTTGTACACTGAAAAGAATAAAAACTTTCCTACGGAGCACCATATCTGACAACCGCCTTTCAGCATTAGCCATGCTAAGCATCGAGAGTAAAATGATTCTTCTTCTTCTTCTTCGTTCGCCCTGAAAAGGACGGTGGTTGTGTTGTGTCTGTTTACAACGTAGCTGTGATATCTGCACCTTTCGGTCGACACATCATTTGTAACAAAGAAAGACAGAAAAATGGACTTCACTTTTAAATAGGTTAGACACATTTGTGTCTGGGTTGGTATTTTACATGGTGGTCACAATTTGTGAGTGTTATGTATAGTATTTTAAATGAATGAACAGTGCAGCACCCCCAATGACAACCCCCTGGAACCGCCACTGGTCTCACCTCTAACTGTGTCGTATTTCTCAACTTTGCCAGGCTCCTATCATAATCGGACGAATCGTCTGATGACGTCCAATACCTCTTCGTCACTCGTCTAATCTCTTGCGCCATCTCTTCCTGTGCTTTTGTATCTTCTGCTGCGGTTTCCTCACCCTCCTGAGGGTCTTTCTGTGAACTGTCTTGTTCTCTCAATCTCTCTTCTCCATCCTGTAATCTGTGCTCATATTCCATCATTGTCATGTCTACCTCATTCTCCGAGTTATCCCACTCGGTTCTCAATCTTTGTACTCGTATCTCCTCCAAAATATCATTATCCTACAAATTGTCCTGTCCATCCTGCGTAGTCACTATCCTGTCATCCTCCGGCGTATCTCGCCTTTTTTCTTCTTGTTCTTGGTATGTGTTTTGTGGGGGTGGGATTAACCAACTTGGTTTTATCCCGGGTTTTTCATGCATTAGTGCCGTTTTTCCTATCTGCCTACTCCTTGGTGGGTGTCTATGTTCTCCGCTGGGAGTATTTTCCTGTGATGGGCACTTCTCGCTTTGGTCCGGTACTTCCGTTTGAGTGCTGACGTCTCTCCTTGTTTTCTGTTTGCGTACCAACACTAACCATTCTTCTCTGCGTATTGTCATGTCTCTTGATTGTTGTCCTATCCTGAATGTTCCATGGTCTATTGCTAGGACTTTCATATTTTGTTGTAAACCTTGGTTTGTAAGATCTGTTCTTGGTATTCCGCCATGATCCAACATATATCAGGGTTTTTTTTTTTTATTTCTTTTAAATTTGGATGTTCTTTTCTTCTGACTTCTTGAAATAAAAAGTGAAGTTTTCCAATATTTATTGGTTTTTCTCCAAGTAATGTACTAGTTAATAAGTTGGTCACTCATGTCTACCCCTTTTATGTACATTTTATAATCCCTTACAAGATTTGGCTGTCAAACATTAAATTCTCGAAAATTCTCGTTCACCTTATCTCTACCGTACGCTTAGTACACCTATGACCATTTACAATGTGAACACACCTAACCAGTTTTATAGTGTTGACGGCACTATGTGCCTGGGAGGAGTTATTTGTCGATGACAACTCAAGAATAGGGATTGAAGCTGTATTGCATGAAGAGATACAAGTTTTAACAAAAACAGACTGCCCAAGTAAGCAATCTAGTGTGTTAATTTATTGCTCTAAAAAAAACACAATAATCTCTAAAAACAAAACCACACAAAAAAGAACAGAATTATGATAATCTAATATACCTTGGTATGGTTTGGTATATCTTTAAAAAAATAATGTTGTTTTATATTGCATTAAAATATGCATAACACTTAACTATTATAATTGCTCACAACTTTGTTGTTTCCCTTGCAAGACAATTACCTCCCTTACATATATTATGCTAAAAAAGTTTACATGGTTCACAGGATTTAGAGTTTCATTCCAGTCTCTAAAAACATCACTGACCCACCTAGAGATATGTCTAAAATTAGTTCTATGATATGATATTAAATAACATCTTCTGTCATTGTGATTAATAAGTTGAATTACAATTAAATCCAGAGTGTTGAAGAACTAGTTGTCAACATCCCATCTTACTAGTACTATATATTCAGACAATTTAATATTTTAAGTAAGACTTCCCACATAAGCAGAAAGTATTTTGAACTTACTGGTTCTGTCAGAGACTTGATTGGAAACTGATTAATACAACTGGACACAATAATCCAAATCTATATACAATGTTTACGATGACAATATATTTAAGTCTTCACACCAGTTCAATACGTCACGAAAAGTGATAATACAAAATCTAAAATAAAGGAAAGGGTTGAGAAATGGTGAATGTAATAATGAATGTGGTTTGCTAGTAAGGTACTATTGTAGCGGAAGGTAGCTAAAGAGCTGTGGAGATCTACTTTAGAAACACTGAGCTCTTTAAAGATCTACCTTGATAAAAATGTCTGTTTTCAGGTTTCCGAATATTTTTAATTTAGAAAGCGTACAGCCTGGATGTAAATTTTATCTCTGCCAGATAATCTGTTTTCTACAGTCCCATCAACAGAGTGGTAGAACATTCAAACTAAATGATATTTTACCGAAATGTCAACTTTACTTTTAAGAAAAGATCATGTTCCTATCTCACACAGTTTATAATTTTAGTGAACGTTTGTAACCGACCTATTCTGAGTTTTCAGTAGGAAAAGGATGAGGGGGTGGGGGAAATATCTTTAATCCTGAGGATAATAATAATAATAATAAATTCTTTAAGCGCCAAACACGGCGCATAAGGCAGAAACCAGTGCTCTCCAGGTATCCTGAGGATACTACACTTTTAAATGTCAGTGTCAGAGAGCTGATGAAAGTAATATGAACTTACTGGTACTGTCAGAGACTAGCTAAGAAACTAGTTAGTACAACTGAACACAATAATACAAATCTATGTACTGGTACTGTTAGAGACTAACTAAGAATCTAGTTAGTACAACTGAATATAATAATATAAATCTAAGTACTGGTACTGTTAGAGACTAGCTGTGACCGCATGGCCTTCCACGCTAGCATTATCCCTGCTACGACACTAGCATTTATACGTGCTATAATATGGTACATATAGGAATGACCGACATTAAAAGCAAATAAGAAGTTTTCACACAAAACGCAGTATCATTCAAAGTTCAGTCAGCAGGCACTGCTCTGAGAGGGCAAATATAGGGCAGTCCCAGATGATAAAAATGAATGAGAGCTAAGCGCGGAAAGTGGGAAATGAATGTTGTGATTTGGGTTTTTTTTTTCTCCATTGTTTAGGTAGAAAAGAGAGTTGTGACAAAAGTCGAAAAGAAACCAATGACGTATGAGACAAATGTCGAAATAACAGAAAGCCGTGTGCAAAATGTCAAAAACAGAGAGCAGTGTGTAGAAAATTGTAACGTGTGAAGAAAAGAGTGAGTCGTGTATGAAAAATGGCGGGGAAAAGAAGTAGCTGGGTATAAAAAGGAGAGATGTGGGCGATAGACAGGCTTTTACAGATTTTTAGGACTTTAGGAAGGATTTTTACAGAGAGTTTATACATTTTAGATTTAGAAGAAGGATATTACATATAGACAAGAAATTTGTGCTAGGTAGTTTGTAGTGTTAGATAAACTTCGTCTTTGAAAATATCAAGACCAGTTTTTAAGTAGACCAGTTGATATTTTATTCTGTTGGATATATTTTTTCTTGTGGATATATGTATATTTTCCTAGTGGATAAACAACCAATCATTGTGAAAATACCGGTACTTGTCAAACGACGGTCAATAAACATATACTACATTGCTGTTTTTGGAACTTTACAGTGGTACTTGGTTCATGTGTTACTGAGATCGTTCATACTCCACCACCCGATAGTTATTTGTATCGGTATTGTTGTCCTCCCTCATAGTAACGACCATTACATAAGCTGGAGATTAGAGACATTTTTTTGTTTTAAATAAATACTTTGTAACTCCGTGTAACCAGATTAATAATACTATAAATAGATTTTACGACGAACACATAGACAGTTCACAACAACTTGTCCAGATTTTGATGTTTAAGACCCATATACATCCAGGTAAATCACTGACCGCAGTGGCAGGATGAGGTCGCCTGTATCAAATGATTATATTATGTTTACCACGTTTTATATTGACAGTTACGAGAGCGTACAGCTCCAGTTCATAATTATAGATTAATATTGTTGGTATATCCCAATGTCATAGTGTGTGTGTATATATATATTATATATAACATAATATAATATATATTATATATATATATAACATTTTTGCGTCCCACGGTCTGATGTATGACCATTAGTTCTATGCTGTTAGGCTGATGTTCGTTGCAGCTACTACATTTACGATTGTTAAATACTTAATGAATATTAGTTACTTCTGTTAAATATTGCCAAATTATTTGTTTTGTTTTTGTTGTTTGCACATCCGATGAAAATCGTATACAATTATATTCATGAAAATGTTAACATTAAGTATGTTAACATTATGTTGATGACTAATTCACAGCGTTGTACATAGTGATATTGTTGAGAAGTAGTGTACATCAATACTGTTTAATGGCGAAGTGTATTAAAAAATTTTATCTATCACCCGTTTTACGAATTATAAAAATACTGGGATCCCTCGTTTTACGAGGAAAAAATTATTTAAAAAATTATTTTTCTGACAACCTCTACCAATAGGTTAGTTGTTTATAATAGTTACTAGCATGAGGTAGTTAGTTGATAGTACGCATATGTCTCCCTCTGGGATACATTTTTGTGGCCCGGGTCGTATGTGACAGCATGGTGTTCCACGCTAGCATTATCCCTGCTACGACACTAGCATTTATACGTGCTATAATATGGTACATATAGGAATGACCGACATTGAAAGCAAATAAGAAGTTTTCCCACAAAACGCAGTATCATTCAAAGTTCAGTCAGCAGGCACTGCTCTGAGAGGGCAAATATAGGGCAGTCCCAGATGATAAAAATGAATGAGAGCTAAGCGCGGAAAGTGGGAAATGAATGTTTTGATTAGGGTGTTTTTTCTCATTGTTTAGGTGGAAAAGAGAGTTGTGACAAAAGTCGAAAACAAACCAAAGACGTGAGAGACAAATGTCGAAATAACAGAAAGCCGTGTGCAAAATATCGAAAACAGAGAGCCGTGTGTAGAAAATTGTAACGTGGGAAAAAAAGAGTGAGTCTTGTGAAAAATGGCGGGAAAAAGACGTAGCTGGGTATAAAAAGGAGAGATGTGGGCGATAGACAGGTGTTTACAGAATTTTAGGTCTTTAGGAGAGATTTTTGCAGAGAGTTTATAGTTTTTAGATTTAGAAGAAGGATATTACAAATAGACAAGAAATTTGTGCTAGGTAGTTTGTAGTGTTAGATGAACTTCGTCTTTGAGAATATCAAGACCAGTTTTTAAGTAGACCAGTTGATATTTTATTCTGTTGGATATATTTTTCCTTGTGGATATATGTATATTTTCCTAGTGGATAAACAACCAATCATTGTGAAAATACCGGTACTTGTCAAACGACGGTCAATAAACATATACTACATTGCTGTTTTTGGAACTTTAACAGTATTTCATTGGGATTATACCTTGTCATGTTGAGACTGTTTTGCTTAGCACTAAACACAAAAGGGAAGAACAAACCTGGGAAGAAAATGAGCAAAAGTCAAGTATTACCATCTCTGGCGGAAGGCCAGTTAGCACTTGAACTACAACAACATATAAAGGATTAACTCTGACCAAATAAAATCAATATAACTACTAGTGCCGTATAACATACACGGCCACATAGCTAAGAAACTAGTTAGTACAACTGAATATAATAATATAAATCTAAGTACTGGTCGTGTCAGTGACTAGCTAAGAAACTAGTTAGTATAACTGAACACAATAATACAAATCTATGTACTGGTACTGTCAGAGACTAGCTAAGAAACTAGTTAGTACAACTGAATATAAAAATATAAATCTATGTACTGGTACTGTCAGAGACCAGCTAAGAAACTAGTAAGTACAACTCAACACAATAATACAAATGTCTCTACTTTACGTGCTTATTTAGTTTTTGTTTGACCTCGTGTTATCTGTCGTTTTCGTAATTATCGTTTTCTGTCGTTAGTGTTTTTATACTTTTTATTTCACCTATATGTCCCCACTCTTTTTTGCCGTTTTCTCTTTACTCATTATCACCATTATCCTTCAATTCCCGAAGGAGCATAGACCTACTGAAAATGTGTGTCAGTGTTACCGGTGGTTTTTCTTTACTGGACTGTCACTGATGTTGTCAGGGCTGTCGGGCTTACAACATGTGGCCGACGTATTTCTTGGTAACGCGAATATAATGTGGGCCGTTTCTTTGGCGTATGATTATGATTTGGTTAATAATAATAGGACCCGATAACGAGGTAAGATGGGTCAATACAAGATGACCAGTAGGCACGGATAAACACTATACTCGTTGGAAGAGTTAGTGTTAACATATTTATTCATGACGAAACTTTACATCAGTAGTTTACAGACATTCTTTATCAGCAATGGTCATGGTAGGAAAATGTACAGAGCACAATTACAATTCACCAAATACGTTGACCGACTGCACTAACCGTTACCACATCAAGGTTAACGGATTGGTAGTATACATGATTATGGCGAAGTGACCATGTTAATATTCTTTACGTAGTTATCTATATTCCTTTACGCTTCAATCAGCTCCTAGCGTTAGTGGGACGCACTAGCAACTTGGCATACCTGGTCAAGTTGAAGCTCTGCCATAACGTTAAAGGAGACCAAGTATCGGAGGCAAGATACTTAAAACGAGCCGTTTCTGGCTAAATATTCAAATTACAAGCTTCTTGGCATAGCTCCCTCAAGAAGAGTGTATTCATCTTTCAGATTATCATAATTGCTACATATTCGTGTCTTCCCTTGACTTGGGTAAGAACACCATAATCAGTCACGTCTATACCCGACGCTAGTTATCTGGATCTGCCTCAAGTACGATGCCCATATAGCAACAAATCACCGCGACATACCGCGCCATACAAGTTTAATAATGGTGCACGGTCGTACGCAAATAATATAACATACAATTAACCTAGATGCGCTCAAATGTGCGTCTACAAAATACTAGACGTGCACGTTAGTAACTCAAACATTTAACCCCCCCCCCCCTTCCCCCAATGAGTATAAAATAACTTAACAGCTGGTGTCACAGGTCAGTTAGTGTTGAGCACTGTAACAGCAGGTGTTCAACTGATTCCTCATGGTGGTGGCAGTGCCTACAGTTTGGTTCACGTAGTGGGTCTATTCTATTTAAATGTTTACTGACTATTCTCAGCTGGAAGATTAGACTCTGATCTCTTCTTGTCCGTTGTTTAACTGGATCTTGATGGTTTGGTTTCGCTTAATATTTGAAGAAAGGACGCCCTGTCTGGGAGGTAGCCTACAGGTTTAGCTAATCTTGCCTATAATTGTTTTTCAGGATCTATTGGCAGGTTTGCAGTGTGGTACTTGATGAGAACAGGGATGTCCTGCTCCACTTTTGGATAGTTTATCGGCTTTTTCATTTCCTGGGATTAAGAACACAATACACTACAGATATGAAATATTTTATCCACGCTGAATTAATTGCAAGTTATGCTTAAGGGATTTTTCTCTACACCACAATGTTGAAAAAACTGGACTCATCGCTCTAACGAACTGCTCGGTTCATTCATTCCTAAGACGCGATATGTTCCCAAATCTTGCCTGTGATGTTAAACTCCGCCCATACAACCAATAGCTAAGAGTCCATCTGGTCTCTCGTACCTAGACTATCTCTTGTCCCCTGTGAGTCTAAAAGTGGGTGGGCCACTCGCTAACAACTTTCAATGCCGTGCTGTATGACAAACAGAAGCAAAGAAAATCACCTGCCTTCCAATTGTCACAAAGACCTCCGTCAACTTCTGTTTGCCTAGATCGATAAGGCTTTGGCGCTCATTTATAACAGTACATTGGGAACTCAACACAAACTGTGTACATATGGAACTAAATACAAACTGTGTACATATGGAAATCTATAAAACTGTGTACATATTGTACACATGTGGAATAGCTGTGTACATATGGAACTCAATAAATACTGTGTACATATGGAACTCATTTCAACTGTTTACGTATGGGACTCAATTCAAACTGTGTAAATATGGCACTCAATACAAATGTGTACATATGGTATTCAATACAAGCTGTGTACATATGGAATTCAGTACAACTATGTACATACGGAACTCAATATAAACTGTGTACATATGGAATTCAATAAAACTGTGTACATATGGAACTCAATACAACTGTGTACACATGTAACTCAATACAAGCTGTGTACATATGGAACTCAATATAAACTGTGCACATATGGAACTCAAAAAATGTGTACATATGGAACTCAATGCAAACTGTGTACATATGGAACTCAATACACAATGTGTACATATGGAACTCAATACAAACTGCAGACATATGGAACTCAATAAGAACTGTGTTCATATGTAGCTCATTACAAACTTGTACATGTGTAACTCAATACAAATTGTGTACATATGGAACTCAGTAAAACTGTGTACCCATGCAACTCAATTCAAACTGTTGTCACATAAATATTGGATCGATCTCTTTTCCTCTCCGGCATTATTTAGTTACATTTTTTGAGTGGAATAAATTACGTGCTTTTCTGTGGCCGTCACATTTTCTTTCCCTGCTATCAAGCAGATATTTGGTACTGTAAAATCATCTGGAATTTTTAATACACACTGTGTACATTCGGAAATCACTACAAACTGTGTACGTATTGAACTCAAAAAAATGTGTGCACATGAACTCAATGCACACTGCGTACATATGGAGCTCAATAAAAACTCCGTACACATGGAAATCAATAGACAATATGAACTCAGTACAAACCTTGAGCATACGGAACTCAATACAAACCTTGTAATATGCTAAAACTCATGGAAATCAATACGACTGCGTACATACGGAACTCAATACAAACTTTGTACATATGCAACTCAATAAAACTGTGTAAATATGGAACTCAAACAAACTGTGTACATATGGAACTCGGTAAAAACTGTGTAAATATGGACCTCAATACAAACTGGGGACATATGGAACTCAATAAATATGTGTACATTTAGAACTCAATACAGACCTTGTACACATGGAACTCAAAACAAACTGTGTATATTTTGAACTCATTAAAACCGTGTACATATGGGACTCAATACAAACGTAATGTGCAGCATCTGATGTATGCGAATTTCCTATTATATGGTAATTTTCAGCGGAAGTTTCTTCACAAGATGGGAAGAAAATGTATGCAAAACCTTCAAAAACTGGAAGTTTTTCGTCACGTTATGTCATTCTGTATACTATTACAGTTCTGAAAGAAACTAATTAAACAAACAAACTTTTTGGTTTTAAATTAAAAGGCGTGTTTTGAAAAGAAGAAAGGTCGAACATATTGTAGAAACAAAAATTGATAGAAATAGAAATAGAGAACGAACTAACGAATCAATGCACGAACTTTATTTTCAAAGGCTTTAGAATTGAACTCGCAGGCCCGTCTAACATTCTGACCTTCTTATCTCTCGTCTTCCATACTGAGTCTATTTATTTTTACATGTATCTTAAAATACTACTTAAATTAAAATAAACAGCGCTTTCTTAGAGGTAATATGTAAATATATTTATTTGGGTCTACACACTGCATGAGGTTTTGTCTGAAACTAGGCGCATTGCACGTTTTTGTATTAAATAGAGTGGCTTAGTGTTGGACATGGAGCAACCATCCTAGATTGTGGAATAATAGTCTGGACATAGAGCAACCATCCTAGATAGTGGAACAATAGTCTGGACATGGAGCAACCATCCTAGATTGTGGAAGTATAGTCTGGACATGGAACAACCATCCTAGATAGTGGAACAATAGTCTGGACATGGAGCTAGCATCCTAGATTGTGGAACAATAGTCTGGACATGGAGCTAGCATCCTAGATTGTGGAACAATAGTCTGGAAATGGAACAACCATCCTAGCTAGTGGAACAATAGTCTGGACATGGAGCTAGCATCCTAGATTGTGGAACAATAGTTTGGACATGGAGCAACCATCCTAGATTGTGGAACAATAGTCTGGACATGGAGCAACCATCCTAGATTGTGGAACAATAGTCTGGACATGGAGCTACCATCCTAGATTGTGGAACAATAGTTTGGACATGGAGCTACCATCCTAGATTGTGGAACAATAGTCTAGACATGGAGCAACCATCTTTGATTGTGGAACAATAGTCTGGACATGGAGCAACCATCCTAGATAGTGGAACAATAGTCTGGACATGGAGCAACCATCCTAGATTGTGGAACAATAGTCTGACCGACAGAAAGAAAAGATACTGGACATTGTGATATCATGGCACGGGAAGAAGCCAGCAGTAGAACTGATAAACAATACAGGAAATAGGAAGGTGTGGACATTGATAAATATAACAAACAATATGAACTGCTGAAGAGCGCTTTTCATCGCTGACGTCAAATTTTATTTGTGTTTGCATTTTCTTCTTCTTCGTTCGTCCTCAGACTTCTACACTAATGACTCCAATAAAGTTCTAGGGATCACGATTGACCAGCACTTAACGTGGAACTCCCATGTACGGAATTTAACCAAACACTTAGCTCAAAAGACGTACCAGCTAGCCAAATTAAAACACTTCTTAGACGCAGACTCTAGACTATTGTTCGACATCTCACATATACAGACACATCTAGATTACTGATCTACACTATGGGCTGGTTGCCCTGATTCCACCTCGAAGAGACTGCACTCCCTGCATAAAAGAGCAGTACGTCTGATCACCGATAATCGCACGATACCACACACAAGGACAGGAAAAGAACCCAAAATACTGTCCCTAAAAAAACGTCTTCTCTACAACAAAGCCAAGCTGACTCACGCAATTCTATCTAACAATGCCCCGCCGTATCTACGATCACTGTTTCAAACCAGTAGAAGAGAGGGACAACAATTACGTCTGTTACGTCTGCCCAAACCTAGAATCGACCTGTTCAAAAAGAGTCTAGCCTACTCTGGAGCATACTTATGGAACAGCTTTCCACACCACCTAAAAAGTCTACCTACACAATATTCATTTAACAAAGTACTTTTCAAACACTTCCTCAACACTGATTATCTACCCCCATAGAAACAGCATTTGCCTGTCAACATCTCATCCATAGGTCAACATTTCTTGTCCTCTTCCGCTCGTTTTTTTCTAGAATAATTTGTTTTATATTCATGTAATATTATAATATTATTATATTCACTTTAAAATATTATTATATAATGTAATGTATGTGAGAATGTACCCACATACCACTGTACTTTAGAAATGTCAATCGTGAGAATGTACCCGCATACCACTGTACTTTAGAGATGTGAATGTTTTCGTTTGCTTAAATGGAATGATGTATATGATAATAAGCAGATATACATAATTTTTTTTTAAACTTATTATTATTATTTTATTTTCCACCAAAAATGTATGGATATAAGCGAGAATGTGTTTATGTAATTTTTGTATTGATGATTATGACACATTCAAAAGTACAGATTAATTGTAGATGGTTTGACAGCATCAGTGAGTGTCGGTATACAGAATTTATTAATTTTTATTTTTATTTATTTATTGTTTTGTTTATTTTATTTTATTATTTATTTTTACCCAATTACTATCTTCTTTGTTTAAAAAAAACCAATTCATTTTTTATTATGATTGTATATGAATGCTGTTATGCTAACTTTATAAAGTTGCATGCCTTTAAAGTAATGCTTAAAGTACATGTGGGAATGAAAGGATATAGTATGCAAGATAAATGAGAGTGGAAGGGCAAAATGTTAGACGGGCATGCACGCCCAATTCTTAGGCCTTCGAAAATAAAGTTCGTTCGTTCGTACTCCTTACTTCTTCCTTCGTCTCCCTTGGTTTATGCATCTCATCTATTACCTCGTATCTCATAATCCTTGCCTTTCCATGCCGCTCCTTTTCTCTGCATTTACCGTTATTTCTCCTATTTCTCTCTCCATCTGGACTCGTGTATCGGTAATCTCGTCGATCCACATCTCTTCCATTACTACTTCTCTTATTTCTCTCTCTCTATCGGCTCTGAGATCGGTAGTCTCTCTTTGATCTCTACTTCCCCTTCTGTTCTCCTTGTTCTTTGACTCTTTGTATTTTCTATCAATATATCTGTAAAGTGCTGCTATCTCTTTCTCGTCCTCCCTTTCACCACTATTTCTTCGTCCATGGGCCCTTCTATCCTTGTCCCTACGACTACCATCACAATCTTCGTCAGACTCTGACCAGTCTGAGTACCCTGATATGACCGTGTCTAAATCTTGTTGTCTTCTCCTGTTATGTCTATGATCGACTTTGTCTACTTCTCCTGTTATGTCTATGATCGACTTTGTCTATTTCTCTTGCCATTCTCCTTCTATTTGGTCTCACCTCTAACTGTGTCGTATTTCTCAACTTTGCCAGGTGTCTGATGACGTCCAATACCTCTTCGTCACTCGTCTAATCCCTTGCTTAGATCTCTTCATGTGCATTTGTATCTTCTGCTTTTGTTTCGTCACCCTCCTGAGGGTCTCCCTGTGAACTGTCTTGTTCTTTCAATCTCTCTTCTCCATCCTGTAATCTTTGCTCATATTCCATCATTGTCATGTCTACCTCATTCTCCGAGTTACCCCACTCGGTTCTCAATCTTCGTATCTCCTTCGAAATATCATTCTCCTGCAAATTGTCCTGTACATCCTGCGTAGTCACTATCCTGTCATCCTCCGGCGTATCTCGCATTTTTTCTTCTTGTTCTTGGTATGTGTTTTGTGGGGGTGGGATTAACCAACTTGGTTTTATCCCTAGTTTTTCATACATTCCTGCCGTTGTTGCGATCTGTCTACTCCTTGATGGTTGTCTGTGTTCTCCGCTGGGAGTATTTTCCTGTGATGTGCACTTCTCGCTTTGGTCCGGTACTTCCGTTTGTGTGCCGACGTCTCTCCTTGTTTTCTGTTTACGTACCAACACTAACCATTCGTCTCTGCGTAATGTCCTGTCTCTTGATTGTTGTCCTATCCTGAATGTTCCATGGTCTATTGCTAGGACTTTCATATTTTGTTGTAAACCTTCGTTGGTAAGATCTGTTCTTGGTGTTCCACCATGATCCAACATACTTGTATATCAGGTTTTTTTTAAATTTCTTTTAAATTTGGATGTTCTTTTCTTCTGACTTCTTGAAATAAAAAGTGAAGTTTTCCAATATTTATTGGTCTTTCTCCAAGTAATGTACTAGTTAATAAGTTGGTCACTCATGTCTACCCCTTTTATGTACATTTTATAATCCCTTACAAGATTTGGCTGTCAAACATTAAATTCTCGAAAATTCTCATTCACCTTAGCTCTACCGTACGCATTTACAATATGAACACACCAAACCAGTTTTATAGTGTTGACGGCACTAAGTGCCTGGGAGGAGTTATTTGTCGATGACAACTCAACAACGATTACATAGGATGCCCATTGCATGCAGAGATAAAAGTTTTAACAAATACAGACTGCCCAAGAAAGGAATCTAGTGTGTGAATTTATTGCTCTAATAAAGCACAAGAATCTTTAAAAACAAAACCACACAGGAAAGGAACAATATTATGATAATCTAATATTGCTTAGTATAGTTTGGTATATCTTTAAAAGAAAATGTTGCTTTATTGTTCATTAAAATATGCATAACACTTAACTATTATGATTGCTCACAACTTTGCTGTTTCCCTTGCAAGACAATTACCTCCCTTACATATATTATGCTAAAAAAGTTTACATGGTTCACAGGATTCAGAGTTTCATTCCAGTCTCTAAACACATCACTGACCCACATAGACATATGTCTAAAATTAGTTCTATGATATGATATTAAATAACATCTTCTGTCATTATGATTAATACGTTGAATTACAATTAAATCCAGAGTGTTGAAGAACTAGTTGTCAACATCCCATCTTACTAGTACTATATATTCAGACAATTTAATATTTTAAGTAAGACTTCACACATAAGAAGAAAGTATTTTGAACTTACTGGTTCTGTCAGAGACTTGATTGGAAACTGATTAATACAACTGGACACAATAATCCAAATCTATATACAATGTTTACGATGACAATATATTTAAATCTTCACACCAGTTCAAAACGTCACGAAAAGTGATAATATAAAATCTAAAATAAAGGAAAGGGGTGAGAAATGGTGAATGTAATAATGACTGTTGTTTGCTAGTAAGTTTCTATTGTAGCGAAAGGTAGCTCAAGAGTTGTGGAGATTTACTTTAGAAACACTGAGCTCTCTAAAGATCTACCTTGATAAAATCATGTCTGCTTTCAGGTTTCCGAATATTTTTAATTTAGAAAGCGTACAGCCTGGATGTAAATTTTATCTCTGCCAGATAATCTGTTTTCTAGTCCCATCAACAGAGTAGTAGAACATTCAAACTAAATGATATTTTACCGAAATGTCAACTTTACTTTAAAGAAAAGATCATGTTCCTATCTCACACAGTTTATAATTTTAGTGAACGTTTGTAACCGACCTATTCTGAGTTTTCAGTAGGAAAAGGATGAGGGGGTGGGGGAAATACCTTTAATCCTGAGGATACTACACTTTTAAATGTCAGGGTCAGAGAGCTGAAGAAAGTAATATGAACTTACTGGTACTGTCAGAGACTAGCTAAGAAACTAGTTAGTACAACTGAATATAATAATATAAATCTAAGTACTGGTACTGTTAGAGACTAGCTGTGACCGCATGGCCTTCCACGCTAGCATTATCCCTGCTACGACACTAGCATTTATACGTGCTATAATATGGTACATATAGGAATAACCGACATTGAAAGCAAATAAGAAGTTTTCACACAAAACGCAGTATCATTCAAAGTTCAGTCAGCAGGCACTGCTCTGAGAGGGCAAATATAGGGCAGTCCCAGATGATAAAAATGAATGAGAGCTAAGCGCGAAAAGTGGGAAATGAATGTTGTGATTTGGAGTTTTTTTTCCATTGTTTAGGTAGAAAAGAAAGTTGTGACAAAATTCGAAAACAAAGCAAAGACGTGTGAGACAAATGCCGAAATAACAGAAAAACCGTGTGCAAAATGTCGAAAACAGAGAGCCGTGTGTAGAAAAGTGTAGCGTGTGAAAAAAAGAGTGAGTCGTGTATGAAAAATGGCGGGGAAAAGAAGTAGCTGGGTATAAAAAGGAGAGATGTGGGCGAAAGACAGGCTTTTACAGATTTTTAGGACTTTAGGAAGGATTTTTACAGAGAGTTTATAGTTTTTAGATTTAGAAGAAGGATATTACAAATAGAGAAGAAATTTGTGCTAGGTAGTTTGTAGTGTTAGATGAACTTCGTCTTTGAGAATATCAAGACCAGTTTTTAAGTAGACCAGTTGATATTTTATTCTGTTGGATATATTTTTCCTTGTGGATATTTGTATATTTTCCTAGTGGATAAACAACCAATCATTGTGAAAATACCGGTACTTGTCAAACGACGGTCAATAAACATATACTACATTGCTGTTTTTTGGAACTTTACAATATTTCATTGGGATTATACCTTGTCATGTTGAGACTGTTTTGCTTAGCACTAAACACAAAAGGGAAGAACAAACCTGGGAAGAAACATGAGCAAAAGTCAAGTATTACCATCTCTGGTTGAAGGCCAGTTAGCACTTGAACTACAACAACATATAAAGGATTAACTCTGACCAAATAAAATCAATATAACTACTAGTATCGTATAACATACACGGCCACATAGCTAAGAAACTAGTTAGTACAACTGAATATAATAATATAAATCTAAGTACTGGTACTGTCAGAGACTAGCTAAGAAACTAGTTAGTACAACTGAACACAATAATACAAATCTATGTACTGGTACTCTCAGAGACTAGCTAAGAAACTAGTTAGTACAACTTGTGGTGGTGTTGATGGTATTGTATGATGGTGATATTACTAAATGTAATTGTATGAGGCCAGCTGTGAAGGCTCCTGAGATAAAATGTAGTTGAGAATTGTCAGAAGGCCTTTCTTGCTACCACTACGACCTCACACTTAATTTTTTTAATGAATGTGGCTACGTAAAGTGTCTAGGGTTATGATGTGTAGTGTAGTGTGATAGTTTATAAATACACCCACAGATAATTAAGGAGACTAATAATATTAACAAATGTTAAAATACACTGAACTAACTCACGTGTGTAAAAGTTTTGATGGAATTATATTACATTTATTTGTCCTGGATCAAGTTTTATGTTGACCAGAACTTGTTTTAAAAGAAGGATTTAAAATTTATGAAAAGAAATGCATGGAATGTTACATAATAAATGCAAGAGTGTACATATAAGTACTAGACTAGTTAGTTTTATTAAAATGTTCTAGTAGTCATCTACTTGGGAGGATAGTTAATGTTTGTGCTGTTGGGGTGGCCTCATCACACCTGTCTATATTGACTACACAGTGTCCAGAAAATGGTGGGAATTTTTATGGGGATATTAGTAACTACAAAGCGTTGGTGAATGTCCAGCAGACCAGAGGCTCACTCATCTTGTAGTTGTAGCTCTGGTGCTGAAATCTTGTGGTCCCACCTCTCCGTGCTGGCGGGCAATAATGGTGGTCTCTGTCACAAGTACTGCACAGATACACTCGAGTAAAGTCACCAACTGAATAGACACTGCTTTGTTGACAACAGAAACTCACAGCTCTGCAATCAAAGTATGGGCCATGTGTCAAAATCTATTCTCTACCCACGTCTGGACACAACACTGACACAACAACCACATCATACAGACAGGTCAGATCTCTCTGACCAAACAGCACATTTACCATGGTGGTTTTACATCAGATAGATCCTCCCAGACTATAGATTCTAAAAAATATTTATTAGTTTTCTGCCCTAAAAGAGGATAGGTAATATGTTTCATTATTCTCAACACTTGATCTGTCTTTCCTAACCCTTGTTGGAGTTTATGTATATTGTTGGTCCCTAGACCCTGACTAGGGCGGGGGGTCTAGAGCAAATCCCTACTTGTTTGTAAGGCTAGATTTCGATATGGCAGTATCAAATCACTCAAACATGAAACAATATTCAAAATATATAAGGAAATAATTGCAATCTTACCAGATTATGAATAAATAACACAGAATTGCTAGCAAAACTCAGCTGAGCTGCTGGCTATAGTATGGCGTCCCTAAATTTCTTTCACTTTCTTTCATATGGAAATCACCACACTTTAAAATCTGTGTCTATCACTGAACAACTATTGAAGAATGGCCCCAAATGCGCTCTGAGCGCTAATAATATGATTGTCTGTGGCCAATCACTGCCTAGGTTTATTTTAAATTCAAATTTCCTACCCTAAAGTCATTTCAGTCATGCTTCAGTCAAGTATGGATGGTTATCTGTTAGTCTGTCCGTCTCTATTTGTGTTTCTACAAAAATGTACTTGATTTTTGAACCAACCTTTCTCTCCCCTCCAAAATTTTGTCGTTAAAAGTTATTTTTAGACACCGCCACCACAATATCCCTTCTCTTCCATACTAAGTAGATTTGAACACCTGCGTCTCGAGGTCGTGTTTTTTTTGTGCAAATAGCGACACTTTTTATTCAATACAGTCATGTCGCTGATGTGAACAACACTGTCTTTTGTCATTATCTTCAATATTATCTATCCGTCTGTAAAATTAAGACCATATTAGTTCACTGCTCCGAATGGGCCATCCGGCCAGCTAATTTTTATATTCCTAACATTAATATTAAGAAAAAAATACTTTTTAAATTTTGTAATATTTCGAACATCTGCGTTTAGCCGCTGAATTCAAATCAAGGGCTTGGTATCGCAAAAGCGTCCATTCCGTACCTCGTGTCAATTTGGGGGACGTGAATTTTTACTTTCCTCCATCCCCCCCAATTGCGTCTCCTTAGCCTTGCCAGTCTCACGCAATCTTTCCAGTCATATTTTTTCCTTTTTATCCGCCGTTCCCCTCCTGTCTAGCAAGTCAATTTTTATGGAGGGTGATGACCCGCGGTCTGGGCGATCATGTACTATCAGCAGTTTACGCATTATGTTTTTATCCTTACATGTTATCTTTGGAGGTATTTTACCGTTGTATCTCTGTCAATTTCACTACACATCTCCCCACTTGAAAACATGCCTATGGCAAGTTCCAACACCAGCGATACACATAGGTAAAATTACTCCTCACGTCTGCCACTACTCTAATTTTGATCACAGGGGTGCCGACTGAGGAAATCTGCACCGACATTCAATTTGCCTGGGATATATTGGATACTAAACTGATAAGGTTGAAGCAATAAAGACCACCTCAGCAATCTTGCGTTTTCATGCTTAGCCTGAGATAAGAATACGAGAGGCTGATGGTCCGTCTCCACCACAAAAGTCCTACCATACAGATAGATTTGAAACTTCTTTATTGCCCATATTAACGCTAAACATTCAATCAGGCAGTTTGAGAATAGGCTTGCTAGTGAGTTTTTCCTTTAACTCTTGGAACGCTAGTTCACATTGTGCAGTCCAAATAATTTTATCTGGAAGTCCCTTGCGAGTCAGATCAGTCAGAGGAGCACAAATAGCGTTAAAATTTTTGATGTATTTCTGATAAAATCCGCATAACGACACGAATGATCGCACGTCCTTTTTTGTTTGTGGCCTAGGTGCTCTCTGCAGTTTTTCCAAGTTCTTAGGATCAGGGGTCATATTACCCTGATATACAGTGTGTCCCAAGAATTCCAACTCTTTGCATCCAATACAACATTTTGTTGGCCTAGCAGTTAAGTTCGCCTCCCGAAGTCTATCAAACAACATCTCCAGAGCTTCAATGTGTTCTTCAAATGTCTCTGTGGCGACGAGAATATCATCCATGAAATTCGTGATACATGGGTTATTCAGGGGATCCAACAGATTTCGCATCATCCTTGAAAACACACTCGGAGCATTTTTCAGTCCGAATGGTAGCATATTGAATTCATAATGTCCATCCGAAGTGCTAAAAGCCAAATAAGGTCTCACTTCAGGCTTCACTGGGATCTGGTAATAGCCTTTACTAAGATCCACCTTTGAAAAGTATTTTGCCTTGTTCAGTCTGGCAAATAACTGTTTTGTGTCTGGTAATGGATCCACTTGTCCTTCTGTGACAGCATTCAGTTTCCTGTAATCTATGCACAGTCTGTGTTCCCCAGACGGTTTCCTCAACAAAACGACACTAGAACTAAAAGATGATTCACTGTGCGAAATAATCCCCCTCCTTCAACAAATACTCTATTTCTTCCTTCAATGCCTTCTCCTTCGCGAACGGAATAGAATAGGCTCTCATACAGATTGGGTTTGAGTCTACCAGTTTCATGTCATACTGTAGCACAATTTGTATGGCCCTGGTTTATCTGTTTAATACATCTGTATGTTCCTCCAGAACCTGTTGAACTCTCTCCCTCTGGTTTTTTTTTTTTAGTCAGGTGCTTACTGACTTTTACCTGTGCTGCTGTTTCACAAGGATGTAATGGGTATTCATGTGAGGTGAGTGGTTCTTTTTGCATCTGGGTTGCAATAGCCAAGGTCAATAAGGGGGTGCTTCCTGGAGTGGTCTGTCCAGATACTTCTTTAACAGGTTTACATGATAAACTTTCTCCTTCCCCTTTTTGTCAATTTTATAGTTTGTTCTAGACACCTTCTCTAGAACCGTATATGGACCTTGCCAACCAATTTGTAATTTATTCTGGCTTCCGGGTGGTAGAAGCAGCACCTTCTCTCCGACTGCCAGTTCCCTGTCCTTTGCCTTCCTATTAAAATATGCTGCATGTTTCTTCCTGGCTTGTTTCAAATTATCATTTGCCAGTTTCCATCCAGCTTTCAAACGAGTGGTCAGTTCGTTCACATATTGATACGATGAGGTAACCGTCTCTTCCGCCTTCTCATCTGTCCAGGTCCTTAATAAAGTTACATCTGGATCTTTAATTTATCATACTTATTTTTCATGGAACCCATCGGGTCCCGTCCATTAGAAGCTTTATAATGAGGACTTTTCTTCCTAGAATCATCACTCACAAATCGACCACTACCAATTTTTTTCTGGGGTTTGTCTCCCCACTTTAGATTGCTTATGAGAGATCTTCGCTCTCTTGTCTGTTCTTCCAGTTTATATAAGTCTGACCGAGGGATTGTCATCCTATCCTGGGTAAAATTTCTTCTTTGTACTCTTTGCATAGTGGCCATGTTAATCCATTCAAGTGAAGACTGGGTGTGAAAAGGGGGCTCCCATTCCACTTTGTCTACCCGAGTATAATTAGTTTTCCTTTCAGGCCTAAGTTGCCCCGTGGCGTTTCTAGGTCCTGCACATATTTTCCCTTTGTGGGTGTTCCCTCATGAAATACGCCACATGCTTCTACAAAGTTTTCAACATCGACATTTACGTCGGGCCAATAGTATTTTCGAGCAATCTTTTGGCAGATGGTACCGACTTTCTCATGGTCACCATCTTTTCCAACATGTAAGCTCCTTATTAAGTTTGCCCTATATATCTTGGGAAGAACTAACTGTCCGTGACCAGTGGATCTAGTTCCTGTCTTCCTATATAATAATCTGTTCTTCATGAAATATTCCCCCTTGCTCGGAGGTGTGTGGCATTTGGGCAATTTTTTTAAAACAGGGCTTGAGTGTCCTATCCTCAGCCTGCGCCTTCCTCATCTCCTCTGGATGAGCATTTATAGGTTCACCTTCTTCCTCCTTCTTCTGTGACCTGGTCTGCACTGTCGCCATGATCACAGGTTTCTCGGGATTCCCCAAGAAGACGTATCTACACCCCAATATCAGAGGGTAGATTGGTTCATCTATCACTGCTGCTCTGATTTCTCCCTCCACATAGCGAGTTTTCACCGTTATCCTTGCGATGGGAAGTGTCATGAGTGGTATGTCCTTAGTCGCCCCTTGTATTTCCACTGTTTCTGTGGTATACTGACTTGGGTCCACTAGGCTAGACTTCACAACTGAATCATAATCCAAACCTGTATCATAAAGGCACCTTATGGTGACCCCATTACAAATAACATCCTCACAAACTGGGGGGTGATAAGGTTCCTGTTGTCCATTAGGATTAACCTTTAATCTTCGGGTCCCCGACTTCATTGCAGCAATGTTTGAAGGTTTCCTTCTACAAAATTCGGTGTTATGGTTATCCTTCTTGCACCATTTACACCATCTTTTTCCTTGGTTCAACGGTTTTCTTTCATTGAACTTTTGGTCATTGAACTGTGAGTTTCTGTCACGATAGTCATTTCTTGGCCGCTCAAAGTTTGTCCTACCTTTATTTCCCTGCTCTCTATTATCAAATTTATTAAATTGCTGTGGAGCTTTAAAATTGTCTATGTGCTTCTTCTTAGCACCACTTACCTCTGCCTGGGCTGCCTGATACCTCTCAGCAACATTTAAAATTTCCCCCAACTTCTCTGCACCTTGTTCCATGAGAAATTTTCTCATGTCTGGAGCCATGGACTCTCTCAATTGCTCAATCATGATCATTTCTTTAAGATCTTGGGTCTTCCCCAGAGCCGTCCATTTCTCCAAATAGGTTTCTAGTCTAGCAGAGAATTGGTGGTATGTGTCACAAAGTTACCCCTGTGAGGGTAACCAAAGAGAGTTATCTGTGAGGTGCCGGCTTTGTCAATGGCTCAGATTCGCCTGGCACCCGGTTGAAGATGAGCAGCAGGAGTGGAGAAGGTGAATATAAGACTTTGGGATGAATTCCCAGCATATAGCCCCAGTGATTCTGGATCTCGTGACATATACCTCCTACCACTCTATCTCCCCCTCTATATACTAACGAGCCCCCACTCCCCTATTACACTGAGTGAACAGAAGAGAAAGAGAAGAAGAACAGTATGTCTCTTTCGCACACTTTCGTTCCTTCTCTATATATGTGATAACGTGTGTTGGTAAACACAACTACAACATTTATTAATGTTCTGAAATATAACAACATTCAATTACCCTGATACAAATGCAACTAGAAATAACATTAACTATCCCTGTGAAGAAAGATATTAGTTAATGCAAAATACACAAATGAATCTAAAGTCTACCCTATGTGATGATGATGAATTTAAGTAACTCCTAAATACTAACAAAAAGGATATCTTGTGTTTCTTGGTCTCTTGCTAACTGTCAATAAACTCTGGTTGTTTGAACACAATGGACAAGTCTTTGTCTGCCTACAATAACATTGGACGGTTCACTCGATTTCGCCAGGTGTCCACGGCTTGTATTTTTGTCTTTCACAATGCCTGTGTTGACATTGTCCCGAGCGTCCGAGGTGTCTTATTCATGGGTGAGGTTGAACACAATGTTAGGCGGGTGAGACTTCGTCTGTTATGCAGATGTCCTTTTGTTGTCTTGGTATTTTGCTTATGTGGTGACGATGATGGAAATATGTTGTATATTCGTATTTGTTGGTGCATCAATTGTACAGGGAGAATCTGTCCATTACTGTATGTAATTTAGGATCTCGATAAATTTGGTAGGCACTGGGGTTACAAAATCTCCCGTCTGCTCTTGCAGCTTTTGATCATAGTTTCTCAAAGGCACTTGTTGTAAAAAATCATCCGTTGGCGACTGCCACTTCAGATCATTAAATTTCTCAAAGGCACTTGTTGTAAAAATCATCCGTTGGCGACTGCCACTTCAGATCATTAAATTTCACGTGGACAGCTATTTAGAAATGCAGCAATCCTTCTGGGTATTTTCTGCTTTCTTTTTGGGTGGGTAGTCGATGATAGAAAGACCCTTCACCGCCTGGTAAATTCCTTTCTGACCCCCGTGGAGTATTGGTAGGTTGTTGCCGTTAATTACGTGTGAGATGTGTGTCGTCGCAGTATCTCGGTCGGCCCTACTCTAAAGCTTGTCCTGTGATTAACGCCAACCACGTAGTAGACTAAGGATGAGTATCTCAAATGGTCCCTGTCTCTACCACTGTGATGGATAAAATAATGAACCCTTTGTAAGTATCCCGTAAACTATGCTACGCCTGTAGTGTCTTGTATGTGAAATCTTATCACTATAAGAAAGGGCTGTGCGGTGTTTACTGCACGTTTAACATGTAATGTAAGAGGCAAAATAAAAGTGTCTTGTATTTACTTCGTTATAGTTACTGGAAACTGTGCAATCTTATAAATATAATCATTCTCTGCATGGCGTTTATTGCAACCTGTACTTATTAGTGTGAAATATAATATTATAATAAACGTGACTGGTATTTACAGTGTTATATTTATGGAAAATATGTATATATTATCTGAATGAAGTTAAGACATAATAATGATAAAGTACAAAATATATTACACTAACCTTGGTGTCCCTATACGAATTTCACTGACACAATGTCTTGATTCTTTCTTGTGAAATCTAGAACCCACGTTTTGGTTGGCGGAATGGTTTCTCTTACCAATGCCAAGCAATGAATCTAGTTGGGTTATATATCGTCTGAATCGCCTAGGGCGATTTTTTTCGGGTTCGCTTCCTGTGTCATGTGAAATTTCGTTTGTTTTCCTAAAGTCAGACATTCCGTCCTCAAACTGTGTAAAATTTCCTGTATTATTTTGCTATGGTCGCTCTCATATTTTGCTTATCCGAGACAACTTGTCTGCGTTCGTCTTTTGGGGCACGTACAGTGTTGTTCTTCTCGTTATAATTTCGTATTCATACTGCTTTCATGTTGTCCCTGGCTCAGACTTTCAGTCTCCTTTAATCCAATATTACTTTGTCTGAACGACTGACCACAATACTCATTGTAAAATTACTTGGCCTTCTGTCGCCGACTGCACATTATGTTCTATTACTAGCCAAAATAATAATTGGGTATTACTGGCTTTGTGTAAACACACCCGCGACGTCCGGCGATGGACTGTTTATGTAATGTCTCCCTGTTGGGCGACATTTATGACTTTCTACAGGTGAATGTTATTACGTTTACAAGACTCACGCCGAGCGATGGCTATTGTTATGTCAACATTCCTTGTAAAATTGGTCAATTTTTCACGACTGATGAAAACGATGTCTGTGCCGACAATCAGTATAGAAAGTCGAAATACACACTCATTCAGTGAGAAATTTACCGACAAAATATTACCATTAGGTTTTAGGAATTTAATTGCAGACTTACTCGCGTCCCGTGACATATGTCCCCCACACGAAGTCTTAGCTTGGGAAGACTCCTGCGAGTCAGGATGCATTTTACATTCCCTATTGTCGGCTGATGTTATCTCCTCGCTATCACTATCCTCCTCATCTTCCTCGTTTCCGCCATCCTTCTCCTCGTTCAAATCGTTCTTCTCGCAATCTTCCTCAGTTGCTTCTCCTGCATCAGCTATAAAGAGCTGCTCCCTTTCCTGTTTCAATATCGTGACCGTAGTCAAGAGTTGTCGCCCCTGCTCGACTACGTTCGTAGAGTGTGTTGTGATTTTCTGCACACCTGCAGATGACTGTCTAGCCGCATTGGGCTGCAGTGCTGAGTTCGGATTTCCTTTATTCAAATGCTTTGTGGCTGCTCGTGTCCTGAAGTTGGCCGCTTCAGTTATGTGTCTGGCTAAGTATCTCTTTAGCAGAATAATATTATATATTTCCAGCTGATTCTCCTCTGGAATCTTATAATTGGTTTGAGATGCCTTCTCGACCACTGTGTATGGCCCGTGCCATCCAATCAGTAACCTGTTCTGTTTACTATGCATAAACAGTAAAACTTGTTTGCCTATCTCTAGCTCACACTTAGGACCAGTCGTATTATATTCTCCGTCATGTTGACGCCTCCTCTTCCTCATACGTGGTCTGTTTCCCTTACTAGTGGCTTCCTCACTTTTCCCATGATTTGATGCCCCTCTCTGGCATTCAGGACCTGATCTGATAAATTGATCCATGTCCCTTGCGATTCCCTGCCAATAATAATGATGGGTGATTCTTTGCGTAGTGATATATTGTCTGACCTGACCACTAGATTTACTAGCATGTCCCATACCTAAGATATAAAATCTATATCGTGCTGGTACTACCTGTTGCTTATACTCATATCCGCGCTTTCCTACTCTCCTAAGGAGTTGTCCTTGCTGTTTAAAGCAGTCTCCTGGTTGCGCTGGATTGTCTCCCTTCAGTCTCTTCTTAAAACAAGGTTCTACCGCTTTGTCGTTGTTGTGAGCTTGTCTCAGCTCTTGCGGATGGCAGTGAACCTCGTCTCCTTGTCTCTTCTCCTTCGCTTGGTCACTTGTCTGCACTGCAGCTGTGACTCTTGATTGACGAGTGTCTCCTAAACTCACATATTTGTAGCCTAAAATGACTTCGTATGTATGATCATTTAAAACTGCCGTTCGTAGTTCTCCCTTGACATATCTGCCTTCAATGGGAGTCCGGGCGATAGCCGCCATCATTGGAGGATCGCCGTTACCTGTGACCTGAATTTCCACAGTTCCATCAGTCAATTGTTCTGATCTAACCAGTCTTGAACTGATTTTCGAATCGAATTCCAGTCTGGAATCGAATACCTCTTCCGCTCTTTCTCTATTGACAACGTTGTGTTCCGAGGGAATCCGGGCGCTAGTCGCCGTCCCTACAATATCACTTTTCCTTTTCCGCCCCTTTGCATTAGGGTCCTTGTAATATTCGTTGCCAGGTTTAAACCTCTTCTTTCTTTTGAGTGGTCCATTCTTATTGACACTAACTCTCAGTGTGTCTTTCTTCGCTCTGTCGAAATAAAAAATGTTTCCCCACTTCTTTCTTCTGCTAACCAATCTTTGAATCCGCCGACGGATCAAAGTTGGCCATTGTTTGTCCTTATTACGTATCTTGTGTATCTTGCCCGTGGAATGGTCATAAATCAAGATACGGTGCAACCCATCTGTCCTTTTGTATCGGGTACAGTGTGTTGTTAATTTCGCGCGTCGGCGCTGTGCCTTGCCTAAAACGCGTACACCAAGCTGTTTCCTTTTGTGTCGCCTGGTGTCTTTCCTTCTGTCTATCCGCTTAGTTTTTGTCTCGCCTACATATAGAATCGGAGTCCCGTGGGTGTTGAGCTGCTGTATCCCCGCCGGCTCTACCACACTTTTCTCCTCATGATCCTCTTCTACCTCCTTTTGAAGAGAGTCGGGGGGGTGCCTCCGTGTCCGTCGTCCACCCTGTCCCGATAATCGTATGTGTTGTTATACCTTCTAAAGGCACACATTTCTCTCCGTAAGTTTTAAAAGTGGTAGGATCTGACTTTTCCTCGTCCTGGGTAAAGGCAGACTTAGGCGATGTGTGCAACTGTCTATTTCCGTGGATAATAGCGAATGCCCGTTCCTGTCCGGTCGCTTCTTTCCACGTAGAAGGGCCGGTGGAGTAAGGTAATAATTGTTCTCCTGATGTCAGGAGACAAGTGCCTGTTTTCTTCTTCCCTGTGATGCCAGGTGAAATTGTTTTATTCGAAGTCCCCTTGCAAGATCCATCGAAGGTACCGCTCGCAATTAGAGTGGGTTCTTCTGTGCCTTTTAATAACTTTCCGTTATCTCTGCAGCGGTGTCTGGAATCCATTGAATTAACTACCGCCGGGTGTGATTTTTCCCCCTCTTTTCTCCGGGACTCTTTGTCCTTCATTGTTCGGGTTTCTATATACGCCAAGCGATGGAGAGGAGGGCGGTTTCGGCACTCACTGGTGTAGTGATTTTTCATGCGACAATACCGGCACCATTTTTCCCCTTGCCTCTGGTTCTGAGAAAAGGAGTTGTGTTGAGTTTCCTGTCTATGTGGATTGCAAAGCAAGTTGTCTTTCTTCCCCTGATACCGGTCAACTGCGCCCTTCTCGTAATCAGTTTCTCCTGCAGATTTCTTTGCATATGTCGTAATGCAAGGCGAAGATGGTGTGTCCTCTAGGCGATATGATAGCTCGTCTGCCACTTCATGGGCCGAAATACATATTTCTGGTTCAACTCTTGTGGATAGTTCAAATGCTTTAAGCAACCTCTTCATCCGAAGTTCGTGCTCTCTCTCTGCCTTATTTCTCTCTAACTCTGCCTTGAATCTCCTATACTCGGCCTCTCTCTCTCTCTCAGCTTCTAATTTCTTGGCTTCTCTCTCCTCCTTCTCCGCTGCTAATGTCAATCTTCTTTGCTCTACTTCTGCTGCTAGTTTATCTTTTCTCTCTTGCTCTGCAAGTTTGTCTTTTCTCTCTTCTTTGTGCGCCGTTAACATTTTTTCCACATATTCCATAAGTTCTCCTTTTTCTAGTTTTAAACTAGTTGCTTCCTGGATAATCGCAGCGCGAATTTGCATCAAATCTGCCATGATCAAGCTAGAATTCAATCTGCCTATCGCTACTCAAAATTATGTGAGAGAAAAAAAATATAGGGCGAAGAAAAAATTTGTGCCCTTGGCCAAAGGGAGAACCAAAACAAATTTCCCGTATGCTTCGCTATAACCTTTACAGCCGTACAGGTAAATGACAATAGTAAAGAAAACCTTGGCAATACAATTCTAAGGCTTGCTAAGAATACCAGTCAAATATTTCTGACCATCAACTGCCTGCCTACCAAGAAAACAATACTAAAATGTTTCGTCTCAGTGGCTTAGTCGCTATTGTCCACTTGTGAACAAAAGGAATACACAATGTCGGGTCGCTCGTTCAAAGCGTCCGACTTCAACAATGCCTTTTGATCGAGTCCCACGTGGTACTACCAAAAATCCAGGTAAATTTATAATGATGACAACAAATCAATATTGGTAACCAGATGCAGTAATAAAGTGCATATAAATTAATACGGTGTAATCTTCTAACATGTGTCAATGTCTTTCTTAATATACTATGAATATCTAATCTTAATATCTAATATGAATATCTAGTTATCTAATACTCTATTCTGTGTTCTTTCCCTCTACCTAAGTAGAATAAGGAACAGTATAGAAGACAGTGAATAGGTTTATACAAAATTTGCAAAAAAGAATTATTTAATGTTTTAGTCTAGGGCAAGTCCCAAGGTATATTCCGGACTGCAGCCCACAATTATGTCACAAAGTTACCCCTGTGAGGGTAACCAAAGAGAGTTATCTGTGAGGTGCCGGCTTTGTCAATGGCTCAGATTCGCCTGGCACCCGGTTGAAGATGAGCAGCAGGAGTGGAGAAGGTGAATATAAGACTTTGGGATGAATTCCCAGCATATAGCCCCAGTGATTCTGGATCTCGTGACATATACCTCCTACCACTCTATCTCCCCCTCTATATACTAACGAGCCCCCACTCCCCTATTACACTGAGTGAACAGAAGAGAAAGAGAAGAAGAACAGTATGTCTCTTTCGCACACTTTCGTTCCTTCTCTATATATGTGATAACGTGTGTTGGTAAACACAACTACAACATTTATTAATGTTCTGAAATATAACAACATTCAATTACACTGATACATACAATGCAACTAGAAATAACATTAACTATCCCTGTGAAGAAAGATATTAGTTAATGCAAAATACACAAATGAATCTAAAGTCTACCCTATGTGATGATGATGAATTTAAGTAACTCCTAAATACTAACAAAAAGGATATCTTGTGTTTCTTGGTCTCTTGCTAACTGTCAATAAACTCTGGTTGTTTGAACACAATGGACAAGTCTTTGTCTGCCTACAATAACATTGGACGGTTCACTCGATTTCGCCAGGTGTCCACGGCTTGTATTTTTGTCTTTCACAATGCCTGTGTTGACATTGTCCCGAGCGTCCGAGGTGTCTTATTCATGGGTGAGGTTGAACACAATGTTAGGCGGGTGAGACTTCGTCTGTTATGCAGATGTCCTTTTGTTGTCTTGGTATTTTGCTTATGTGGTGACGATGATGGAAATATGTTGTATATTCGTATTTGTTGGTGCATCAATTGTACAGGGAGAATCTGTCCATTACTGCATGTAATTTAGGATCTCGATAAATTTGGTAGGCACTGGGGTTACAAAATCTCCCGTCTGCTCTTGCAGCTTTTGATCATAGTTTCTCAAAGGCACTTGTTGTAAAAAATCATCCGTTGGCGACTGCCACTTCAGATCATTAAATTTCTCAAAGGCACTTGTTGTAAAAATCATCCGTTGGCGACTGCCACTTCAGATCATTAAATTTCACGTGGACAGCTATTTAGAAATGCAGCAATCCTTCTGGGTATTTTCTGCTTTCTTTTTGGGTGGGTAGTCGATGATAGAAAGACCCTTCACCGCCTGGTAAATTCCTTTCTGACCCCCGTGGAGTATTGGTAGGTTGTTGCCGTTAATTACGTGTGAGATGCGTGTCGTCGCAGTATCTCGGTCGGCCCTACTCTAAAGCTTGTCCTGTGATTAACGCCAACCACGTAGTAGACTAAGGATGAGTATCTCAAATGGTCCCTGTCTCTACCACTGTGATGGATAAAATAATGAACCCTTTGTAAGTATCCCGTAAACTATGCTACGCCTGTAGTGTCTTGTATGTGAAATCTTATCACTATAAGAAAGGGCTGTGCGGTGTTTACTGCACGTTTAACATGTAATGTAAGAGGCAAAATAAAAGTGTCTTGTATTTACTTCGTTATAGTTACTGGAAACTGTGCAATCTTATAAATATAATCATTCTCTGCATGGCGTTTATTGCAACCTGTACTTATTAGTGTGAAATATAATATTATAATAAACGTGACTGGTATTTACAGTGTTATATTTATGGAAAATATGTATATATTATCTGAATGAAGTTAAGACATAATAATGATAAAGTACAAAATATATTACACTAACCTTGGTGTCCCTATACGAATTTCACTGACACAATGTCTTGATTCTTTCTTGTGAAATCTAGAACCCACGTTTTGGTTGGCGGAATGGTTTCTCTTACCAATGCCAAGCAATGAATCTAGTTGGGTTATATATCGTCTGAATCGCCTAGGGCGATTTTTTTTCGGGTTCGCTTCCTGTGTCATGTGAAATTTCGTTTGTTTTTCCTAAAGTCAGACATTCCGTCCTCAAACTGTGTAAAATTTCCTGTATTATTTTGCTATGGTCGCTCTCATATTTTGCTTATCCGAGACAACTTGTCTGCGTTCGTCTTTTGGGGCACGTACAGTGTTGTTCTTCTCGTTATAATTTCGTATTCATACTGCTTTCATGTTGTCCCTGGCTCAGACTTTCAGTCTCCTTTAATCCAATATTACTTTGTCTGAACGACTGACCACAATACTCATTGTAAAATTACTTGGCCTTCTGTCGCCGACTGCACATTATGTTCTATTACTAGCCAAAATAATAATTGGGTATTACTGGCTTTGTGTAAACACACCCGCGACGTCCGGCGATGGACTGTTTATGTAATGTCTCCCTGTTGGGCGACATTTATGACTTTCTACAGGTGAATGTTATTACGTTTACAAGACTCACGCCGAGCGATGGCTATTGTTATGTCAACATTCCTTGTAAAATTGGTCAATTTTTCACGACTGATGAAAACGATGTCTGTGCCGACAATCAGTATAGAAAGTCGAAATACACACTCATTCAGTGAGAAATTTACCGACAAAATATTACCATTAGGTTTTAGGAATTTAATTGCAGACTTACTCGCGTCCCGTGACAGTATGTCTCCCCAGACAACAGTTTGGCATTTCTAAATTTCTTACGATAAAATTCACCATTCTTCTCGTACCTTAATAACAAAGCCTGCTTTAACATGTCATAATTGTCTTGGTCTTCCCTGTTCATTTTGGCAAATACTTCATAAGAAGTACCTCTCAATCCCTGTGATAGCTTTAAACTCCACCTCTCTCTCTCTAACCCATATGTAGTAGCTAATAACTCAAAACGTCCTAGGTACCCCTCTATGTCATCGTCTTTTTCAACAAAATGGTCTAAATGAAACCCCATAGCTGAGTTTGAGGCTCCCAGACTGGGCGTAGCATCTGAGGCAAAAGGGCTGGCACCATTTTCATGAGCCGGGCCTTGTAATTCCAGCTCCCTTAGTCGTAATTCGTGCTCCCTTTGCAACCTTCTATCTTCTGCCTCCCTTTCGGCAGTCAACCTTTTTTCTTCTGCCTCCCTTTCGGCAGTCAACCTTTTTTCTTCTGCCTCCCTTTCCTGTCGTTTTTCTTCTGCCTCAATCTGCAGCCTCTTAATTTCTCTATCAGCCTCAATTTGTAACCTCTTCTCTTCAGCTACCTTTCTATCTTCCCTTTCAATATATTTATCACATTCAGCCGTTACATATTGAATTAAAATTTGACCATCCATTCCCATCTCCTTCGCGGTGAGCACAGCAGCTGATCTAAATTTTGCCAGCTCCGCCATACTTTTTAGACAATATAATAATATACAAGATAAATCTCTAACCAGTAAATACACTAAGTACTTCTTATGACTATAGTCCAACCAATTCTAACCAACCAGTTAACTAATTAATTATTACTGGCTGTGAAGATTCACCAACTTTTATCTGCAGGGACACTTTTAATTTTAAAGGGAATTTTACAATTTATTTCCCTACTTTTATTTCTCCCACCAGGAGATCCTAATATTACTGTTGGGCTAATTATCCCTGGACAAGACCCCAATTTATGTAGTGGTGTTGAAAGTATTGTATGATGGTGATATTACTAAATGTAATTGTATGAGGCCAGCTGTGAAGGCTCCTGAGATAAAATGTAGTTGAGAATTGTCAGAAGGCCTTTCTTGCTACCACTACGACCTCACACTTAATTTTTTTTAATGAATGTGGCTACGTAAAGTGTCTAGGGTTATGATGTGTAGTGTAGTGTGATAGTTTATAAATACACCCACAGATAATTAAGGAGACTAATAATATTAACAAATGTTAAAATACACTGAACTAACTCACGTGTGTAAAAGTTTTGATGGAAATATATTACATTTATTTGTCCTGGATCAAGTTTTATGTTGACCAGAACTTGTTTTAAAAGAAGGATTTAAAATTTATGAAAAGAAATGCATGGAATGTTACATAATAAATGCAAGAGTGTACATATAAGTACTAGACTAGTTAGTTTTATTAAAATGTTCTAGTAGTCATCTACTTGGGAGAATAGTTAATGTTTGTGCTGTTGGGGTGGCCTCATCACACCTGTCTATATTGACTACACAGTGTCCAGAAAATGGTGGGAATTTTTATGGGGATATTAGTAACTACAAAGCGTTGGTGAATGTCCAGCAGACCAGAGGCTCACTCATCTTGTAGTTGTAGCTCTGGTGCTGAAATCTTGTGGTCCCACCTCTCCGTGCTGGCGGGCAATAATGGTGGTCTCTGTCACAAGTACTGCACAGATACACTCGAGTAAAGTCACCAACTGAATAGACACTGCTTTGTTGACAACAGAAACTCACAGCTCTGCAATCAAAGTATGGGCCATGTGTCAAAATCTATTCTCTACCCACGTCTGGACACAACACTGACACAACAACCACATCATACAGACAGGTCAGATCTCTCTGACCAAACAGCACATTTACCATGGTGGTTTTACATCAGATAGATCCTCCCAGACTATAGATTCTAACAAATATTTATTAGTTTTCTGCCCTAAAAGTGGATAGGTAATATGTTTCATTATTCTCAACACTTGATCTGTCTTTCCTAACCCTTGTTGGAGTTTATGTATATTGTTGGTCCCTAGACCCTGACTAGGGCGGGGGGTCTAGAGCAAATCCCTACTTGTTTGTAAGGCTAGATTTCGATATGGCAGTATCAAATCACTCAAACATGAAACAATATTCAAAATATATAAGGAAATAATTTCAATCTTACCAGATTATGAATAAATAACACAGAATTGCTAGCAAAACTCAGCTGAGCTGCTGGCTATAGTATGGCGTCCCTAAATTTCTTTCACTTTCTTTCATATGGGAATCACCACACTTTAAAATCTGTGTCTATCACTGAACAACTATTGAAGAATGGCCCCAAATGCGCTCTGAGCGCTAATAATATGATTGTCTGTGGCCAATCACTGCCTAGGTTTATTTTAAATTCAAATTTCCTACCCTAAAGTCATTTCAGTCATGCTTCAGTCAAGTATGGATGGTTATCTGTTAGTCTGTCCGTCTCTACTTGTGTTTCTACAAAAATGTACTTGATTTTTGAACCAACCTTTCTCTCCCCTCCAAAATTTTGTCGTTAAAAGTTATTTTTAGACACCGCCACCACAATATCCCTTCTCTTCCATACTAAGTAGATTTGAACACCTGCGTCTCGAGGTCGTGTTTTTTTGTGCAAATAGCGACACTTTTTATTCAATACAGTCATGTCGCTGATGTGAACAACACTGTCTTTTGTCATTATCTTCAATATTATCTATCCGTCTGTAAAATTAAGACCATATTAGTTCACTGCTCCGAATGGGCCATCCGGCCAGCTAATTTTTATATTCCTAACATTAATATTAAGAAAAAAATACTTTTTAAATTTTGTAATATTTCGAACATCTGCGTTTAGCCGCTGAATTCAAATCAAGGGCTTGGTATCGCAAAAGCGTCCATTCCGTACCTCGTGTCAATTTGGGGGACGTGAATTTTTACTTTCCTCCATCCCCCCCAATTGCGTCTCCTTAGCCTTGCCAGTCTCACGCAATCTTTCCAGTCATATTTTTTCCTTTTTATCCGCCGTTCCCCTCCTGTCTAGCGAGTCAAATTTTATGGAGGGTGATGACCCGCGGTCTGGTCGATCATGTACATCAGCAGCCTACGCATTATGTTTTTATCCTTAAATGTTATCTTTGGAGGTATTTTACCGTTGTATCTCTGTCAATTGCACTACACAACTGAACACAATAATACAAATCTATGTACTGGTACTGTCAGAGACTAGCTAAGAAACTAGTTAGTACAACTGAATATAAAAATACAAATCTATGTACTGGTACTGTCAGAGACTAGCTAAGAAACTAGTAAGTACAACTCAACACAATAATACTAATGTCTCTACTTTACGTGCTTATTTAGCTTTCGTTTGACCTCGTGTTATCTGTCGTTTTCGTAATTATCTTTTTCTGTCGTTAGTGTTTTTATACTTTTTATTTCACCTATATGTCCCCACTCTTTTTTGCCGTTTTATCTTTACTCATTATCACCATTATCCTTCAATTCCCGAAGGAGCATAGACCTACTGAAAATGTGTGTCAGTGTTACCGGTGGTTTTTCTTTACTGGACTGTCACTGATGTTGTCAGGGCTGTCGGGCTTACAACATGTGGCCGACGTATTTCTTGGTAACGCGAATATCATGTGGGCCGTTTCTTTAGCGTATTTTTTTTTCGTACGCCCGCTAATACTCGAGGCGAAATCTCAGGTTATTATTTTATGTCTAACCTGACATTGATTTTACGTGAGTATCCCTTTATTTCTTGTACAGAGACAAGTGTCCCTCGCCATTCAGGTAAATACTCGCCGATTTCGGAGGTACCCATTGCAGCTGGGTCGGCTCAGGAGCCGCCAGTCCCTGGTCGACGACACTCCTTCAAATGTCATCGCCAGGTCTCGAGTTAATCCAGTCCAAATCCCGGTCGACGAAAAATCCTCAAATGCCGTCGCCCGGGTTTGATCCTGTATCACCCGGTCGCCAGAGCGGTGTTGTAACCACTACGCTAGCGCGGCTCCCACCGCTTTAGCGTATGATTATGATCTGGTTAATAATAATAGGACCCGGTAACGAGGTAAGATGGGTCAATACAAGATGACAAGTCGGCACGGATAAACACTATACTCGTTGGAAGAGTTAGTGTTAACAACATATTTATTCATGACGAAACTTTACATCAGTAGTTTACAGATATTCTTTATCAGCAGTGGTCATGGTAGGAAAATGTACAGAGCACAATTACAATTCCCCAAAGACGTTGACCGACTGCACTAACCGTTACCACATCAAGGTTAACGGATTGGTAGTATACATGGTTCTGGCGAAGTGACCATGTTAATATTCTTTACGTAGTTATCTATATTCCTTTACGCTTCAATCAGCTCCTAGCGTTAGTGGAACGCACTAGCAACTTGGCATACCTGGTCAAGTTGAAGCTCTGCCATAACGTTAAAGGAGACCAAGTATCGGAGGCAAGATACTTAAGACGAGCCGTTTCTGGCTAAATATTCAGATTACAAGGTTCTTGGCATAGCTCCCTCAAGAAGAGTGTATTCATCTTTCAGATGATCATAATTGCTACATATTCGTATCTTCCCTTGACTTGGGTAAGAACACCATAATCAATCACGTCTATACCCGACGCTAGTTATCTGGATCTGCCTCAAGTACGATGCCCGTATAGCAACAAATCACCGCGACATACAGCGCCATACAAGTTTAATAATGATGCACGGTCGTACGCAAATAATATAACATACAATTAACCTAGATGAGCTCAAATATGCGTCTACAAAATACTAGACGTGCACGTTAGGACCTCAAACATTTAACCCCCTCCCCCTATGAATATAAAATAACTTAACAGCTGGTGTCGCAGGTCAGCTAGTCTTAAGCACTGTAACAGCAGGTGTTCAACTGATTCCTCATGGTGGTGGCAGTACCTACAGTTTGGTTCACGTAGTGGGTCTATTCTATTTAAATGTTTACTGACAGGGCATTGCCTAATTTCAGCTGGAAGATTAGACTCTGATCTCTTCTTGTCCGTTGTTTAACTCGATCTTGAGGGTTTGGTTTCGCTTAATATTTGAAGAAAGGACGCCCTGTCTGGGAGGTAGCCTACTGGTTTAGCTATTCTTGCCTATAATTGTTTCTCAGGATCTATTGGAAGGTGTGCAGTGTGGTACTTGATGGGAACAGGGCTGTCTTGCTCCACTTTTGGATAGTTTATCGGCTTTTTCATTTCCTGGGATTAAGGACACAATACACTACAGATATGAAATATTTTCTCCACGCTGAATTAATTGCAAGCTATGCTTTAGGGATTTTTCTCTACACCACAATGTTGAAAAAACTGGACTCATCTCTCTAACGAACTGCTCGGTACATTCATTCCTAAGACGAAATATGTTCCCAAATCTTGCCTGTGACGTTAAACTCCGCCCATACAACCAATAGCTAAGAGTCCATCTGGTCTCTCGTACCTAGAATATCTCTTGTCCCCTGTGAGTCTAAAAGTGTGTGGGCCACTCACTAACAACTTTCAATGCCGTGCTGTATGACAAACAGAAGCAAAGAAAATCACCCGCCTTCCAATTGTCACAATGACCTCCGTCAACTTCTGTTTGTCTAGATCGATAAGGCTTTGGCGCTCATTTATAACAGTACATTGGGAACTCAACACAAACTGTGTACATATGGAACTAAATACAAACTGTGTACATATGGAACTAAATACAAACGGTGTACATATGGAAATATATAAAACTGTGTACATATTGTACCAAAAATTGGAAGTTTTTCGTCACGTTATGTCATTCTGTATACTATTACAGTTCTGAAAAAGAAACTCATTAAACAAACTAACTTTCTGGTTTTAAATTAAAAGGCGTGTTTTGAACAGAAGAAAGGTCGAACATATTGTGGAAACAAAAATTGATAGAAATAGAAATAGAGAACGAACCAACGAATCAACGCACGAACTTTATTTTCCAAGGCTTTAGAATTGAACAGGCAGGCCCGTCTAACATTCTGACCTTCTTGTCTCTCGTCTTCCATACTGAGTCTATTTATTCTCAGATGCATCTTAAAATACTACTTAAAATAAAATAAACAGCGCTTTCTTACAGGTAAAATGTAAATATATTTATTTGGAACTACACACTGTGTGAGGTTTTTGTGTGAAACTAGGCGCATTGCACGTTTTTGTATTAAATAGAGTGGCTTAATGTTGGACATGGAGCAATCATCCTAGATTGTGGAACAATAGTCTGGACATGGAGCAACTATCCTAGATTGTGGAACAATAGTCTGGACATGGAGCAACCATCCTAGATTGTGGAACAATAGTCTGGACATGAAGCAACCATCCTAGATTGTGGAACAATAGTCTGGACATGGAGCAACCATCCTAGATTGTGGAACATAAGTCTGGACATGGAGCAACCATCCTAGATTGTGGAACAATAGTCTGGACATGGTGCAACCATCCTAGATTGTGGAACAATAGTCTGGACATGGGGCAACCATCCTAGATAGTGGAACAACAGTCTGGACATGGAGCAACCATCCTAGATTGTGGAACAATAGTCTGGACATGGAGCAACCATCCTAGATTGTGGAACAATAGTCTGGACATGGAGCTACCATCCTAGATTGTGGAACAATAGTCTGGACATGGAGCAACCATCCTAGATTGTGGAACAATAGTCTGGACATAAAGCAACCATCCATTAGTCTGGACATGGAGCAACCATCCTAGATTGTGGAACAATAGTCTGGACATGGAGCAACCATCCTAGATTGTGGAACAATAGTCTGGACATGGAGCAAACATCCTAGATTGTGGAACAATAGTCTGGGCATGGAGGAGCTATCCTAAGCGAGAGTCAGGACATGGAGCAACCATCCTAGATTGTGGACCAATAGTCTCGACATGGAGCAACCATCCTAGATTGTGGAACAATAGTCTGGACATGGAGCAAACATCCTAGATTGTGGAACAATAGTCTGGACATGGAGCAACCATCCTAGATTGTGGAACAATAGTCTGGACATGGAGCAACCATCCTAGATTGTGGAACAATAGTCTGGACATGGAGCAACCATCCTAGATTGTGGAACAAGTCTAGACATGGACATGGAGCAACCATCCTAGATTGTGGAAACAATAGATTGTTTGGACATTTTTCCACAAAGAACCATACTAGATTGTGGAAACAATAGATTGTCAATTTGACATGTTGCCCTAAGACACCACTAGCAGCCACACTGCTTTGCCTAGATGGCTGTGGAACAATAGTCTGGACATAGAGCAACCATCCTAGATTGTGGAACAATAGTCTGACCGACAGAAAGAAAAGATCCTGGACAGTGTGATATCATGGCACGAGAAGAAGCCAGCAGTAGAACTGATAAACAATACAGGAGATAGGAAGGTGTGGAGATTGATAAATATAACAAACAATTTGATTTGCTAAAGAGCACTTTTCATCGCTGACGTCAAATTTTGTTTGGGTTTGCATTTTCTTCTTCTTCGTTCGTCCTCAGACTTCTACATTAATGACTCCAATAAAGTTCTAGGGATCACGATTGACCAGCACTTAACGTTGAACTTCCATGTACGGAATTTAACCAAACACTTAGCTCAAAAGACGTAACAGCTACCCAAATTAAAACACTTCTTAGACGCAGACTCTAGACTATTGTTCTACACCTCACATATACAGACACATCTAGATTACTGCTCTACACTATGGGATGGTTGCCCTGATTCCACCTCAAAGAGACTGCACTTCCTGCCTGCATAAAAGAGTAGTACGTCTGTGTTGCTGTCGTTTTTGACGGAGTCATAATGGGTAAATCTATTTTATACTTTGCCGTTTTGACGGATTCATATAGGTAAATCTATTTAATACTTTTGTTGTAAAACTTTGTTGGTCAAAGTTGGATAATTGGGTATTAACTTCTATGACAGATTGTTTAAAGGGTTATCTTCTCTTTCTTTCAATCGTTGTCGTTGATCTGTCTGAACGATGCTCATTTTAAATGCTGTCTAGGCATGCGCAGAGTTCTGAGCGCGAACTGTGACTTCCGTCATCTTGATTGTGATCTGGGCTGTCGGACGATGATGTCTGTTTGTGATTTTTCTCTATATCATCATGGGGATTGGAAAGTTTCGATATGACTGAAATGTCAATGTTTTCCCCAGTGATTGTTTGTTAAGTGTGTATCCGGAAGATTCTGTATGAAGGTAAATGACATTCTTATTACTATGCCTTTGGCTGCAGAACATTTGAAATTACCTATCTGTCGAGTGAAGCTCACAGATCTTGAGAGACAGAATTTCTTCTTTGCTTCTAGTTTTAGCCAAATGAGACTATATGTTTTCAAGTGAACAGAAGCCTAATGATGATGATAAATTATTGTGGACGCCGCAGGTTGGCGTTATATATATATATATATATGTTTAGCATGGTTTGATCGTGCCTGCTAAAAAAGGATACACAGCTGTCTACAAATTGAGGCCCTGTATTACGGCCAATATGTTCAGCAAGAGGAAATCTACCTGGCGGGCTATGCCAGTTGAATAACAGCCTTATGTATTATTGCTACGCAATTTAGGAGCTCGTTTGTTGGACGACAGAGCTAATTAAGTACCTGACGCGCTGAGTCAATGGTACGGAAGCTACATTACATATTGTAACATTAGGACAGATGATGTTTGGGTATGTCCTCGTTGATGTATGATGCAAGCCTTTGATTACCAGACATTTAACAATCATTTATTATCTATGTGAAGTCCTTGATCTCGTCGATTTCGGCTTTGACAGGCCGGCTAAACTAGGTGAGGGTAGCCGACTGGTTACAAACCTTCGGTGAGTTAGGGTCTGCCTACCCATGCATGCGAAGACTGGATTCGGTAGACTGCGCGGAAGAAACCACCTGTTGGTTCAACGGGCATGACGGCGATTACCAGCAACGCGCTATGGAGCGTAAGGAGCATGGCGAGGCACGTAGAAAGCCATGGTCATCCACTGCACCTGACTTCATCTCCAGTCGTCTTGACTTGTCTTGCCACTGGATTAAGATGGACCCAGGCGAGAGAGAGTGACCAACGGGCTGATCACCCGTTTGCCAGTCACTTCGATTACGGAAACAACAGCAAGTGGATTGATTTGCCGTTGCCCTAAAGACGCCAATGGGCGTGATGGGAAACAATGGCAAAGAAAACCTATCTGCTGTTGCCCTAAGACGCCACTAGGCGTAATGGCCACTGACTGCTTTGACGGTCGGTGGCTAAGGACGGAAGGACGGAAGGCGAGAGAGTGAGGTCGACGAATTGCGCAACTCTTCCTCACTTTAAACCAAATCACTGCGCAAGTCACTCTTTCATCCACTCATCCACTCATCCATCCACTCACAACAAGTCCTGTGGCGATGGGCGAGCGGCGAAGCGGCAGGCGTGGGTGCGCTGGCAGTCATAGTCGCAGACCTACACACAGGCGGCTAAGGCCATATGGTCGTCTTCCACTGATCGGAGCAGCAGTGGGATTCGGCAGCCCCCTGAGTGACTGAGCAGCCCTCTTTAGGAAAGCACTGCTCACCTCCATGGCATGAGGGAGGGGCTAGAAAAGGTGCCCTAAACATTGCCTGCTCCACCATTACCTAACCAGCTTACCGCGGTTGGTGGGTACTCTACTTCAGCGGGCGACACATAAGAAAAAGAAAGGACAGATTTTTCCCCCTCATTCTAGGTGCATGGAATGTGCGCACTCTACTCGACAAAGACTTTAACACAAACAGACCCGAGAGGCGAACTGCCCTGATTGGGAGAGAACTGGCCAGATACAACATTGACATAGCAGCACTGAGTGAAACTCGACTTGCAGGCGAGGGCCAACTTTGCGAAAAGGGTGCAGGTTCTACATTCTATTGGAGCGGAAGAGGAACTGAAGAAAGACGAGAAGCAGGGGTTGGATTTGCAATCAAAACAGCAATTATTGGCAAGCTAGCGGAGCCCCCAAAGGGAATAAATGACCGACTCATGACGGTCAAGATCCCGCTGCTTTATGGAAGGAAACATGCCACCATCATTAGGGCGTATGCACCAACTATGACAAACCAGGATGATGTCAAGGATAAGTTTTACGAAGAACTACACGCAGTCATTGCATCAGTTCCCAAAGCAGATAAGCTTATTATTCTTGGTGACTTTAATGCAAGATAGGCTCAGATAACATCTCCTGGAATGGCACTATCGGAAAGTACGGCGTGGGTCGCTGTAACAGCAATGGACTTCTTCTCCTCCAGACTTGCGCAGAACATAACCTCCTTGTCACTAACACCATTTTTCGACTTCCTATCCGCAACAGGACCTCCTGGATGCACCCTCGCTAGAAGCATTGGCACCTAATTGACTATGTAATCGTTAGGAAGAAGGACAGGCAAGATGTCCGGGTGACCAAGTCCATGTGTGGTGCCGAATGCTGGACTGATCATCGCCTCATTGTGTCTAAACTTAAAATTCGTATTGAACCTGCCAGGCGCCCTCAGGGAAAGAAAACTCAAAAAAGGCTGGATATTACCAAACTAAAGAAGACAAAAATTAAAGTCATTCACTGACACCCTAGAAGACCGTCTCAAATCTATCTCGTTAGACTGCCAAAGTGCGGAAACAAATTGGACAGCCCTAAGCGAGCAGATCTACAACACTGCTACAGAGGTCCTGGGTCCCGCCATCAAGAAACAAAATGACTGGTTTGATGAGAACTCAGATGATATAAAGAAGATGTTGGCTGAGAAACACCATCTCCATAAAGCATATTTACATTATCCAAAATCTACATCCAAGAAAGACGCTTTCAACAACATGCGTAGAATCGTCCAACATAAACTACGCCAGATGCGGGATTCATGGCTGAGTAATAAAGCAGATGAGCTCCAAGGCTTTGCTGACAGCCATTACTTGAAACATTTTTACCATGCACTCAAAGCGGTCTATGATCCAACATCATCAGGATCATTTCGCCTCCTTAATGCAGATGGAAAAACACTAATTACAGACAAGGAAAAAATTCTCCAACGCTGGATCGAACACTTTAATAATATTCTGAACCAGCCATCGTCTATTAACGATGAAGCCATCAACCGACTGCCCCAAATTCCTATAAATGAAGCACTAGATGATATACCGACTTTTAAGGAGACCCAAAAAGCGATTCGTCAACTTTCTAGTGGAAAGGCCCCCGGCTCCGATTCAATTCCTGTTGAGGTCTATAAAGATGGCGGTACAGTTCTGATAGAGAAACTTCACATGATCTTCCAGCAAATGTGGCAGAGTGAAACCATCCCACACAATCTCAAGGATGCGTCAATTATACATCTTTATAAACGTAAAGGTAATCGCCAAGACTGTAATAATCATCGAGGCATCTCACTACTATCAATCTCTGGGAAGATATTTGCCAGAATCCTTCTTAATCGCCTTACGGCTCATCTTGACAAAGGTCTTCTACCTGAAAGTCAGTGTGGATTCCGGAAAGAACGTGGAACCACCGATATGGTGTTCGCTGCAAGACAGCTTCAAGAAAAAATGCCAAGAACAGCACTGTGACCTGTACACAGCTTTCATCGACTTGACAAAGGCGTTCGACACGGTCAGTAGAGAGGGTCTATGGAAGATCATGGCAAAATACGGCTGCCCAAAGAAATTTATCTCAATAGTGCAGCAGCTGCATGATGGAATGCAGGCTAGAGTTCAGGAAAACGGTGAGCTATCGGAGCCTTTCCCAGTCTCAAATGGAGTTAAACAAGGGTGTGTACTTGCACCGACTCTTTTCAGTATCATGTTTTCTGCTATGCTCACTGATGCTTTCAGAGACGGGGACACAGGAATCGACATCAGATATCGTATTGATGGAAAATTGTTTAACCTTAGGAGGCTTCAAGTAAAAACCAAGGTCAAATCGCACACCATCAGGGATCTTCTGTTTGCTGACGATTTGTGCCCTCAGTGCTGGCTCAGAAGCTGATCTGCAGCGTAGCGTTGATAGATTCTCCGAAGCCTGCTCCAACTTTGGGCTTACCATCAACACGGGGAAAACAGAAATCATGTACCAACCAGCTCCTGGCACAATTTATACTGAGCCAGTCATCAAGGTAAATGGTGAGAAACTGAATGTTGTGAACAGGTTCACATACCTTGGTAGTACACTATCCCAGAAAACATCGTCATTGATGATGAGGTGAACACCAGGATCTCCAAAGCCAGCAGCACATTTGGCAGACTATACACCAACGTTTGGCATCGAAGTGGCATTAGTCTACAGACAAAGCTGAAGGTGCTTCCAGTGCTGCTTTATGCATGTGAAACATGGACTGTATACAGGCGCCACGTAAAAAAGCTCAACCACGTCCATACAGTCTGTCTCAGGAAGATAATGAACATCAAATGGCAAGACAAGATCCCGGATACCGCCGTTCTTGACAGAGCTGATATCCCTAGCATCGATACTATTCTGATGCAGTCACAGATTCGCTGGGCAGGTCATGTAGTCCGCATGCCAGACCATCGACTGCCAAAGATACTCTTTTATGGTGAGATGCAGAAGGGTAGACGCTCCCATGGTGGCCAGAAAAAGCGCTTCAAAGACACGCTTAAGGCTTCATTAAAAAACTTTGACATAAACCCAGACACATGGGAAGCTGCTGCGCAAGACCGAACTGCCTGGCGCACATCTCTTCGTAAAGGTGCAGTGGCATGCGAATCTTCCAGAAGAGCAGCAGCGGAACAGCGGAGACAAGCTAGAAAAGATCGTGAAATAAAACCTTCACATGAAGCAAACATTCCCTGCCCACACTGTCCAAGATCCTTCCAGGCCCGCATCGGGCTCATCAGTCACCTTCGTACTCATAGACTATCCTAACATCCTAATAATTGGATGAACAGAGTGGTCTTCATCACCTGTGATGGACGAACAACACCAAAACACCAAACATGGGTGCATTATTGACTTAACTAAGAGCCTCAAGCATTCGTGTTCTCGTCTACACCCACACTCAGCACATCATAATACCAATATCACAGATCTACAACATGCACGCTGTTTACTGTGAGTGACCATAGTACCCCTGGCAGTGCCTCACTCTGGTGGCCGTTACATTCCTGGCCGTTAAATTTATGGTGACCTACATTGACACCGCAACATTACACAGTCCAGGTGATAAACGACACGTTCACTCTGCCAGCTTTCACATCACGCATAAACAGTACGTTACATTTATGATGGCCGTTACAAAACAGGCGGTTACATTTATGGTGGACCAGATTTGTGGGTTTTCTACATTTTCAAGGCAGTGGCAAATAGGTCAACAACTGAGCTGACTCACATAAACACTGACTTTGGCATTTTTGTGTTACTGCTACATGGACCACAACTGCATTCTGAGCTATCAAGTCACATCATTACCTGTCAACCCAAGATTGTAAACAGTACCGCTGGTTGTTTACACTGCATTCTGAGCTATCAAGTCACATCGTTACCTGTCAACTTAAGAACGTAAACAGTACCGCTGGTTGTTTACACTACATTCTACAAACATATCGACGTTGGATTTTCTAGTCTCAACTGGTGTCGAGTATGATTTTTGTAGCTACACTTTGGAGACCACTGCCTGTTATGAAGTTACGGTGACCTTCAACAATGGATCGTCTACCATTGTTGTTGACAGTAGTACCGCATTATATTGCATCTTTGCGGCTATTGAGGAGTGTGCTAAAAGATAAGTGGCCGGTTTTAGTGTGTAAACTGTGCCTTTATTTTGTGTAAAGCTGAGCCTTCCTCTAAACACATTCTACATATTGTTTATTTATATATGCCATGCATGTTTTTTGTATACATGTTTTTGTTTACATGTTTATTTAGTGTGTATTTCAGCGGGCTGGTTGGGTAAGGAGACTCCGATAGAAAATACCACGTGATAGAGGTTCTATCGTGAGCGTTTTCTATAGGATTACGCATATTTCCCCAGTGAAAATTGCGAGCAACCTGTGTTGCTACTTTTCAGTTTTTTTTTTCTTAGCTGTGACGAGATGTGTTAGTGTTGTTTTCGTTATTTTTTCCATTCTTTGATTTACTATTTGTTTTGTTTGTATCTGTTCATCTCTCCTTACTTTCATTTTTTTCTATACACCTTTTTGTTTATAACAGTGTTGTCATTTGTTTAATTTTCGCAGTTATCATTGTAAAATTTTACAACATTAGATTCAGTTAAGCTTTATTTATTATTTGACTTCTGCGAACGTTTTCGGTTGTTGTTTTGTATTCTTGTCTTTGTATTTATTATTGTAATACATTGTTGTCATACAGTCTATAGATATACTTGATCATTGACTATTAGTATTAATATCATACACTTTTCAGATAAAGGTTACTTATAATGATAATATTATAGAGAAACAAGGTAACTATACAAGGTCTTTGACTAAAGACTTGTCTCTCAAAGAGAGTGAAATAAAGTGAAGTGAGTATACAAGTCTACTATTACAGACTTGTCTCCCTTCAAAGTGGGATAAGGTAATTTATTTACTTTTTCAGGTCTTATCTCACATAGTTAGACAGAATGTCTACACTAGACTACTTTATTGAACAAGGGAAAGCCCTTGGGAAGACAGGTGAGAAGTTAGAAGAATTCGCACTTGCTCAATATGCCAAGGCACAGAAGGCTGAAGAGAAAAGGATACAAATGCAGTTGGACAGAGAAACTGAAGATAGAAGAATTGAAGCTCAAGCTCAAGCTGCTGCTGAGGAGAAAAAACTTCAAGCTCAAGCTCAAGCTGCTGCTGAGGAGAAAAAACTTCAAGATGCTGCTGAGGAGAGAAAACTTCAAGCTGCTGCTGAGGAAAGAAATTTTCAAGCTGCTGCTGAGGAGAAAAAACTTCAATTTCAAGCTGCTGCTGAGGAGAGAAAATTTCAAGCTGAGGCTGAAGAGAGAAAAGCAAAAAGGGAACATGATGAAAGACTCGCAACTTTGGAGATAGAGAAATTGAAATTGATGAATGCGAGTGCTCATCAAGCAACTTCGGATACAACAAAGGAGAAGTCTAATAAGATCAAATTACCTCATTTCAATCCTTTAAAGGATGATATAACGGATTATCTTGATAGATTCGAATTTTTATGCGATACGCATAAAATAAAAAAGGAAAAATATGTCGAACAACTGATGGAATTTTTTTCAGGTGAACCAGTAACTACTCTTATGACAATAGAGGAACATGATAGGACCAACTATGATGTTGTCAGAGCAGCATTGCTTAAAAGATATCAATTAAAAGAAGAAGATTATCGTCTTCGTCTTAAGACAATGTTGCCAGAAAATGGAGTGGATTTCTCTGACTTTATTATAGAGATACGTCGTACATTCACACGTTGGATTCTGTTGTCTCAGACTGAAAAAAACATATGAAGGCCTAATGGACTTATTACTTCGAGACAAGGTTATGTCATCGGTCAACGAATCTTTCCTTGCTTTTCTTCATGAGCGTAAACCTAAGAACATAAAAGACATGGAGGAATATTGTTGCCAGTACGTAACTGCGCATCCCCATGCTACAGTTAGCAATTCTAAGGTGAAAGAAGGGTTGCCAGTTGCTTCGGCAGCACTATATGGCTCTAATTGCAATCGTAAATTTCAAGGTGCTAAGCAAAGCTTTAATAAGAAGAGTAATCAGAATTACACTCAATATCAAAGCAATCCATCACACAGTGCGTTTTCTTAAAAAAATTGGAGACGAGCTGATAGTCCTCGTAATGTTGGGTCTAACAATTTTAGATACTTTCGCAAAGGTTATCAAAAAGGAAACTATCCGAGTTTCTCTTCTCGAGATAATTATCCTCGCCGTCAAGAATATTACGATGATGATTATGGAGACTGTGATGCAAACCAGAATAATGGTTATGATGGGCAATATAATGATAATTACAGGGGAAATAATAATCGCGGCAGACCTAGACATAACAAAAGGAAATCTTATCGTCAGGCAAACGCTGCACAACATGAGTCTCAGGAAGCCTGTAGTCAAGTGAACGATAGTAGAAACTCTAATGCTATCACTGGCTCTGCTTTCGATTTTGGGAGAGCAGCTAAGTGCCCCCAATGCTCAACATTGTTCGAGCCATCTACAGTATCTACCCTAATTTGTGGTCACCCTCTTCCCGCTCTTCCTGCTACAGTTGCGCATGACGGGAAAGGATCTCTTATTTTAAATAGAGTTCTAGTGAATGATAATCCAGTCTCAGTACTTTTTGATTCTGGATGTACTACTATTGGGGTTAGGCAATCGCTCATAGATCCTTGCTGTGCCACAGGGAAGGTGGTTAAATATGTGACATTTGGTGGATCTTTGGAAATATATCCTACTGCTATCATCCACATGGATACTCCCTTCTTTACAGGAGATGTCCACGCGTGTCTTCTTCCTAATCCTATTGCGGATCTTATAATCGGTCGTATACATGGGGTTAAGGAATGTACCCCGCAGCAAATTCCTGCTTGGGAAGAACATAATATCCAAACAGCCAATGTGGTTGTAACAAGAGCACAAGCTCTTGTTCCTTCAACTTCATCTAATGATAGTAATGAAGTTGGTAGCCAAGATGATCACTTGGTGATTTCACATGACTCGTTTGTGAAACTACAAGAAGAAGACTCTTCTCTAAATAAATACTTTCTTCTTGCTAAAAACGGTGATCCGAATCAAAATACAATTCACAAATCGTATATCACTATGAAGAATGGTATACTAGTACGTATGGTACAACACTCAGACAAATCTATGCACTCTCAAATTCTTGTGCCCAAAAGTATGAGAGCCTTAATTCTTCAACATGCACACGATTCTCAGTGTGCTGGACACATGGGTTTTTCTCGCACTAAGTCGAGAGTTCTAGCGGCGTTCTTTTGGCCATTCGTAAACAAAGACATACGAATTTATTGCCGATCTTGTAAGATTTGTCAAGAAGTCAAATCTAGAGATCCACGACATGCTGCACCTATCCAGGCTGCAGACATTCCTATTCGACCATTCCAGAAGATGGCAATAGATATTATCGGCCCTTTTAAGATTAAGTCAGCCAGATGACATCAATTCATCGTAACATGCGTCGACATGTGCACACGTTGGCCAGAGGCTATACCTCTAAAGAGCATATCTACTGCCGATATCGCAGACGCTCTTTGGCTAATATTTTCTCGTTTGGGTTTTCTCAGAGAAATATTGTCAGACCATGGTACTCTTGATATCAGACACTATGTCGCAGGTGATGTCTATCCTAGATATTAAAAGGTCTCTCAGTAGTATTTATCACCCAATGTCTAATGGGTTAGTTGAACGTCTTAATAGAACACTTAAGAACTTACTTGGCAAGATTACTGACGATCATCCTCAGGATTGGGACAGGGTTTTACCCGCGGCTCTCTTTGCCTATAGAGAGGTCCCCAACAAACATACAGGGTTTTCTCCCTTTCAACTTGTTTTTGGCGCGCAACCGCGCGGTCCTATGTCCTTGCTACACGATTTGATAACTGCCGATAATATTGACAATGACACTCAATCTTCATATGTGTTACAAGAGGATATATGATTTGTAGCAACTAGGTAGTAAGCTCGGATAAAAGTTGCACATTTTAGTTGTTGAACTGCAATAGAGATATATTATAGTTTTTGCTTTACGATGTTGAAAGCGAGGAGCATAATTTGCGTAGTTTAACGTGACGTGTCGCGTTGGTAAGGTAGCATGTGACAACATTGTATTTGTACCCATATGTTGTTATATTTGGTCCTAGACGGACGGAAGTTTTAGAAGTCTCCCAGTAGAAGGATATTGATATCAAGGATTTTCTTGATGAATAGGTATTTGGGTCAGCCTATACTTGGTGGATACAATATTATATATCAGTGATGAAAAGGGATTTATGTTCGAAGAGGAGAATGTATTTTCGGGAGCAATCTTAATGGAAAGTATCCAAGAAGGTCACCTTAGTCGCGTAAGTTGAGTTGTTCGATACCGGATTGCCTATCTAGGAATCACGAGTAAATAGCTTGACTGTACCACGACTGAAGGAAGTGACGAATTATGATGTATTAATTGAATTCTGATGAACTGCATTTTATTTGGATGTGATGTGCTATTAAATTGTACTCTGTTCGGACTCTGAACACCACGGACTTATCAGTTGATATTATTGAAAGTTCAGACTATTGACCCACTATTCATGTTTGTCAGCACGGCATTAGAAGCTCTACCATTTGAAGTATTTATCAGAACTAATAATACAACAAAACAGTGATTATAAACCGGCACACATAGAAGTTATCAGAGAATACCATAACAAACGGTGGCAACAACCAGAATAAAACTAATAACAATGGAACAATGAAGCACGATACAATCTGTGTAAGTGGTGATAATAAGTTTTGTTCATCGGCAGGAAAATCCGATGTAACAAAAAATGGTTGGCCATTGCGGGGATCGAGAATGGTTCGCCAGTCCGTGAATCGAGAATGGTTGCCAGAGCGTGAATCGACAATGGTTTGCTAGCACAGGTACCAAGTTGACAAGATAACGAAGTAACGAAAAAAATTTTTCTTTAGTCCATGCAAAAGAGCGAGTTCAAGTCAAATGGAAAATAAAGACATTGTATCATTCGATTGACCTAGAACTAGAAGTGTTTACGATCGGCTAGCGCTCACGTGACTTGCAGTTAGTGACGTAACACGCCTAACAACGAAAGACAGTACAACGTCATCATTTCATGTTCAAAATCCATAGCAGAAGTCAAGACCTTTCGCAATCTGTATCAAACTTCGATTTACCTTCAAAAATGGATCAAGAACTACACGAATGCTTTCAAAGTCACTAAACCAGCTTCGAGGGAATCCCATCTGTACCATTGACAACTGCCAGCATCTTGCGGGGAAAACTTTCATACGCTAAAAGATAAGTAAACCCAGTAGTGGTCGTTTCAGTGCAAAATGTCGTCCATCGAATTATGTGGGCATATTTAATTCATGCATGTTCTATGTATCTATCTATCTTCGTATGTTTTTTTATGTGTGTAAGTAGGTTTGGTCGCCACAAGCTGACCACAAAGATTCTAATCGATTCTAGGGTAATTGAATATTTGCGAGTTGAATACAAGAGACCCCAAAGAAATAATTTTGGACTCGTTCTGCTTGTTATTGCAAACATTTGATATTTGATGTTAGGTGTATAGTGATAGTAATTTCTGGTGTATTTTCCTGTATTCTATTTCAATTTTTATTCATTTCTGTAATATGTTTGTAACTATTTCGTATTTTCTCCATCTTGCTATAATTTATTTTAATTGTTAATATATGTTCGTTATATAGAGTCCTGTGTCGTCATCATTATTTGTACACATGTTTATTAACCCATATTTCGTCACCTTGAACTTCTCTGATACTTCCGTGTTTTATTTGATTCAAGTAATCATTTTTTAATGTTTGCAATTGTCAATTGTGAAATGTTAATGTCTTGTACAATTTTATTTATGGTTTGTTTTGTCTTTATTGATGTTTAAGCTTATACTCTAATAGGGATAGCTTACCTTAGTTGGGTATTAATATAATAACATATATTTTGATTAATTTTTGAAAATAAATAAGAGGAACTTGATAATTGCAACTGTTTGCAGTAATGGCCCAGTGCACTAGTGTTTATCCATCATGACTAAGGCATGATGATATAGTATATTGACAAATAACTATAGGGTTATATTTCTTGGTGAATATGAGCATCATGTTAGATATTAAGTAGTATAATTTTATTAAAAATAGTACTACGTTGGCCATTGAGTACACATAAATAATTTAATAATTTTTATTGGTGTTTACAATACATTATTGATTAACTACATAGATCATTGATTTCAGAATGTCTACGTTAGAAACTTTCGTTAGAATAGGGAAAGATTTTGGTTTTAAAGGACCAGAACTGAAATCTTTTGCTGAAGAACAACTAGCTATTTATAAACAAGAACAGGCAGATAGAAAACGTGAAGAAGAAGAACGTGAGGCAAAGTTAAAATGTGAAGAAGAAGAACGTGAGGCAAAGTTAAAACGTGAAGAAGAAGAACGTGAGGCAAAGTTAGAAAAGCAGAAAGAACTTGCAAAGCAAGAAGAAGATAGAAAAGAGGCAAGAAATGAAATATTAAGAATTGAGGAGGAAAATAAAAAGAAACAAGATGAAATTATAATGCAACAACAAAAGGAGTTGGCACTTATCCAATTGGAGACAGCCAAATTAAAAGCACAATGCGCTACTACTAGCCATGGTGTTAATGCTAATGATATGTCTTCAGCTACACAACATAAAAGTTATTATAACTTTAAACTGCCACATTTCAAACTTAATTATGATAATTTATCATCGTACTTGTCACGTTTTGAACAAGTATGTAAGACTAATAATTTGGATAAATCAGCATGGGCACTTGAACTTCGAGAATTTTTAGATGGTGAGCCCTTGAACGCAACTGAAAATGTAGATCCTACAATAGCTTGTAACTATGATGCCATTAAGGCTTTGCTATTGCGACGGTTTCATTTAGATGAGGAAGGTTGTAGATTAAAATTTAAAAATCTTCAGCCAGATTCACATAAAGATTTTTCAGGATTTATATCAAATATACGAGACACCTTCAACAGATGGGTTGAACTTGCGGGAGTGGAAAAATCTTATGATAAATTAGTGGACCTGATACTTAGAGATAAAGTACTATCTTCAGTTAGTCCGCCATTTTTTTCATTCCTACAGGAACGAAAACCACCCACCATTGCGTCCTTAGAAGAGATGTCTATAAATTATTGTTGTGCACATCCTAACGTCAGTTTAGGGAATTCACATACACGAGAACCATTACCAGTGGCATCCAACATGTCGTACCACGGTTATGACAAAGCAAGGACACATAGTCTTAATAGGAACCATTTTTACAAAGGATATAATGATAATTATAATCATGGACAAAATCATTATAACAGCTATAACAATTTTAACCGAGGTAGACAACAGTTCAGAAATCAAATACCTCAATTTAAACCTAAAGATAATTTCCAACACAAGCCTAGTTGGAATAAATTTGGTATTGACAAATTCAATAATAGTGGTAATCATTATCAGAAGAAGAATGAAAATTTTAAACCACGACATAAAAGTTACAACAGTAGAGGCAATGATAATAATTATTCAGGTGTTCGGGATAGACAACACTCCATCTCCAGACATCATCAACAGTTTACACATAACACAGGGGCAGCATTGACCATGAATGCATCTCCATGTAATAACAATGTTGACACTCCAACACATTCTTCATCTGCATGCTATGTCATTGATAATAACGTGGCAAATGTTTGTCCACAATGCCATACTATTTTTCAGAAATCAAGTCAGCCGACAATACAGGTTACACAACCTACTCCTGCTATTTGTCTAACGGCTAACGATGGAACTGGGACATTGATTTTTAACAAGGGAATCCTGGATGGAAATATTATTTCTATTTTAAGAGACTCCGAATCCACCACCATTGGTATCCGTCAATCCTTAGTGCATCCACGTTATGTTACTAAAGAGTTTGTACGCTGTATTACCTTTGGAGGGACAGTGGAATATTATCCAACTGCAATTATAGAGGTTAAAACTCCATTTTTTTTCAGGGAAAGTTAAAGTTTGTTTACTTCAGAATCCGGTTGTAGATTTGACAATCGGACGTATACATGGCAGCAAAGACTGTACTCCCGAGGAAATATTGGAATGGGAAAGAGTGAACTTGTATGCAGCCAATACAGTGACAACAAGAGCTCAAGCTCACGAGTTGGAAAGGAAGGATACTACAGCCACTAAAGTGATGGAGTACTCTAATGATATACCTACCTCCATGATTGAAAGAGAGTCTTTTGCTCGCAAACAAAGAGAAGACAACTCTTTGAAGAAATTTTTTGCATTAGTGAACAAACATGATGATATTACGGTTAAGAATAGAGCTAAACATTGGTTCACTATTCATAATGATATTTTGATTCGAAATAGTGTTGACAAAGATAAGGTAAAACATCAGGTCATAGTACCATCGTCGTTAAGGACATACATACTACGGCATGCACATGACTCCCAATGCGCGGGTCATATGGGCTACACTCGAACACGTTCACGAGTGTTGTCATCGTTTTTTCTGGCCGGGAATTTCACGAGAAGTATCTTTATACGTACGTTCCTGTGTGACTTGCCAGGAAGTTAAGTCTCGTGGAGCGTTTCATAATGCCCCCATTCAGGCCAGTGAAATATAAGTTCGTCCTTTCGACAAGATGGCAATAGATATTATTGGTCCTATGTTACCAACTGCCAGAGGGCATAGGTACATATTAACATGTACTGACCTATGTACACGATGGCCAGAGGCCATACCTCTGAAACATATTACAACAGCTGATATATCTGATGCTTTGATATTAATATTTTCTAGGCTTGGGTTTCCAAGAAAATTACTTTCGGACCATGGACCACAATTTGTGTCTGATACAATGAAGGAGGTAATGAAGACACTAAATATAGAAAGAAGTCTCAGCAGTGTTTATCATCCGATGAGTAATGGGTCCGTTGAGAGGCTCAACCGTACTATTAAACAACTTTTACATAAAGTTACGGTAAACAATCCTCAAGATTGGGACAGAGCTATTCCAGCTGTGTTGTTCGCTTACCGAGAAATTCCGCATGAGCAGACCTGTTTTTTCTCCGTTCGAGTTAGTGTTTGGTGCTCCTCCAAGAGGCCCAATGGGACTCATTAAAGACTTACTACTCGACTCTGAGATGACTCAGGAAACACAGTCATCTTATGAATACGTTATTAACTTACGTAAAAAAAATCATAGAGGCTTGCTGCATGGCAACAGCTTCATCAGAGGCTGCGAAGGAGAGAGCTAGACAATTTCAAAACAAAAATAGAAGACTCCGCCAGTTATTTCCTGGTGACGAAGCATATGTACTACTTCCACAAAAGGGTAACAAATTATTAATTGCTTGGAATGGACCATACAAAATAGTAGATAAGATTTCTGACGTCGACTACATATTAGACATAAAAGGTCAGAAAAAAATTTATCATATAAATATGTTGAAAGAGTTCTTTACCCGTCCACTTCATCTACAGTCTATCTTCCATGACTTAGACGACAAATCAGTTAATTCTTATCAATACTCTAGTCTTTCTGTAATTCAGGAAGAAGAAGCATCTTTTCCTGAGGTTGAAATGTCTTTTCCTATACCGGAACTGCAATCTTCAGAATCTTGGAGGGATGTTGCTATTTCACCTTCACTTACTTCAGATGAAAATAATTCCATTACTAAACTCCTAGAAACCTACTCTGATGTTCTGACGGATATACCTGGTCGAACTTCTATCATTTCTCATGACATTATACTGAAGGACAATACTCCTATAAAACTTCGTCCTTACTCTGTACCTATCCATTTTCAAGATAAAACATCCCAAGAACTTAAACAGATGTTAGCATTAGGAATTATCGAACATAGTAACTCGCCATTCGCTTCACCACTAGTTATTGTAAGAAAAAAAGACAATAATATACGATTATGTGTAGATTATAGGAAACTTAACGCTCAAACTGTACCAGACAGTGAACCTCATCCTTTGATTGACGATCTACTTATTCGTCTTTCATCTGCTAGATATTTCACAAAAATTGACTTAACCAAGGGATATTGGCAGATTCCCTTAACTGAACAAGCAAAATATTACACTGCATTTTCGACTCCACAAGGTCTATATCAGTGGAATGTCATGCCTTTTGGGCTAATGAATGCGCCTGCAACGTTCATTCGCATGATGCGAAGAATTTTAGCTTGCAGAACAGACATCATCACTTATATTGATGACATCTGTCTGTTTAGTCATTCCTTTGATGAACATGTCATTGGATTAGGTTCAGTATTAGATATTTTAAGAACTAATAACTTAACTGCCAGACCTAGCAAAATGCAAGTAGGTTTTCAAGAAATAACATTCCTGGGACATATAATAGGGGCTGGACAAATAAAAACTATTCCTCAAAATGTGTCTAAGATTTTACAGCTATCAGTTCCACAAACAAAAAAAAACAAGTTAGGAGCTTGTTGGGTTTAGTACAATATTATAGTAGGTTTATTCCTAACTTGTCAACAATTACGGCTGTCTTGTCTTCGTTACTGAAGAAAGATATGCCTACAAAAGTTCTGTGGACAACAGACTGCCAGACAACTTTTGACAAAATAATATCTCTCTTCTCCAGGCAACCTATTCTTAGGTTACCAGATAGTAAAAAAATGTTTATACTCCGTACAGATGCGAGCAATTACGGATTGGGAGGTACGCTATTGCAAGAACACGACGGCGTCCTGCACCCTACTCTTTATATATCCAGAAAACTCACCGAGACAGAGCGAAACTACTAGGTGATAGATAGGGAGCTATTGGGAGTCGTATGGGCAATACAAAAACTAGAGAAGTTTCTGCTAGGCGCTCCTTTTGTCATACAAACTGACCAACATGCTGTAGCATCACTTAGAAAAGCGAATCATAAGAACGCCAAACTTGCTCGTTTTTCAATCCTGCTTCAGCCATTTAATTTCACCATCGAGGCAATTCCAGGACATGAGAATATAGTCGCTGATATTCTATCCCGCAATCCTTTGCCATATAAGAAGGGAACATAAATAACTCATGGAACCAGAACTTGGTGATGAAACTGACACTTGTTGAATGTTCTGCAAGAGTTTACAAACTTACAAAATTCCAGGTCAAACAAGTTGACAAAGAAGAATTCTACGCACATTCAAAGTTGTAACAATCCGAATAGAATAATCACATAACATTGACAACGTTGTGAATATGTGCACGGACTTTGGTTAGTGTCCAATCGTGACTCAGTCGAATTCAAATAGGATACATTCAAGATGAAAAGTGAAAATAGGAACAAAGTGACATACAGATATATTTTCATATACTTTCGTCGGAATGATAACGTGATATTCGTGGAACTTTACGAAAGAAGGACAACGTATTCCTTGGGAATGACATTACTTAATAGTATTATGATTAAATAATATAATAATAAAACAAGTAATATACATACAGCAAAACACAAATAGATAATATAGTTATGCTAGCTAATTAAATGTTTCATTTTTATATGTATGTATGAACTTACTTTAACATAATATTAATATATATAGTAATTCTATATTGTTAATTCACATACTAAGTTAGTTATAGGTTACGTTTATTTTTTTTTTCCTTACGTACATCTATTATATTCTAGTCTATTAACTTACTTTTACTTTCTTTTAATACATTATTAACTACTCTCTTACTTTCCTTACAATTTTTCTTTTCTTTCCTCAGCTATTAATTCTTACTTTCCTTTACTTAGGAAAAATTATATTCTATAAGATACTACACAGTCTACATTTAGTTAATATTATGACTCATTAATTTATACTATAATGTTAATTACCATTTTCTATTTGTACTAATTAAGTTAGAACTTTCTTCACAGACATAAGTATTTATAAATTAGTCACGGTTTGATAGTTGACATTTCTTTCTGTTGACATGGACTTAAATTTGACTACGATCTTCGACGATAGTACGTGATTCGTAGATCGAAAATCTTTAACATTTTTTTTTCACATACCCATAATTTAAAAAAAAAATCTATAGTCTAGATTTTTTTTTACCCCCGTCGGCCAAGGGAATGTTACAAGAGGATATATGATTTGTAGCAACTAGGTAGTAAGCTCGGATAAAAGTTGCACATTTTAGTTGTTGAACTGCAATAGAGATATATTATAGTTTTTGCTTTACGATGTTGAAAGCGAGGAGCATAATTTGCGTAGTTTTAATGTGACGTGTCGCGTTGGTAAGGTAGCACGTGACAACATTGTATTTGTACCCATATGTTGTTATATTTGGTCCTAGACGGACGGAAGTTTTTGAAGTCTCCCAGTAGAAGGATATTGATATCAAGGATTTTCTTGATGAATAGGTATTTGGGTCAGCCTATACTTGGTGGATACAATATTATATATCAGTGATGAAAAGGGATTTATGTTCGAAGAGGAGAATGTATTTTCGGGAGCAATCTTAATGGAAAGTATCCAAGAAGGTCACCTTAGTCGCGTAAGTTGAGTTGTTCGATACCGGATTGCCTATCTAGGAATCACGAGTAAATAGCTTGACTGTACCACGACTGAAGGAAGTGTCGAATTATGATGTATTAATTGAATTCTGATGAACTGCATTTTATTTGGATGTGATGTGCTATTAAATTGTACTCTGTTCGGACTCTGAACACCACGGACTTATCAGTTGATATTATTGAAAGTTAACTATTGACCCACTATTCATGTTTGTCAGCACGGCATTAGAAGCTCTACCATTTGAAGTATTTATCAGAACTAATAATACAACAAAACAGTGATTATAAACCGGCACACATAGAAGTTATCAGAGAATACCATAACAAACGGTGGCAACAACCAGAATAAAACTAATAACAATGGAACAATGAAGCACGATACAATCTGTGTAAGTGGTGATAATAAGTTTTGTTCATCGGCAGGAAAATCCGATGTAACAATATGAGTATGTCATTGCGCTCAGGCATAATATTATCGAAGCATGCAAGTTAGCGAACTTCATCCTCCGAATTTCCCAAAGAAAAGGCGAGGCAATTCGCTAATAAGAAGAGACGCCTACGTCAACTTTGTCCTGGAGACAAAGCGTTTGTCTTACTTCCTTCGAGGGAGAACAGACTTCTCATTGCATGGAAAGGTCCATATAGAATAGTCTCAAAAATTTCCGATGTCGACTATGTTGTCGATATTGATGGAAGGCATAAAACCTTCCATATAAATATTCTTACGGAATTTATTGAACGACCAGACTATTTGCAGCCTATTTTCCAGGCGACGGACGATTCTCCAGTCCAACATGGTCATATCTCATCCTTGTCGGTTATACAGGAGGAGGAAACAACGTTTTCATATGTTAATCTACCTCTTCCTATGATTCCACTCAATTCTACGGAATCATGGAGAAACGTTTCGGTTTCTTCTAATTTGTCTTTTGAGGAACAGCGTCAAGTATCTTCTTTGCTACAATCATTTCAGGATGTCCTTACCGACATTCCTGGACACACATATATTATCAAACATGACATTATACTTATTGATCATAATCCGATCAGAGTAAGACCATATCCTATCCCTATTCATTTCCAAGCGCAAGTCGAGAAAGAATTAGATGAAATGATACAATTGAAAATAATTGAACCATCCACTTCAGCATACTCTTCGTCCATGGTTATTGTTCGAAAGAAAGACAATAACATACGTCTTTGCGTCGATTATCGCAAATTGAACCAGGTTACGAAGTTTGATGCTGAACCTATGCCTTTATTGGAAGATCTACTTACTAGACTTTCTAAATCGCGATTCTTTACTAAACTTGACTTGTCGAAAGGCTATTGGCAAGTTCCGTTAACTGAACGCGCCAAACCTTTCACTGCTTTCTCAACACCTAGGGGTTTGTATCAATGGAATTTTATGCCTTTCGGGCTGATGAACGCCCCAGCTACTTTCGTACGCATGATGCGTCGAATTCTCTCATATCGTACAGATGTCATCGCATACTTGGACGACATCTGTCTTTTCAGCGATACTTGGGAAGAACCCCATTCGGGTTTAAATGAGTTACTGTCTACTCTACCGAGCATAATTTGACTGCAAAACCCTCTAAAGCCTTTGTTGGGTTTAGTGAAATCTCTTTCCTAGGTCATCGTCTTGGTCATGGTCTATTGAAGACAGAGGACCAAAACATTTCTAAGATATTAAATATCTCTGTTCCTAAAACAAAAAAGCAAGTACGTAGTCTCTTGGGATTAATACAATTCTACGGAAGATTCATTAAGAATCTGTCCTCTATTATGGCACCTCTTTCAACTTTATTGAAAAAAGGTTCTCCTAACATGGTGCGCTGGTCTCAATAATGCCAATCTTCATTGGATCAGATTAAGAATTTGTTCTCATCTCCTCCTATCTTACGACTACCATCGATTGATAAGACTTTTGTGCTTCGTAGTGATGTCTCTTCCACTGGGATCGGGGCGGCACTTATGCAGGAGTATTCAGGAACTCTGCATCCTGTGATGTATATCTGTAGGAAATTGAATGCGGCAGAAAGAAACTATTCGGTTTTAGACCGTGAATTGTTAGCTATGGTCTGGGCCATTCTTAAGCTACAAAGATTCCTTCTAGGCGCGCATTTCATTATGGAAACCGACCAAAAAGCTCTTACAGCTATGCAGAACAAGGATTTGAAGAGCTCGAGATCTACTCGATATGCTATTGCTCTTCAACCTTTTCATTTCACGATGCGGGCTATCCGTGGTTCGGATAATGTGATGGCGGACATACTGTCTAGATGCCCACATGATTCCACTTAAGTCTTGTGTCCTAGATTTCATGATACATTTCCAGACTCATGTCTGTTCATAATATACATTAACACATTTGTTTCACCTTAGATTAGTAAATTGATTGTTTTCTTTCTCTATTATTATCTTTGATGTAATGTCGAAGGTTAAAGTTAACATAAAATAAAGGCTAAAAAAAATAAGAAAAGGAAAAATTTTAAAATGGCCACATATAATATTTAAATAATTTTGTAATGACTATAGTGCATTATAGCATGTTACTAATTAATGTCATTTATATTGTTCTCAGTACAAACTAGTAAAAAGTACGGAGCGCTTGTGAGAACCATGATGACGCCCTACCTTACTTTTGTTCAAGAAATTGCAGCACTTATTTGTATATAATATACTTCTAGTGTTAGATAATGTGTAAGGAATTTTACAAATGTGGTCATGTCCATCCATTACATATATTAATGGTATAACATTGTAATTTGTATATTGATATGACTTCTTCAGATAGATTGTCATTGGTCATTGCTATGATTATAGTATTGCATAATTGTTTGATAGTTATGTAATTTTTGTTAGTATCGCCAGCAACTGAGGTTTCTTCGATGGTACCTTCCCGAAGATATTTTCTATTATTTGGCGAGACGATTTGATTCTCTCCGGTTGATTCTTTCATTGGCACATTATTCATGTGTCATGAGCTTGTGGTATCTTGCTCATTGATGTATTTTTTTTAAAAAGGGTCATTTTTTTTAATACGGGGGGTGCGGTAGTCTGTTGCTGTCGTTTTTGACGGAGTCATAATGGGTAAATCTATTTTATACTTTTGCCGTTTTGACGGAGTCATATAGGTAAATCTATTTAATACTTTTGTTGTAAAACTTTGTTGGTCAAAGTTGGATAATTGGGTATTAACTTCTATGACAGGTTGTTTAAAGGGTTATCTTCTCTTTCTTTCAATCGTTGTCGTTGATCTGTCTGAACGATGCTCATTTTTATGCTGTCTAGGCATGCGCAGAGTTCTGAGTGCGAACTGTGACTTCCGTCATCTTGATTGTGATCTGGGCTGTCGGACGATGATGTCCGTTTGTGATTTTTCTCTATATCATCATGGGGATTGGAAAGTTTCGATATGACTGAAATGTCAATGTTTTCCCCAGTGATTGTTTGTTAAGTGTGTATCCGGAAGATTCTGTATGAAGGTAAATGACATTCTTATTACTATGCCTTTGGCTGCAGAACATTTGAACTGACCTATCGGTGAGTGAACCTCACAGATCTTGAGAGACATAATTTCTTCTTTGCTTCTAGTTCTAGCCAAATGAGACTATATGTTTTCAAGTGAACAGAAGCCTAATGATGATGATAAATTATTGTGGACGCCGCAGGTTGGCGGTATATATATATATGTTTAGCATGGTTTGGTCGTGCCTGCTAAAACAGGATACACAGCTGTCTACATATTGAGGCCCTGTATTACGGCCAATATGTTCAGCAAGAGGAAATCTACCTGGCGGGCTATGCCAGTTGAATAACAGCCTTATGTATTATTGCTACGCAATTTAGGAGCTCGTTTGTTGGACGACAGAGCTAATTAAGTACCTGACGCGCTGAGTCAATGGTACGGAAGCTACATTACATATTGCAACATTAGGACAGATGATGTTTGGGTATGTCCTCGTTGATGTATGATGCAAGCCTTTGATTACCAGACATTAAACAGTCATTTATTATCTATGTGAAGTCCTTGATCTCGTCGAATTGACTGTCCTGTTGATGCTACTGTCAGTTTCGTAAATAAATGTTTGAAACGTGCCAGCAGTCTTCAATTCATCATTGACTCCTGCATGTGAGTGTATGAGTGCATTATTGACATAACTAAGAACCTCAAGCATTCGTGTTCTCGTCTACACCCACACTCAGCACATCATAATACCAATATCACAGATCTACAACATGCACGCTGTTTACTGTGAGTGACCATAGTACCCCTGGCAGTGCCTCACTCTGGTAACCGTTACATTCCTGGCCGTTACATTTCTGGTGACCTACATCGACACCGCAACATTACACAGTCCAGGTGATAAACGACATGTTCACTCTGCCAGCTTTAACATCACGAATAAACAGTACGTTACATTTATGGTGGCCGTTACAAAACAGGCGGTTACAGTCTGATCACCGATAATCGCACGATACCACACACAAGGACAGGAAAAGAACCCAAAATACTGTCCCTAAAAAAAGTCTTCTCTACAACAAAGCCATGCTGACTCACGCAATTCTATCTAACAATGCCCCGCCGTATCTACGATCATTGTTTCAAACCAGTAGAAGAGAAGGACAACAATTACGTCTGTTACGTCTGCCCAAACCTGGCATCGACCTGTTCAAAAAGAGTCTAGCTTACTCTGGAGCATACTTATGGAACAGCTTTCCACACCACATAAAAAGCCTACCTACACAATATTCATTTAACAAAGTACTTTTCAAACACTTCCTCAACACTGATTATCTACCCCCATAGAAACAGCATTTGCCTGTCAACATCTCATCCATAGGTCAACATTTCTTGTCCTCTTCCGCTCGTTTTTTTTATAGAATATTTTGTTTTATATCCAGGTAATATTATTATATTATTATATTCACTTTAAAATATTATTATATAAAGTAATGTATGTGAGAATGTACCCCCATACCACTGTACTTTAGAAATGTCAATCGTGAGAATGTACCCGCATACCACTGTACTTTAGAGTTGTGAATGTTTTCGTTTGCTTAAATGGGATGATGTATATGATAATAAGCAGATATACATAATTTTTTTTTTCTTTACCTGCCACAGAAGTGAGTAAGAAAGTGTTATTATTATTATTTCATTTTCCACCAAGAATGTATGGATATAAGCGAGAATGTTTTTATGTAATTTTTGTATTGATGATTGATGACACATTCAAAAATACAGATTAATTGTAGAAGGTTTGACAGCATGAGTGAGTGTCGGTATACAGAATTTATTAATTTGTATTTTTATTTATTTATTGTTTTGTTTATTTAATTTTATTATTTATTTATTTATTTTTACCCAATTACTATCTTCTTTGTTTAAAAAAAAACCAACTCATTTTTTATTATGATTGCATATTGTATATGAATGTTGTTATGTTAACTTTATAACGTTGCATGCCTTTAAAGTAATACTTAAAGTAACATGTGGGAATGAAAGGATATAGTATGCAAGATAAATGAGAGTGGAAGGGCAAAATGTTAGACGGGCCTGCACGCCCAATTCTTAGACCTTCGAAAATAAAGTTCGTTTGTTCGTACTCCTTACTTCTTCCTTCGTCTCCCTTGGTTTATGCATCTCATCTATTACCTCGTATCTCATAATCCTTGCCTTTCCATGAAACTCCTTTTCTCTGCCTTTACCGTTATTTCTCCTATTTCTCTCCAAATCTGGTCTCGTGTATCGGTAATCACGTCGATCCGCATCTCTTCCACTACTACTTCTCTTATTTCTCTCTCTATATCGGCTCTGAGATCGGTAGTCTCTCTTTGATCTCTACTTCCTCTTCTATTCTCCTTGTTCTTTGACTCTTTGTATTTTCTATCGATATATCTGTAAAGTGAAGCTATCTATTTCTCGTCCTCCCTTTCACCACTATTTCTTTGTCCATGGGCCCTTCTATCCCTGTCCCTACGACTACCATCACAATCTTCGTCAGACACTGACCAGTCTGAGTACCCTGATATGGCCGTGTCTAAATCTTGTTGTCTTCTCCTGTTATGTCTATGATCGACTTTGTCTACTTCTCTTGCCCTTCTCCTTCTATTTGGTCTCACCTCTAACTGAGTCGTATTTCTCAACTTTGCCAGGCGCCTATCATAATCTGACGAATCAACTAATGACGTCCAATCCCTCTTCGTCACTCGTCTAATCCCTTGCGCCATCTGTTCCTGTGCCTGTATACCTTCTGCTGCGGTTTCCTCACCCTCCTGAGGGTCTCCCTGTGAACTGTCTTGTTCTCTCAATATCTCTTCTCCATCCTGTAATCTTTGCTCATATTCCATCATTGTCATGTCTACTTCATTCTCCGAGTTATCCCACTAGGTTCTCAATCTTCGTATCTCCTCCGAAATATCATTATCCTGCAAATTGTCCTGTACATCCTGCGTAGTCACTATCCTGTCATCCTCCGGCGTATCTGGCCTTTTTTCTTTTTGTTCTTGGTATGTGTTTTGTGGGGGTGGGGGGTTAACCAACTTTGTATGTGTTTTGTGGGGGTGGGGTTAACCAACTTGGTATGTGTTTTGTGGGGGCTAACCAACATGGTTTGTGTTTTGTGGGGGTGGGGTTAACCAACTTGGTTTTATCCCGGGTTGTTCATGCATTCCTGCCGTTGTTGCGATACCTACTCCTTGGTGGTTGTCTATGTTCTCCGCTGGGAGTATTTTTCTGTGATGTGCACTTCTCGCTTTGGTCCGGTACTTCCGTTTGTGTGCTGACGTCTCTCCTTGTTTTCTGTTTGCGTACCAACACTAACCATTCGTCTTTGCGCATTGTCCTGTCTCTTGATTGTTGTCCTATCCTGAATGTTCCATGGTCTATTGCTAGGACTTTCATATTTTGTTGTAAACCTTCGTTGGTAAGATCTGTTCTTGGTGTTCCGCCATGATCCAACATATATCAGGGTTTTTTTTTATATATTTCTTTTAAATTTGGATGTTCTTTTCTTCTGACTTCTTGAAATAAAATGTAAAGTTTTCCAATATTTATTGGGTTTTCTCCAAGTAATGTACTAGTTAATAAGTTGGTCACTCATGTCTACCCCTTTTATGTACATTTTATAATCCCTTACAAGATTTGGCTGTCAAACATTAAATTCTCGAAATTTCTTGTTCACCTTAGCTCTACAGTACGCTAGTACACCTATGACCATTTACAATGTGAAAACACCAAACCAGTTTTATAGTGTTGACGGCACTATGTGCCTGGGAGGAGTTATTTGTCGATGACAACTCAAGAACAATTTTGGAACTGGACCATTGCATGAAGAGATACAAGTTTTAACAAATACAGACTGCCCAAGTAAGCAATCTAGTGTGTCAATTTATTGTTCTAATAAAGCACAAGATTCTTTAAAAACAAAACCACAAAGAAAAGGAACAGTATTATGATATTCTGATATTGCTTGGTATGGTTTGGTATATCTTTAAAAGATAATGTTGCTTTATTTACCATTAAAATATGCATAACACTTAACTATTATGATTTCTCACAACTTTGTTGTTTCCCTTGCAAGACAATTACCTCCCTTACATATATTATGCTTCATGTTTACATGGTTCACAGGATTCAGAGTTTCATTCCAGTCTCTAAACACATCACTGACCCACATCGAGATATGTCTAAAATTAGTTCTTTGATATGATATTAAATAACATCTTCTGTCATTATGATTAATAAGTTGAATTACAATTAAATCCAGAGTGTTGAAGAACTAGTTGTCAACATCCCATCTTACTAGTACTCGTATATATTCAGACAATTTAATATGTTAAGTAAGACTTCACACATAAGCAGAAAGTATTTTGAGCTTACTGGTTCTGTCAGAGACTTGACTGGAAACTGATTAATACAACTGGACACAATAATCCAAATCTATATACAATGTTTACGATGACAATATATTTAAATCTTCATACCAGTTCAAAACGTCACGAAAACTGATAATATAAAATCTAAAATAAAGGAAAGGGGTGAGAAATGGTGAATGTAATAATGACTGTTGTTTGCTAGTAAGGTACTATTGTAGCGGAAGGTATCTCATGAGCTATGGAGATCTACTTTAGAAACACTGAGCTCTTTAAAGATCTACCTTGATAAAATCATGTCTGTTTTCAGGTTTCCGAATATTTTTAATTTAGAAAGCGTACAGCCTGGATGTAAATTTTATCTCTGCCAGATAATCTGTTTTCTACAGTCCCATCAACAGAGTGGTAAAACATTCAAACTAAATGATATTTTACCGAAATGTCAACTTTACTTTAAAGAAAAGATCATGTTCTTATCTCACACAGTTTATAATTTTAGTGAACGTTTGTAACCGACCTATTCTGAGTTTTCTGTAGGAAAAGGATGAGGGGATGGGGGAAATACCTTTAATCCTGAGGATACTACACTTTTAAATGTCAGGGTCAGAGAGCTGAAGAAAGTAATATGAACTTACTGGTACTGTCAGAGATTAACTAAGAAACTAGTTGGTACAACTGAACACAATAATACAAATCTATGTACTGGTACTGTCAAAGACTGGCTTGGAAACTAGTTGGTACAACTGAATACAATAATACAAATCTATGTACTGGTACTGTTAGAGACTAATTAAGAAACTAGTTAGTACAACTGAATACAATAATACAAATCTATGTACTGGTACTGTCAGAGACTAGCTGTGACCGCATGGCCTTCCACGCTAGCATTATCCCTGCTACGACACTAGCATTTATACGTGCTATAATAGGGTACATATAGGAATGACCGACATTAAAAGCAAATAAGAAGTTTTCACACAAAACGCAGTATCATTCAAAGTTCAGTCAGCAGGCACTGCTCTGAGAGGGCAAATATAGGGCAGTCCCAGATGATAAAAATGAATGAGAGCTAAGCGCGGAAAGTGGGAAATGAATGTTGTGATTTGGGGTTTTTTTTCAATTGTTTAGGAAGAAAAGAGAGTTGTGAAAGGTCGAAAAAAAACCAAAGACGTGAGATACAAATGTCGAAATAACAGAAAGCCGTGTGCAAAATATCGAAAACAGAGAGCCGTGTGTAGAAAATTGTAACGTGGGAAAAAAAGAGTGAGACGTGTATGAAAAATGGCGGGAAAAAGAAGTAGCTGGGTATAAAAAGGAGAGATGTGGGCGATAGACCGGCTTTTACAGATTTTTAGGACTGTAGGAAGGATTTTTGCAGAGAGTTTATAGTTTTTAGATTTAGAAGAAGGATATTACAAATAGACAAGAAATTTGTGCTAGGTAGTTTGACGTGTTAGATGAACTTCGTCTTTGAGAATATCAAGACTAGTTTTTAAGTAGACCAGTTGATATTTTATTCTGTTGGATAAATTTTTCCGTGTGAATATATGTATATTTTCCTAGTGGATAAACAACCAATCATTGTGAAAATACCGGTATTTGTCAAACGACAGTCAATAAACATATACTACATTGCTGTTTTTTGGAACTTTACAGTATTTCATTGGGATTATACCTTGTCATGATGAGACTGTTTTGCTTAGCACTAAACACAAAAAGGAAGATCAAACCTGGGAAGAAAAATGAGCAAAAGTCAAGTATTACCATCTCTGGCGGAAGGCCAGTTAGCACTTGAACTACAATAACATATAAAGGATTAACTCTGACCAAATAAAATCAATATAACTACTAGTGCCGTATAACATACACGGAAACACAGCTAAGAAACTAGTTAGTACAACTGAACACAATAATACAAATCTATGTACTGGTACTGTCAGAGACTAGCTAAGAAACTAGTTAGTACAACTGAACATAATAATACAAATCTATGCACTGGTACTGTCAGAGACTAGCTAAGAAACTAGTTAGTACAACTGAACATAATAATACAAATCTATGTACTGATACTGTCAGAGACTAGCTAAGAAACTAGTTAGTACAACTGAACATAATAATACAAATCTATGTACTGGTACTGTCAGAGACTAGCTAAGAAACTAGTTAGTACAACTGAACATAATAATACAAATCTATGTACTGATACTGTCAGAGACTAGCTAAGAAACTAGTTAGTACAACTGAATACAATAATACAAATCTATGTACTGATACTGTCAGAGACTAGCTAAGAAACTAGTTAGTACAACTGAACATAATAATACAAATCTATGTACTGATACTGTCAGAGACTAGCTAAGAAACTAGTTAGTACAACTGAATATAAAAATATAAATCTATGTACTGGTACTGCCAGAGACTAGCTAAGAAACTAGTTAGTACAACTGAACACAATAATACGAATGTCTCTACTTTACGTGCTTATTTAGTTTTCGTTTGACCTCGTGTTATCTGTCGTTTTCGTAATTATCTTTTTCTGTCGTTAGTGTTTTTATACTTTTTATTTCACCTATATGTCCCCACTCATTTTTGCCGTTTTCTCTTTACTCATTATCACCATTATCCTTCAATTCCCGAAGGAGCATAGACCTACTGAAAATGTGTGCCAGTGTTACCGGTGGTTTTTCTTTACTGGACTGTCACTGATGTTGTCAGGGCTGTCGGGCTTACAACATGTGGCCGACGTATTTCTTGGTAACGCGAATATCATGTGGGCCGTTTCATTGGCGTATGATTATGATCTGGTTAATAATAAAAGGACCCGGTAACGAGGTAAGATGTGTCAATACAAGATGACCAGTAGGCACGGATAAACACTATACTCGTTGGAAGAGTTAGTGTTAACAACATATTTTTTCATGACGAAACTTTACATCAGTAGTTTACAGATATTCTTTATCAGCAATGGTCATGGTAGGAAAATGTACAGAGCACAATTACAATTCACCAAAGACGTTGACCGACTGCACTAACCGTTACCACATCAAGGTTAACGGATTGGTAGTATACATGGTTCTGGCGAAGTGACCATGTTAATATTCTTTACGTAGTTATCTATATTCCTTTACGCTTCAATCAGCTCCTAGCGTTAGTGGGACGCACTAGCAACTTGGCATACCTGGTCAAGTTGAAGCTCTGCCATAACGTTAAAGGAGACCAAGTATCGGAGGCAAGATACTTCAGACGAGCCGTTTCTGGCTAAATATTCAGATTACAAGCTTCTTGGCATAGCTCCCTCAAGAAGAGTGTATTCATCTTTCTGATGATCATAATTGCTACATATTCGTGTCTTCCCTTGACTTGGGTAAGAACACCATAATCAATCACGTCTATACCTGACGCTAGTTATCTGGATCTGCCTCAAGTACGATGCCCGTATAGCAATAAATCACCGCGACATACCGCGCCATACAAGTTTAATAATGGTGCACGGTCGTACGCAAATAATATAACATACAATTAACCTAGATGCGCTCAAATGTGCGTCTACAAAATACTAGACGTGCACGTTAGGACCTCAAACATTTAACCTCCCCCCCCCTTTTCCCCCAATGAATATAAAAAAAACTTAACAGCTGCTGGTGTCGCAGGTCAGTTAGTCTTGAGCACTGTAACAGCAGGTGTTGAACTGATTCCTCATGGTGGTGGCAGGGCCTACAGTTTAGTTCACGTAGTGGGTCTATTCTATTTAAATGTTTACTGACAGGGCATGGCCTATTTTCAGCTGGAAGATTAGACTCTGATCTCTTCTTGTCCGCTGTTTAACTGGATCTTGAGGGTTTGGTTTCGCTTAATATTTGAAGAAAGGACGCCCTGACTGGGAGGTAGCCTACTGGTTTAGCTATTCTTACCTATAATTGTTTCTCAGGATCTATTGGCAGGTGTGCAGTGTGGTACTTGATGGGAACAGGGCTGTCCTGCTCCACTTTTGGATAGTTTATCGGCTTTTACATTTTCTGGGATTAAGAACACAATACACTACAGATATGAAATATTTTATCCACACTGAATTAATTGCAAGCTATGCTTTAGGGATTTTTCTCTACACCACAATGTTGAAAAAACTGGACTCATCTCTCTAACGAACTGCTCGGTACATTCATTCCTAAGACGAAATATGTTCCCAAATCTTGCCTGTGACGTTAAACTCTGTCCATACAACCAATAGCTAAGAGTCCATTTGGTCTCTCGTACCTAGAATATCTCTTGTCCCCTGTGAGTCTAAAAGTGGGTGGGCCACTCACTAACAACTTTCAATGCCGTGCTGTATGACAAACAGAAGCAAAGAAAATCACCCGCCTTCCAATTGTCACAATGACCTCCGTCAACTTCTGTTTGTCTAGATCGATAAGGCTTTGGCGCTCATTTATAACAGTACATTGGGAACTCAACACAAACTGTGTACATATGGAACTAAATACAAACTGTGTACATATGGAAATCTATAAAACTGTGTACATATTGTACACATGTGGAATAGCTGTGTACATATGGAACTCAATAAAAACTGTGTACATATGGAACTCATTTCAACTGTGTACATATGGGACTCAATTCAAACTGTGTAAATATGGCACTCAATACAAATGTGTACATATGGTAGTCAATACAAGCTGTGTACATATGGAATTCAGTACAACTATGAACATACGGAACTCAATATAAACTGTGTACATATGGAATTCAATAAAACTGTGTACATATGGAACTCCATACAACTGTGTACACATGTAACTCAATACAAGCTGTGTACATATGGAACTCAATATAAACTGTGCACATATGGAACTCAAAAAATGTGTACATATGGAACTCAATGCAAACTGTGTACATATGGAACTCAATACACAATGTGTACATATAGAACTCAATACAAACTGTAGACATATGGAACTCAATAAGAACTGTGTTCATATGTAGCTCATTACAAACTTGTACACGTGTAACTCAATACAAATTGTGTACACATGGAACTCAGTAAAACTGTGTAAATACAAGGTATACAACTCAATTCAAACTGTTGCCACATAAATATTGGATCGATCTCTTTTCCTCTCCGGCATTATTTAGTTAAATTTTTTGAGTGGAATAAATACGTGCTTTTCTTTGGTCGTCACATTTTCTTTCCCTGCTATCAAGCAGATATTTGGTACCGTCAAATCATCTTGAATTTTTAATACAAACTGTGTACATTCGGAACTCACTACAAACTGTGTACGTATTGAACTCAAAAAAATATGTGCACATGAACTCAATGCACACTGCGTACATATGGAGCTCAATGAAAACTCTGTACATATGGAATTCAATAGAACTGTGTACATGTGGAACTCAATATAAACCTTATACTGGCGGGAATCCAAAATGGCTTCTCTCCGTGAGCTTCGTTCGCTCAGGACGGAAAATTATGAAGCAGAATTACTTCAATATATAAATGTAAATGTCCTCATCGAGCTTCTCATCAAATCTGCTATCCATAAGGCTGGTTACCTCAAGTGATCTAGTGCTGCTAATAACACGACATCTTCATCTGTCATCAACAATCCTAGCTGTACGATAATACATCTCCCATCTAGGTTTAGCAAAAAGTTCAGCAAAAAATGTTTGGTTTTACCTGGCTTCAGGAAAACACACACAAGCGAATAACGCACGCCATTCCTAGGCATTAATAATGGACATTAGGAGAATCTCTGATAATACGATCATCCAGAGAAACAATCTCCTTCCTTGAATAATTCACAGAGATCAATCTACAAAACTTTCTAAACAACCAGCCCCTAGCAGCGATGACATGACGGCCTTCTCTGATCACCCCAAACCGGCGCATGCCCAGAAAAGCCTTTCACCCCCAGATTTCAGCTCACAAAATAGTCCGACATAGAAATACAAAGATATAAAGGTATAAGATCGAAATCGCCTTAAATAGTCAAGGAATAAATATAAATTATGGCCATAATCATTTTAAGCAAGACCAATCTGTTTCTGGCCATACCAGACGAAAAATGACGTAGATCTAGAATTCATACGCCAGATTGAGACACAAGAACATATAACCCATAGAACCAAATACAACATCGAACAATCAGGGTTCTGTCCCTTAGACTGAGAATCATTGATTCTCAAATAAATATTTTTTCATCAGACAAAAAGTTATTACTTTACATCTGTATGCCTATCAACAGTAATCTGTGCATCACACAAAAAATATGTGCGCAACAGACTACCACACCCCCCGGGAAAAAAATGAAAATCATTTTTTTTTCATCTGAGAGCAACATACAATAGGCTCACAACGCATAAATAATGCGCAGATGAGAAATATCAGGAATTTATGACTCCAAATCAAGGCAATGTCGAAATATAGATCGACAGGTGAGAATATATCTCAACATCTCAGAGATAGTATTTCTCTAAGTATAAATATTTCCAGGGAGGTGTCACCAACGCATACTACAATACTGGCAATGACACAATGCATACAATAATTTCAATCACAATTTCATATTAAGTACCATAAGTTCATGATTGACAAAAGAAAAATCATCAAAAGAGCAGCAGTGAATATACATTAGAGACCCGCATGGTGTTTATACCATCACCATATCATATATTACAAATGTGTACATATTTTGATATAGAAAAAATAACTGTTGTAAAGTTAGATATATTAAAACGTCCAAGATTCAACAGTTAGGTGGAATCATGTGGGCATCTAGACAGAATGTCTGCCATAACATTTTCTGAACCACGGATAGCTCGCACCGAGAAATGAAAAGGTTGAAGAGCAATGGCGTATCGAGTTGATCTCGAGCTCTTCAAGTTTTTACTTTGAATAGCCGTAAGAGCTTTCTGGTCAGTTTCCACTATGAAATGCGCGCCAAGAAGGAATCTTTGAAGTTTGAGAATTGACCAAACCATCGCCAAAAGTTCACTGTCTAAAACCGAGTAATTCCTCTCTGCCGCATTAAGTTTTCGTGAGATATACATTACAGGATGCAGAGTTTAAGAGTACTCTTGCATTAGTGCCGCTATAATCCCAGTGGATGAAGCGTCACTACGAAGAACTAATGCCTTATCTGTAGTAGGTAACATTAAGATAGGTGGAGTTGAAAACAAATTTTTAATCTTATCCAAAGATGATTGGCATTCCTGAGACCAGTGGACCATATTAGGAGACCCTTTCTTTAGTAACGAAGAAAGCGGTGCCAATAATGTCTATTGCCATTTTCTGAAACGGCCGAATAGGAATATCTGCAGCCTGAATAGGTGCAGCATGGCGTGGACCTTAGGATTTGACCTCTTGACATACCTTACAAGATCGACAATAAATCCGTATGTCCTTGTTTACCAATGGCCAAAAGAAAGCCGCAAGGACTCTAGACTTAGTACGGGAAAAACCCATGTGTCCAGCACACTGAGAGTCGTGAGCGTGCTGCAAAATTTTAACTCTCAAATTCTTGGGGACAAGAATCTGAGAATGCATTGACGTAGAAGAGTCTTGGACCATACGTACAAGTACGCCATTCTTTATTGTAATCCAAGATTTACGATTTGTATCTTTATTTGGATCACCTTTTGTTGCAAGTGTGAAGAATTTCTTTAGAGTGGGATCATCTTCTTGCTGTTTTATAAATGAGTCACGAGAAATTACCAAGGGATCATCTTGGTTATGCACTTCACTAACTTCAGTAGATGACGTTTGAGGCATATTGAGAGCTTGTGCTCTTGTGACTACTGCATTAGCAGTTTGCATATTTTGATTTTCCCAAGCAGCTATTTGTTGCGGAGTGCATTCTTTGACTCCGTGAATACGACCAATGATGAGATCAGCGATCGGATTCGGCAGACGACATGCGTGCACATCTCCCGTAAAGAAAGGAGTAGCAATATTGATGATAGCAGTAGAGTACTTCTCTAAGGTGCCGCCAAATGTTACACATTTGACTACTTTGCCTGTGGCACGGGAAGGATCTACGAGTGACTGTCTAACACCAATGGTGGTGCATCCAGAATCAAAAAGAATTGAGACTGGGCTATCATTTACTAGACCTTGATGTAAGACAAGAGATCCTCTTCCATCATGCGCGACTGACGCAGGAAGAGCAGGAGGAGGGTGACCACAAATCAAAGTAGACACCGTAGTTGGTTCAAATAATGTTTTGCATTGGGGGCATTAAGATGCTCTCCCAAAATCAAAACGGAACATGCCATATTATTAGCGTCATTATTATCTTTAGTCTGTTTATAGGCTTCATGTGACTCTTGCTGCGCAGAGTTTGCCTGATAATGTGATTTGTTTTTTGTATTGTGATCTACCTCGATTATTATTGCCTCTGTAATCATTATTGTTTCCTCTATTGTAACCCCTATTTGGGTTTGAGTCATAGTTCACATGGTTACCATTATCATGTTCATTATAATGAGTATCTCTATAATTATGATCTTGTTGTCTCCATGATGGATAACTTGAATAGTTTCTATAATGACTTCCTCTGCGGAAATTTCTATAATTGTGACAACCCCTGTATCGAGGGCTGTCGGCTCGTCTCCAGTTCTTCGAAGAAGAACCTTGAAATGATTGATTACCTTGATTTTGATAACAATTCGAGTTACTCTTTTTATCAAACCTGTTTTGTGGTCCCTGAAATTCGTGTGAGTAATTAGGGTTGTATGGTGTTGCAGAAGCAACTGGCATACTTTCCTTAACCTTAGCATTGCGGATCTTATCATCGGGCGTATACACGGAGTTAAGGAGTGTACCCCACAGCAGATTGCTGCTTGGGAAGAAAAAAATATTCAAACTGCTAATGCAGTTATCACAAGAGCGCAAGCTCATAATATGCCTCATACTTCATCGACTGAAAGTAATGAAGTGCTTAATCAAGATGATCACTCGGTGATTTCGCTTGACTCTTTTATAAAACTTCAACAAGACGACACCTCTTTAAAAAGATTCTTCCTTCTTGTCAAAAATGGTGATCCAAATCAGAACACAAATCGCAAATCTTGGATCACTATGAAAAATGGTGTACTAGTGCGTATGGTACATGATTCGAATACATCTATGCATTCGCAAATTCTTGTGCCTAAAAGTATGAGAGTTCAAATTCTGCAACATGCCCACGACTCTCAGTGTGCTGGGCATATGGGTTTTTTCCAGTACTAAGTCGAGAGTTCTGGCGGCCTTCTTTTGGCCATTCGTAAATAAAGATATACGTCTTTATTGTCGCTCATGCAAAGTATGTCAAGAAGTCATGTCGAGAGGTCCTCGCCATGCAGCACCTATTCAGGCTGCGGACATTCCTTTTCGTCCGTTTCAAAAAAAATGGCAATAGATATTATCCGCCCTTTTAAAATCAAGTCGGCCAGATGACACCAATTTATTTTAACATGCGTTGACATGTGTACACGTTGGCCAGAGGCTATACCTGTTAAGAGCATTTCTACTGCCGATATTGCAGACGCTCTTTGGCTGATATTTTCTCGACTGGGATTTCCCAAAGAAATCTTGTCAGACCATGGCACCCAGTTAATATCTGACACTATGTCGCAGGTGATGTCTACTCTTCATATTAAACGGTCACTCTCTGAGTAGTATCTATCATCTGATGTCTAATGGGTTAGTCGAGCGTCTAAATAGAACGCTCAAGAACTTACTTGGGAAGATAACTGAGGATCATCCTCAGGATTGGGACAGGGTTTTACCCGCGGCTCTCTTTGCATATAGAGAGGTCCCAAATGAACATACAGGGTTTTCTCCATTTGAGCCTGTCTTTGGCGCGCGACCGCGCGGCCCCATTTCATTGCTTCACGATCTTATAACTGCTGATGATATCAGTGATGATACACAATCTTCGTATGAATAAGTCATCGCTCTCAGGCAGAAAATTATTGAAGCATGCAGATTAGCAACTTCCGCATCTGAATTTGCTAAAGAGAAAGCAAGGCAATTTGCAAATAAAAATAGATGCCTATGATAACTTTGTCCTGGCGATAAAGCACTTGTATTGGTCCCTTGTAGGGAAAATAGACTTCTCATTGCATGGAAAGGTCCTTATGTGATTATCTCTAAAATTTCTGATGTCGACTATATTGTCGATATAGACGGAAAGCATAAGACCTTTCATATAAACATGCTTACAGAGTTTCATGAACGTCCAGACTACCTACAGCCTATTTTTCAGGCGACGGACGATCCTATAGCACCACATGGTCATTTCTCATCTCTGTCGGTTATACAGGATGAATAATCTACTTTCTCGGACGTTAATCTTCCTCTTCCAATGATTCCACTTCATTCTACGGAATCATGGAAAAATGTTACTGTTTCTCCTAAATTATCTACTGAGGAACAGCTACAGGTCTCTTCTATGTTACAAACATTTCAGGATGTTCTTACGGACATTCCTGGACACACATCTGTCATTAAACATGACATAATACTTACTGACAATAATCTTATCAGGGTCAGACCTTACCCTATTCCTATACATTTTCAAAAACAGGTCGAGAAAGAATTAGATGATATGATACAGTTGAAAATAATTGAACCATCCACTTCGGCATACTCTTCGTCTATGGTTATTGTTCGAAAGAAAGACAAGAACATACGCCTTTGCGTCGATTACCGTAAACTAAACCAGGTAACGAAATTCGATGCTGAACCTATGCCTTTATTGGAGAATCTACTTATTAGACTTTCTAATTCTCGGTACCTTACCAAACTCGTCTTGTCTAAAGGTTACTTTCAAGTTCCTCTCACTGAACGCGCCAAACCTCTTACTGCTTTCTCAACACCTAGGGGTTTGTTCCAATGGAACTTCATGCCTTTCGGCCTTATGTATGCCCCAGCTACTTTCGTACGCATGATGCGTCGAATTCTTTCATATCGTTCAGATGTCATTGCATACTTGGACGATATCTGTCTTTTCAGTGATTCTTGGGAAGATCACTATTTGGGTTTATATGAACTGTTGTCTACTCTACGCTATCATAATCTGACAGCAATACCCTCTAAAGCCTATGTTGGGTTTAGTGAAATTTCTTTTCTGGGTCACCGTGTTGGCCATGGTCTGTTGCGTACTGAGGACCACAACACTTCCAAGATACTGAACATCACTGTTCCTAAGACGAAGAAGCAGATCCGTAGTCTCTTAGGATTAATAAAATTCTACGGAAGATTCATTCCGAACCTTTCTTCTATCATGGCACCTCTCTCAACCCTATTGAAGAAAGGGTCTCCAAATATGGTACGCTGGTCCCAAGAATGTCAATCTTCATTGGATCAGATTAAGGCATTATTCTCATCTCCTCATATCTTAACACTACCTACTACTGATAAGACTTTTGTTCTGCGTAGTGACGCCTCATCAATAGGGATCGGGGCGGCACTGATGAAAGAGGATTCAGAAACTCTGCATCCTGTAATGTATGTCTCTAAGAAACTGAATGCGGCAGAAAGGAATTACTCTGTCCTAGACCGGGAATTATTAGCTATGGTCTGGGCAATTCTTAAACTTCAAAGATTCCTTCTCGGCGCGCATTTTATAGTAGAAACCGACCAAAAAGCTCCTACAGCTATTCAAAGTAAGGACTTAAAGAGCTCAAGATCGAATCGATATGCTTTTGCTCTTCAACCTTTTCATTTCACGGTGCGAGCTATCTGTGGTTCGGATAATGTGATGGCAGACATACTGTCGCGATGCCCACATGACTCTACTTAACTCTTATGTCCTAGATTTCCTAATACACGTCTAGATTTATGACAGTACCATACAATATCATTACAGTAGCACGTTTGTTGTCACCTTACTTGAATTCATGGTTATAAATTGATTGATTTCTTTCTCTGTTACCGTCTTGGGCATAACAGAGGAAGGTTTGGTTATCACGATATAAAGGTCGGAAATTAGTTCGGCCACTTTTGATACGTAGAGATGTAGGATTAATTATAGTATATTATAACATCCTTCGATTATCATAGAATTGTGTCATTTGTATTTTTTCTCAGCGAACCAGTGCTGTTATGAAGAGCCTATAAAGAGTTCTATTTATGCCTTATGATGTCCATGCTTGCACTGGAGACACTTGTTTAGATGTGCCCTCCTGAATGGAGTATTGTCATAAACTTCGGATGTCAACTTCATGTAGTCTACATTAGTATACGTGTGTAGTCATAATTGTATTAAAAGACATTACATTTAGTTATGATACACCTTTTAGATAATGATGGTTTTGTATCACTGTATTTCGGGAAAATACTGGGGAAAAATACATTAGAGTAATGACTCCGCTATGGTTGCTACACATGGTGATATTGTATTATATAGAGATATATGTATGTAATTTTTGCTTGATAGTAACATTGCCGGCACCTTAGGGTGTATTGGTAGCTCCTCCCTGGATATGTTTATACCTTGAGAAAATAATTTCTCTTGTGAGATATCTTTGTTCTCACCAGACGCTCCATTGTGCGTTAATTTAGCGTCAATGACATTAGGGCGTTATATTTATTGATACCTTTCATCAGCGCATTACTCATGCGTTATGAGCTTTTTTTTATCACGCTCATTGATGTAGGTCCAAAAAAAAGTTTCATTTTTTTTTCCGGGGGGGGGGGGGGGCGGTAAACTGTTACTGTCATTTTCTCCTATATTAGACGTCAGCCTGTTTGATATTTTTTGTGGTCAAAGAGAAAGAACTGGCTGTTAACTTTTTAGAGTCAAGTTAGATTTTGTGGTTATCTCCCTTGTCTTATTCATCTATTCTTATAAGGATCGATTGTGCTCTGTTTCAGGGAAATGTTTTAAATAGTTGACATTCCCCAAGTCGCTATTCAGATGTCCATATAAGGAGCGCTTCAGCTATCTTTTCGGGGAACGCTCTAGATCGTATGTTAGCTCTACTCAGGGAAGTGCTTACTGGGCATGCGCTAGGTTTTGGCGCGGGGATTGTTAGACTTCCTATCGGGGCAGTCTACCTGGATCTTCTGAGCGGACAAGAGGTCGGAGATTTTCTCTGGCGATATTTATGGGGAAATGAAATCCTCTGTGTGACAAAGATGTCTGGGATTTTTCCCCATGTTTATTCTGAGCGCCAAGGATGGTGTTAAGGGATAGAGAAATTGCCCGAATTCTTTCATTTTGTTGTCTAGGGTCCATTTGTTTGAATAAAGAGGTGGAAGTTCTTTTATTTTTAATTTGGTTTGCATTGTCAAATATTCTGGAAATCAATCTTCTTGGATACCTCCTTCTGTCTATCTTCAATTATTAAATAAGGCTATCAACTGGTTAACTGAACCTTGAATGATTGAAGGAACCTCTCGGCTTAGACGATTTGGTAACAGTTTAATACACAGTAAGTACGAATTCACAAAATGTCACAATCACGAACATGGCATGAATACTCCCTCTAACTTTCAGTCCAACATTATCTTGGTTCGCTTTTATACAATGTTACTCAACTTTTCCCTATTTGATACTTTTATAACATCCTTCCTTTATTCTATTTAACATCGGGGTATTAGAGCATCCCGGCATATCAAATCTTCAGTATATCTTTTTCCAACAACATCGGGGTATTAGAGCATCCCGGCATATCAAATCTTCAGTATATCTTTTTCCAACAACATCGGGGTATTAGAGCATCCCGGCATATCAAATCTTCAGTATATCTTTTTCCAACAACATCGGGGTATTAGAGCATCCCGGCATATCAAATCTTTATTCCATAAACTTCGGGGAATGAGTCCTCCCGTTATCACTGTTCAATTATAATTTCAACACACGTCTTTGTATTGGGAATCACCGTCCCGTACTGACTTCAACTATAATCCTGGCATATTGTCATGCCTCTCATTTAAAGCACAAAGCTTACCATTTTTCCATGAATATTTCTTGAATATGCTTCAACATAATGGTTGATACACAAGCCAGTCTTAGGCACACATCTTGACGCTCTGACGTCACATCCAACTCTCCTCTGTCATACCTAGATACACATCTCACAGGCGACCGCTTTCATGTATTTCTTGCGTTCAGTTGAGGTACGACACGGTGTGATAAAACCAAGGCACTAATAATAATTTACCGCGATAAAAATCACATCATGAAGTGGCCTCAACATTACCCCTCACGCTCCCGAGCGTTTACTTCAGGAAACGCGCAAGATCCTGTAGGGTATAACTTCCAACAATCTTACGTACAGATACATACATGCATACAAGCAATCTACTGAGAAGTATCAGGTATTTAGACATATACATAAAAATGTGAAGAGCAATTATTAAATAACCAAAATTGCAGTAAAATTTGAGTCAATATATCCGGAAGAAATAGCAAGTCCAGAAGACACACTATGATGTCCAAACAAAGTGGAACCATAAACCTGGATGCAAAGTTCCATGTGAAATATATCAGTCCTGGTGAGTTGCAAATCGCGAACAAGTCAGCTAACCAAGTGTCCTCACCGCGAATATGCTTGATTTCAAAAGAAAACTGTTGCAGTAGCAGAAACCATCTGTAGATTCTTGAGTTCTTAAATGCTTTTAGTTTCATTGAGGTCAAAGGATGATGATCTACCTCAACGTAAAATTTTTGTCCAAGCAAGTAGCGAGAAAGTTTTGATATAGTCCAGACGAGAGCAAGGAGCTCTCTTTCTCCTGCTGAATATTTCTTCTCTGCTGCAGACAACTTCCGGCTCACAAAGAAGCAAGGATGGAGTACGTCGTTGACAAGTTGCATCAAACTGCCACCGATTCCCATCTGAGAAGCGTCTGTGCGAATATAGAAGGGTTCATGGATATCTGGCAGAATCAAAATAGGATGATTCGAAAATAGAATTTTAATCTTATCCAATGCTAACTGACAGTTCTTTGACCACATTACTTTAAGAGGAGCACCTTTGCGCGTCAACTCCGAAAGAGGACCAGAGATAGACGAAAAGTCCGGAATAAATTTATGATAATAGTTAATGAGCCCTAACAGACTACGGACCTCTTTCTTATTTTTCGGTATCTGAATGTTCAGGATTTTATTCACCAGACTATCAGAAGGATAAAGTCGATGATTACCGATTTTATGACCTAGGAAAGATATTTCCTGAAAACCTATCTGTACTTTCGAAGGTCTAACTGTCAAATGATGCTTTCTAAGCTGTTCTAGCAAAGAACTGAAACCTACAATATGTTCTTCCCATGTGTTATGGAATAAACAAATGTCATCTATATATGTGATGACATCGGGTCTATCGCCAACCAAACGGCGCATCATGCGGACGAATGTCGCAGGTGCATTCACTAACCCGAAACACATATAATTCCATTCAAATAAACCTCTCCAGATACGGAATCAGTGTGTATGTGCTTCCATTTGATCTCAGAAACCCATAAGTAGACGAAAATCTTGCCTGATTCCAAGTTGAACAAAAGGTATTTTGTACGTGTGCCGGCTTTGATGACGTCACTACGTAAAATTGCCAGATTGTCATTTAACGTTCAAGATCGAAAATTGCGTGATTTGCCAGTGTTTAAAATCTTGAATGAAGAGTTGTGAAGTTCGAACCGAATCAATTTGATGTCGAAGCGTTGAATCTTGACAGTCCTCAAGGTCAGGTCAACGATCTTTGATGCATCTACATGGAGCAGCCGTTACATGTCATCTTCAATCGTGAAATTCAGTGAATGTACATTTTTTTCCGCAAATTTACAATCGTATCGTTCCTCAAATGTTAAAAGTCCTGCGTAGAAGTTCAGTGTAATAGTTCAGTCTTAGTTGATTTCATTTTCGAAAGAAGAAAAATTCTTTTCTTAATGTCCCAAGTAGACCAAACTGCTAGTTATCGGACGGCTTATCCGATAGGATGTAATCAGTTATCTCAGCTATAAGACGACAGTTCCCAGTTGTTTGACAGGACTGAGCCCCCAGTTTATTTCTCTCCTGTTAAGGGATAGAGAAATTGCCCGAATTCTTTCATTTTGTTGTCTAGGGTCCATTTGTTTGAATAAAGAGGTGGAAGTTCTTTTATTTTTAATTTGGTTTGCATTGTCAAATATTCTGGAAATCAATCTTCTTGGATACCTCCTTCTGTCTATCTTCAATTATTAAATAAGGCTATCAACTGGTTAACTGAACCTTGAATGATTGAAGGAACCTCTCGGCTTAGACGATTTGGTAACAGTTTAATACACAGTAAGTACGAATTCACAAAATGTCACAATCACGAACATGGCATGAATACTCCCTCTAACTTTCAGTCCAACATTATCTTGGTTCGCTTTTATACAATGTTACTCAACTTTTCCCTAGTTGATACTTTTATAACATCCTTCCTTTATTCTATTTAACATCGGGGTATTAGAGCATCCCGGCATATCAAATCTTCAGTATATCTTTTTCCAACAACATCGGGGTATTAGAGCATCCCGGCATATCAAATCTTCAGTATATCTTTTTCCAACAACATCGAGGTATTAGAGCATCCCGGCATATCAAATCTTCAGTATATCTTTTTCCAACAATATCGGGGTATTAGAGCATCCCGGCATATCAAATCTTTATTCCATAAACTTCGGGGAATGAGTCCTCCCGTTATCACTGTTCAATTATAATTTCAACACACGTCTTTGTATTGGGAATCACCGTCCCGTACTGACTTCAACTATAATCCTGGCATATTGTCATGCCTCTCATTTAAAGCACAAAGCTTACCATTTTTCCATGAATATTTCTTGAATATGCTTCAACATAATGGTTGATACACAAGCCAGTCTTAGGCACACATCTTGACGCTCTGACGTCACATCCAACTCTCCTCTGTCATACCTAGATACACATCTCACAGGCGACCACTTTCATGTATTTCTTGCGTTCAGTTGAGGTACGACACGGTGTGATAAAACCAAGGCACTAATAATAATTTACCGCGATAAAAATCACATCATGAAGTGGCCTCAACAGATGGTGAGGGTTGTTTTTTTTTTGGTGATTATTCTAGGATGCTGTCAAGGTAAAGATACCCATTTGAATCTTTATTGTTATGCCTAGAACTGCAGATTATTTTGCTGCCAGCATGTATGGTCGATTGACATTTTGAGGTGATTTTCTCCCTGTGTGGAGAAGGGTTTATGAATGATATTATTTAAGCAATCCGCTATTTGTACAGCATATACTGTCCAAGACTGACATGTCTTAATTGATTAAAAGAAGCTCAGAGATCACAGTACGGCGGTATGATATAGGCATGGACTGATGCCTTGCTGGTCGGAGATAACCCAGAGGTTACCATATGATAGCAGCCCGCTCTTTTGCGGCCTACATTTTCATCAGAAGAAGTACCTGACTGATACCGTCAGTTTTTGTTGATTGGAACCCCTAATACAATTGTAATCGTTTGATACACTGGGTATCGTTTGCAGTTGGATGTATTTATGGTGAAGAAGGTGAGTGTGTTTTGGGATAGTCACTCACAGTAGCGTACACACCGAGTCATGGAATGGTGTAACGTCTGATGATTTTTAACCATGGTTTATTACAATTATAACATCACGTAGATCTAGACGAATACAGTTACATCGAAATATGAATCTTCATACTGCAGTTAACACACCATACGGCCCATACACATCCTGGCCTACAAAATCTCTACTCTTCACATCAGTGCACAAAGACTGCATCTACGGCAGCTATATAATAATCATGGCCTTCAAAATCTTTACTCTTCACATCAGTGCACAAAGACTGCATCTACGGCAGTTATATAATAATCAAGGCCTACAAAATCTCTACTCTTCACATCAGTGCACAAAGACTGCATCTACGGCAGTTATATAATAATCAAGGCCTACAAAATCTCTACTCTTCACATCAGTGCACAAAGACTGCATCAACGGCAGTTATATAATAATCATGGCCTACAAAATCTCTACTCTTCACATCAGTGCACAAAGACTGCATCAACGGCAGCTATATAATAATCATTGCCTACAAAATCTCTAAAGTACTTCATTCTCAGAAAATGGCCTACACAAATCATGGCCTCCCAAAATCTTCGCTAAACATCTTCCTCATCCACATATAGCGAAAAACTCTTCGACATCTTATCTTCTGCACTACGTAGGCATCCATACAGAAAAACACATCAGGGCTGACCACCTCAGTCAAAAACCCCGCACACACTGATCCCACGGGAACACACCCCGTTCACACAGTCACGAGAATCTACTGTTCTCTTCACACCGCTCTCAATCATACCTGCGGACACTAGCCGCGAGAGCTATTCACACATCACTCAAAAACAGTTCAGACACAGTACATTATGACCAGAGTTCACCCGCTATCTGACATACTGTTTTCACGAAACTAAGAGGAGATATTTTTAAACAAATCCACTACTTATCTGCAAGCAAGTACTCTAACCCAAAATTCACTCTACTCAACAAGTTTTTTTCAAGATCACTTCCCTTTCATCACATCTGCACTCATCAGTTTGCCACACCCCCAGGGAAAAAAATGATTATATCATTTTTTTGAAAATTGACTCCCAAAAATTTAATGGTTAATGAAATTCTATCAAATACCTACAAAAATATACCTATGACAAGAGAACATAGCACATCTACAAAAATATCATCAATAAATGTAAGATAACGACTAAATCATCCAACATACTCATTCAAGCATACCAAAAAATTAATCTAATACAAAACCCAAGTTAAGTATACATAGTACAAACTAAACAGAAAATAAACTATCGTAAGAGAAAAGACAAAATATGAAATGGGAATATGATAAGAATCAAATAGGATCATAAGATGACAATGAAGACAACAATTCAATACATATAAAACAAATAGAACTATTAGAACCAATTACATTATCTAAAATCACGTAATTACTTAACAATACAAAGAATGAAAGTATAAATAGCGTAACACGAAAAAGTATACAAGAAGCATGAATTACATCAAAGAAGAAACACGGAAGCATAAACAAAATATCAGACAATACTGAAAAGACAACAGAAAAGATGTAAAGAAATGACGAATAGTCAACAAAGAGAGATGAAAGTAAAGATGCAAATGTAAAGAAAGTTGATAACAATACCTTACAATAATTATCGAAATGTAACAACGTATTGTAAAATACAAAAATGCTAAAGTATATTTATATACTAACACAAAAAAGAAAGCTTATGACAAACACAGCAAATTAAGTAAGTTAACCAAATTATAAACTTATACATAACTAAAAATAAATTACATCAAATATCACTCAAACAAAAATATTAACGCTATCACAAGTTTCGCACTGACGCATAGTCAAGCGCTAAATACCAAAAAATACCTCAAAACATCCAAACATTTTCAAAGAACTAATGTCACTACATAATAGTAACCTTAACACACAGTCTAGCGCTGGCGCAGAAAAAAAAAATAAATATCACAATGTCCAAAACACATTTCTCAAAAAGAAAATTACAATACAAAAAATGTTTCTTAACGTTAAGTTAAATAAAAATAGTATCTTTATTTCTAAGTAATCATCATCATGTGACGTATTCTTTCCAGAACGTTGTCTCCATTACAGCTGCTCTGAACGCATCACGATTCTGGGCAAGTCGACCTGCATCAGCCAAAGACAAGTTCAGACTCTAGGTGATGTCCTGGGTCCACCGTCGTCTAGGTCGACCCCTTCCCCTTTTTCCAGGGACCATGCCTTCCATCATTCTAAGTAATACGTAGCTATAATTAACTACTAACAATTAAATCAGCTAGGTAACATAATAAAAAAAAATAATCTTATCTTTAAGCAGACACACATCAAAACGTGTAATTTTTTTTTACTCTTTAAAAAAAAAATACATCACAGAAACGTCACATGGGGTAATACACTGTTAACTATATACGAAGTTATAAATATATATAAGTGTAATATTATTTATCTTAACTATGTATTATAATCAGATATCTAAATTCTTTAAATGAACAAGAGTATCAGCCGTCGCTGTTAATTCTACCAATTCCATTTAATCCGAACTTTAAGTTAATTCTAGCTGACAAAAAATCGAATTGTTTAAATTATCAAATGTTATAATTTAGAAAAAACCGGAAACCAAGTTTCAGAATATGTCGTTAATTTCTAACGCAAAATCATCAATAATACATACAAGTTTCGTTTATAATTACCTTTGACTATAACAATTAATTCCAAAAACCTTTGTATAAATATGTTAACTAAACATGGTATCAAACCCATGATGAAAAAACAAAACAAAATTTTAAGTAGTGAATAAGAACACTCAGGACTATCTATAAAAATGACTATTACACTGTCCCAGTAAATGAGTTTGTACATAGGAATGAAATAATGCATAATTAAAACACAGTCATATAAGTAACAATAAAAAATAATTACGGCAATCAAATGTTACAAAGAGATTACATAATATTCCATAAACAACATATACAATTCTATACAAAGATTACAATAACATTCAATGTTTGTAAACAAAACAAATAAACAGGACCTTTCAAAAAAAAAATCCTCCCAGGTCTTGCGAACATCTCATCAACACGCGAGGTGACATCATGGCACGGTGGGTTAATATACTGGCTAGGCTCGCTTGAATGGACAAATGGCACACAGTGACCTACATCTCTCCCAGGTAATGTAAAATATAGGAATGGTGACTCCCCTCGCAAAGTCGCTCGCTGTGAGACAATACAAATGAAAATATCTATTTTAATCCATGATAAGATTATAAAAGAACACGGAAAAGTTCACCAAACCAAAAGTTACCCAAACTCTGTGGTTGTGTAAAGTTGTGGCCCTTTCTGCGATGTCAACAACTCTCGTCACATAGCAGACAACACAGAAGTCTTAGATACAACTTGACCTAATTCACTGTCGTCAGTGCGGTAGGCTGAAAAAATTACTTCCTTCACCAGAACGAGATGCTCTATTAAAATTACAAACATGACAAGCAAAAGTATTTAAGAACTCATTACCCTTCCTATTACTTTGATTGCTAATAATCTTGCTCTTATGTGGAGCCCAGTTAACCTGGTTGCGTTTTCTATTATTTCTATTGAGAGCATTGTTATTTGCTCTATTGAAATGATTGCACTGATTCAAATCCCAGTTTGCATAGTTAGGGTTAACATCTCTTCTTAGATACAAATGTCCACTAGATAGAATTTGCTTTTTACCAGAAAAATTATTACTAGATTGATAGTCTTGCCCACAGTTATTTCTACTATCATCTCTACAATTCTTAAGATCAAAATGTTGAGATCTGTTTAATTGCTTCCTGTTCTTAGGAGAAGAAACATTATCATATGATGAACTCTCTTTAACCTCAGGGTTATGTCTCCGATCAAAACTGTTTTTATCTTTGCTTCTGGCAATGTATTTAACAGCTGGGTCAGTAAAAGGTTTGATAGTCTCTTTATTTTTTTGCACAACATTTGTTTCCCTCACTGAACAAGGAGTGGTATGTTTGGTCCCTGTTATCAATTTATCAGATCTGTTAATAAATACGCGGTTGGTTTTTAACACCCTGACTTGAGATCTATTACTGTTTCTTTCGTTATCTACAGGACTGACTATTACTGTAGAATTTTCTTTGTTGGGCTACCGCCAAGAAACAATATTATTGGAAATAGCACTGGTAGTGCGTGGAAAGTTATATTTTCCACGAAAACATAAATGTCCATTATTCTCGACCTTAGAATCCGCAAAAAGTGTATGAGTCTGACTTTTTGCTTTTGTGGTCTGATGATACGAAACTTTCTGTCTATCATCGTCAACACTGACAGAAGACCACATTTTGTTATTCAAAACAATGTCAAGCAGGCCATCCACCCGTTTCCTGGCCTCTGAAATTTCAATATCTTTAAGTGCAATCTGTTCACTTAATTTCTTGTTTACACTTTCAGCTCTTAAAACTTTGCAGCTTTCCTCTGCTAGTAAATTTTCAATCTTAGTGACCTTCTCTGTCTCAGCCGTCAACTCTACTAATGTCTCTTTCTCATACTGCTCTTTATTTGCTCTCAACTGAGTGAACTCTAGTTGCAGTGACTGAATCTTAATATCATCATTGTTATTCATAATCTCGTTATTCTTCTTGGGGGGTGCAATATTCATCTCCTTAATGTGATCACTGAGAATCGCATTATCATCCATTACATCATGAAGCATTTCCATATAAGTCTTCTCATGTTCATTGCTCTCAATTTTCAATTTCTCATACATTTGTTTATTTTGCTGGGCCTCCTGTGTAATATTTTCCACCTCAACTTCCTTATCTTTCATCTGAACTTCCATTTGCCTTATCTTTAACAATGCTGACTCCAAACTTGCTTGCACACCAGCAAGTTCCGAGTTTGATTTATACAAATCGCTTGTGAGCTTAGACACTGTCTCATGTAGTCTATTTACTTCAACAGTACTCTTCACACAACTGTCCCTTTCCTGTAGGGCACTCCGTTTGTACTTTCTTATTTGCTCCTGTGTACTTTGTTTTATGTCTCTTATTTGCTTCTTCTCTTCTAACTCCTTTTTCTGATCATCAGACACGTCGTTGCGCACTATCTTGCGTATACTCTTCCTTATGTGATCGCGTTCAACACCCATATAGCTGTACGAAAACACTCGAAGATCCATAACCAACAACCTCGCTAGATCCTTAGCCATACTCAAATGAGGAATGGACTGAAATCTATCATCAGCAAACTCTCTTAGAGCTCTTGACGCACTGACCAAAAACCTGTCCATAATATGTGCCTCAAGCTCTGGGCCTTTTAATTTCTGAAAATCTGTCCCTTCTTGAAACAGATATTCTAATAAAGGCCTCATATCCTCAGGGTCTATATCACAATCCATTGTGACTTGCTTACTCAGTCAACTATATATGTATTAATTAAACTTTCTACCTCACCAAACCAATTATCTTTTCAAGAAATTGCCATTATTTCTCAATTACTGTATCATCAATTCCTGTACATAGAACCTTTATATAAATTAGTCATGCATCATCATATTCCATAATTAATCGATATAATTATCGACAACAACAACAATAGTTATCAATAGAATAGGATAGTGCAGATTGAGGCTTGCTGACATGGACAGAAGGGGCACCATTTACACACAACAAAACCACTTATCTGAAAATAATCCCGTCCTTTCCGCTAACACACTGGATATCACAAAGTTCTGCAGATAAAAACATTCCACTGCAGAAAGGTTCAAGGACTAGGCTCTCTTGTCTTCAGATCCCTGCCACAGTACAGTATACGCTCAACAATGCACAAGACGACAGGAACTGGAACACAGCAACTCCGCAACTCATCACTTGAGGTATACGTGCAACGAACTCTCAAAATACTGCACATATAGTTGAACTTGAATATGGACTGGACCAGGCACTGTAACTCTTATGGCATGAATGACGCTGGTATCGATCAAATGTTTAATATCATGGACTCCTGTAGTCCTTCTTTCAAATGCCAAACCAATACTGTCAAAGTCTACTTGCAACTTTTAATACCAAAAAAGTAGGCTGGAAGCGCTGTACACCTGCAATTACAGGAGCTAGTAATGTTTTCTCGACGTCACTTTCAGTAGAAGGTATTATTGGTAATTTCCTCAATTGCGCCACACAGGCTATTCATAAATATAGAGAAGCAAACACTGTTGTCCCTAGGATATGCTGTCATTAATACCACACAGTTCATCAACGCGAATAGGTGTCGCAGGTATTAGATCCCGCTAAATTTGTAAACCACCACTGATACCGTCAGTTTTTGTTGATTGGAACCCCTAATACAATTGTAATCGTTTGATACACTGGGTATCGTTTGCAGTTGGATGTATTTATGGTGAAGAAGGTGAGTGTGTTTTGGGACAGTCCCTCACAGTAGCGTACACACCGAGTCATGGAATGGTGTAACGTCTGATGATTTTTAACCATGGTTAATACAATTATAACATCACGTAGATCTAGACGAATACAGTTACATCGAAATATGAATCTTCATACTGCAGTTAACACACCATACGCCCATACACATCATGGCTTACAAAATCTCTACTCTTCACATCAGTGCACAAAGACTGCATCTACGGCAGTTATATAATAATCAAGGCCTACAAAATCTCTACTCTTCACATCTACAAAACTGCATCTCAGTTATATAATAATCTACAAAATCTCTACTCTTCACATCAGTGCACAAAGACTGCATCTACGGCAGTTATATAATAATCAAGGCCTACAAAATCTCTACTCTTCACATCAGTGCACAAAGACTGCATCAACGGCAGTTATATAATAATCATGGCCTACAAAATCTCTACTCTTCACATCAGTGCACAAAGACTGCATCAACGGCCGTTATATAATAATCATGGCCTACAAAATCTCTAAAGTACTTCATTCTCAGAAAATGGCCTACACAAATCATGGCCTCCCAAAATCTTCGCTAAACATCTTCCTCATCCACATATAGCGAAAAACTCTTCGACATCTTATCTTCTGCACTACGTAGGCATCCATACAGAAAAACACATCAGGGCTGACCACCTCAGTCAAAAACCCCGCACACACTGATCCCACGGGAACACACCCCGTTCACACAGTCACGAGAATCTACTGTTCTCTTCACACCGCTCTCAATCATACCTGCGGACACTAGCCGCGAGAGCTATTCACACATCACTCAAAAACAGTTCAGACACAGTACATTATGACCAGAGTTCACCCGCTATCTGACATACTGTTTTCACGAAACTAAGAGGAGATATTTTTAAACTAATCCACTACTAATCTGCAAGCAAGTACTCTAACCCAAAATTCACTCTAATCAACAAGTATTTTTCAAGATAACTTCCCTTTCATCACATCTGCACTCATTACTGACGTGTTAGGTCAGAGGAGTCATAGACTATTGTTAAGTACTTGGGAGTCCGCCCTTTGTCTGCGGCATGTTTGATAGAGGTACCTGACGCGCTTAATCGGTTGTACCTGAGTTACAGTATCAGTGGAACATAGATTGACAGACCATGAGCATTCTGAGGTATAAGCTGCTCGTGATTTATTGATGTCGGATGTATTCAACCATTATCGTGTCTGTGTTGTCCATGAACCTTGTCCAATTGACTGTGCATTTGATGTTGTCGTACGTCCTGTAATAAATTGTTGGAAACGTCTACAGTCGTTTACCACCTTATTGACATCTCCATGTTGATCGTCACTACAGCAATAAGATATACATTTATATTGCTACATCATATATATAATGCAACAACTATAAATAGATTTTACGACAAACACATAGACAGTTCACCAGAACTTGTCCAGATTTTGGTGTTTAAGACCCATATACATCCTGGTAAATCCCTGACCGCAGTGGCAGGATGGGGTCGCCTGTATCATATGATTGTATTATGTTTACCACGTTTTATATTGACAGTTACGAGAGCGTACAGCTCCAGTTCATAATTATAGATTAATATTGCCTTGTTGGTATATTCCAATGTCATAGTGTATATAATATATATATATATATATATATATATATATATATATATATATATATATATATATATATATATATATATATATATATATATATATAACACATTTTTGCGTCCCACGGTCTGATGTTTGACCATTAGTTCTATGCTGTTAGGCTGATGTTCGTTGCAGCTACTACATTTACGATTGTTAAATACTTAATGAATATTAGTTACTTCTTTTAAATATTGCCAAAGTATTTGTTTTGTTATTGTTGTTTGCACAACGGTTGAAAATCGTATACAATTATTTTTATGAAAATGTTAGCATTAAGTATGTTTCACAGCGTTCTACATATTGATATTGTTGAGAAGTAGTGTACATCAATACTGTTTAATGGCGAAGTGTATTAACAAATTTTATGTATCACCAGTTTTACGCATTATAAATATACTGGGATCCATCGTTTTACGATGAAAAAATAATTTTTTTTTAAATTTTTTTCTGAGAGCCTCTACCAATAGGTTAGTTTTTAAAACAGTTACCAGCATGAGGTAGTTAGTTTATAGTATCCCTCTGGGATACCTTTATGCGGCCCGGGGCGTATGTGACCGAATGGCCTTCCACGCTAGCGTTATCCCTGCTACGACACTAGCATTTATACGTGCTATAATATCGTACATATAGGAATGACCGACATTAAAAGCAAATAAGAAGTTTTCACACAAAACGCAGTATCATTCAAAGTTCAGTCAGGGGGCACTGCTCTGAGAGGGCAAATATAGGGCAGTCCCAGATGATAAAAATGAATGAGAGCTAAGTGCGGAAAATGGGAAATGAATGTTGTGATTTGGGTTTTTTTTCCCATTGTTTAGGTAGAAAAGAGAGTTGTGACAAAAGTCGAAAAAAACCAAAGACGTGTGAGACAAATGTCGAAATAACAGAAAGCCGTACGGAAAATGTCGACAACAGAGGGCCGTGTGTAGAAAATTGTAACGTGTGAAAAAAGAGTGAGTCATGTGAAAAATGGCGGGAGAAAGAAGTAGCTGGGTATAAAAAGGAGAGATGTGGGCGACAGACAGGCTTTTACAGAATTTTAGGACTTTAGGAAGGATTTTTTTTGAGAGTTTATAGTTTTTAGATTTAGAAGAAGGATATTACAAATAGACAAGAAATTTGTGCTAGGTAGTTTGTAGTGTTAGATGAACTTCGTCTTTGAGAATATCAAGACCAGTTTTTAAGTAGATCAGTTGATATTTTATTCTGTTTGATATATTTTTCCTTGTGGATATATGTATATTTTCCTTGTGGATAAACAACCAATCACTGTGAAAATACCGGTACTTGTCAAACGACGGTCAATAAACATATACTACATTGCTGTTTTTGGAACTTTACAGTTTTTCATTGGGATTATACCTTGTCATGTTGAGACTGTTTTGTTTAGCACTAAACACAAAAGGAAAGAACAAACCTGGAAAGAAAAATGAGCAAAATTCAAGTATTACCATCTCTGGCTGAAGTGCCGTATAACATACACGGCCACATAGCTAAGAAACTAGTTAGTACAACTGAATATAATAATATAAATCTAAGTACTGGTACTGTCAGAGACTAGCTAAGAAACTAGTTAGTACAACTGAACACAATAATACAAATCTATGTACTGGTACTCTCAGAGACTAGCTAAGAAACTAGTTAGTACAACTAAATATAAAAATATAAATCTATGTACTGGTACTGTCAGAGACTAGCTAAGAAACTAGTAAGTACAACTGAACACAATAATACAAATGTCTCTACTTTACGTGCTTATTTAGTTTTCGTTTGACCTCATGTTATCTGTCGTTTTCGTAATTATCTTTTTCTGTCGTTAGTGTTTTTATACTTTTTATTTCCCCTATATTTCCCCACTCTTTTTTACCGTTTTCTCTTTACTCATTATCACCATTATCCTTCAATTCCCGAAGGAGCATAGACCTACTGAAAATGTGTGTCAGTGTTACCGGTGCTTTTTCTTTACTGGACTGTCACTGATGTTGTCAGGGCTGTTGGACTCACAACATGTGGCCGACGTATTTCTTGGTAACGCGAATATCATGTGGGCCGTTTCTTTACCGTATGATTATGATCTGGTTAATAATAATAGGCACCGGTAACGAGGTAAGATGGCTCAATACAAGATGACCAGTAGGCACGGATAAACACTATACTCGTTGGAAGAGTTAGTGTTAACAACATATTTATTCATGACGAAACTTTACATCAGTAGTTTACAGACATTCTTTATCAGCAATGGTCATGGTAGGAAAATGTACAGAGCACAATTACAATTCACCAAAGATGTTGTTGACCGACTGCACTAACCGTTACCACATCAAGGTTAACGGATTGGTAGTATACATGGTTCTGACGAAGTGACCATGTTAATATTCTTTACGTAGTTATCTATATTCCTTTACGCTTCAATCAGATCCTAGCGTTAGTGGGACGCACTAGCAACTTGGCATACCTGGTTGTGAAGCTGCACTGTAATTCTGTCCTTCAACAGGCCCGATTCTGTTGTTCCAATTGTGAATTTTCCTCATTTTTCTTCTCTTTGTAACTATAGGTGTTTGCCAGGTTTCTTTTCATTTGGATATATATCGTGTTTGGTATTTCTGTGTAGGTAATTAAACGGGTTCATTTTATGACGGTAGGTTTATTTTACACTCGTCCAGTCCTTCTCTTATAGATTTTTCCGCGATTACGTAGATATTCGTTGTTTACGAAAATCGCCATTTCATGCCCGTCTGTATGACGCGTAACGTGACGCAATTTTTTGACACGCGGTATTCGCGTTGTTTTCAAATCGATTTGCGTAGGTCGCTAGTTATGTTATTTTTTCTAGCGTTTCCATTGGTCCGAGTGAAAGCGTAGGATAGGCGTAGGAGGGAATCCGCGGGGGTGTTTCTCTTGTATATAATCAGTTGTTAAACTGCGGGCAAGTCTCTCTGAAGAAATAATTGCCTGCCGTACGACTTCGTATTATCGTCTCCATTGCGGGAACAACAGCGGTAATTGGTATGTAGGAACTTTATTATCGTTTTACTTATTAGTGGGTTCTTTGATAAGAGTCTAGGCCCGTAAGTAAAGTTTCATCGGAGACATTAACTTTAAGTTATAAATAGTAAGCGCCATCCATTATTTTCTTTGTAGAACGATGTAAATGTAAAAGTGGGCATAATTCTTTCTATGATTTTGGCAGTAGATAGGAGCGTGTGAAGTTATGAGATACACGTGTGCTCATAGTTGTAGAGTGTTGTGTAATACCACTCTTTATTCCTGTGTATCTACAAATGTAATTTTTATTGGGATCTCCATTGTGTGAACGTTAATTTTATCGTGCCTTAAATGTGAGAAATGCAGTCGGAGAGTACAGATTTATGTTACCAGTAAATTATACGGCTTAGGAGAGTAAATTATTCCTATAGCACGAGGTTTAATTTAAATTGGGGCTTAAGTAGGAAACCTCATGGGTAATGTTAAAATGGAGACCACGGAATTTCGGACAAAGGAGTTCCCTAATTGAAATGTTTGGACACGTGGTTAACCATGCGTAACTAATAGATAAGAGGCAGACAGGTCGGGAGTTTGTGTTTACTTACCTGGCAGATTTAAGTTGAAGAGAGAGGAGGAGTGAGATTGTAGAGACACGTGGCATAGTATTATTTTATGTATCGTTGTTCAGAACGAGAGAAGGGGAGTAGACGGAGGAGGAGAGAGTGCCACGTGGGTAATATTATTTTATGTATTGTTGTACATGACGAGTGAAGTATTGAGTAGGGGAGTTAGGTTAGAGATGCGTTATGTTGGAGTTGGTGTACAATAGACGCATTTTCTTTTAATTTCAGCGAGTCACGGCGAAACAGTGGGGGAGCGTAATTTGCTACAAATTACCTAATGCAAACGTCAATATCTCAGGGGTCAGAGGAGATATTGCCAGCAGTGAAAGAAACATAACCTACGGTCTCTTGCAGTGAAGTACAAATCTTCAGCGAGACCTAAACAGTTCTCTTGCAGGGAAGTCCCCATGCTTCCGCGGGAACGGGTTTATTTATCATACAGCCCAAAGCTCATAGCTATTAGTCTTCAGCAACGGCACGTGAGACTGGTTTAAATTGTATACCGCCAGAAATCAAGGCTGGTTTACCCTAAATCCGGAGCGGGTTAAAGGTGCAAGTCATAGAAGCTAGTCAGCAGCAGAGAAGTTTCTACAGTTAATCAAGTTCTTCATGCTTGATACCCAAAACCATCATCATCGCAGAATTCAGGAGCAGTGGATAGGGTTACAATACCTGGGTCCTGAAAGTAACGAGAGAACAGCGTAACGGAGACGCCGCATCATCAGTCGTCGAGTGTTAGAGACCCTGAACCAAGAGAGACAGAGAGAGAGAGAGAGAAGGAGGGAGAAGATAGACAGGACGAGTAGGGTCTGTTCATTATCTATTTGAAGGATAGACACTGAGCCATCGTTGTAAGCCAAGTCTATTATTTTAGCATTCCAGTGGTGTTAGTTAGCGGCGCAGATCGCTTACCAAGTTGGAAGCTGTGTATACGTTCTTTTATGAAGAGGCAACAGGACGGCAACAGTAGAAATCTTATTTGTGTTAGAGATTGGAGGCTAAAGTTGTCAGCCCCACCAAATTAGATTTGTTTAAATCACTAACCATTTTTATTGTTCCTCAGCAGGGTGACAGAAAGAGTGAATGTGATTTGGGGGTTTCTTTAGTGTATATCAATTTAATTGTTACTTTGTTTTTTTCAGGCCGTGCAACAGGGCACGCTATTTATTCGATTGATGTATGATGAAATTTTATGTTTGATTGTGTAAATAAATATCTATATACTGGATCAGCTTCTACACCTTACTATACTTACTATATGTTGTCTGTATAGTGGTGTCTGTGGTCGTTTTATACACCTTATCTCCTTGTGTTTAAAGGTAGTTAGAGGGGGTGATCCTATAGCTTTTCTGAAGTCACGAAGCGGCAAGGGAAGAGTCAAATCCTGGTTCTAGCCCTTGAGCCAATAGTCTCATCTGTCCACAGGCATGTCATTTTTCATCTAAATTCTATCTTCTCAGACTTTCTCATACTAGGGTCTTGCTTTCATTCAGGCAAACTCTATAAACTTAAATCAACTTCTTGACACTGGTTAAGTTGAAGCTCTGCCATAACGTTAAAGGAGACCAAGTATCGGAGGCAAGATACTTAAAGCGAGCCGTTTCTGGCTAAATATTCAAATTACAAGCTTCCTGGCATAGCTCCCTCAAGAAGAGTGTATTCATCTTTCAGATGATCATAATTGCTACATATTCGTGTCTTCCCTTGACTTGGGTAAGAACACCATAATCAATCACGTCTATACCCGACGCTAGTTATCTGGATCTGCCTCAAGTACGATGCCTGTATAGCAACAAATCACCGTGACATACCGCGTCATACAAGTTTAATAATGGTGCACGGTCGTACGCAAGTAATGTAACATACAATTAACCTAGATGCGCTCAAATGTGCGTCTACAAAATACTAGACGTGCACGTTAGGACCTCAAACATTTAACCCCCCCCCCCCCCATGAATATAAAATAACTTAACAGCTGGGGCCGCAGGTCAGTTAGTCTTGAGCACTGTAACAGCAGGTGTTCAACTGATTTCTCATGGTGGTGGCAGTGCCTACAATTTGGTTCACGTAGTGGGTCTATTCTATTTAAATGTTTACTGACAGGGCATGGCCTATTCTCAGCTGGATATTAGACTCTGATCTCTTCTTGTCCGTTGTTTAACTGGATCTTTAGGGTTTGGTTTCGCTTAATATTTGAAGAAAGGACGCCCTGTCTGGGAGGTATCCTACTGGTTTAGCTATTCTTGCTTATAATTCTTTCTCAGGATCTATTAGCAGGTGTGCAGTGTGGTACTTGATGGAAACAGGGCTGTCCTGCTTCACTTTTGGATAGTTTATCGGCTTTTTCATTTCATGGGATTAAGAACACAATACACTACAGATATGAAATATTTTATCCACACTGAATTAATTGCAAGCTATGCTTTAGGGATTTTTCTCTACACCACAATGTTGAAAAAACTGGACTCATCTCTCTAACGAACTACTCGGTACATCCATTCCTAAGACGCAATATGTTCCCAAATCTTGCCTGTGACGTTAAACTCCGCCCATACAACCAATAGCTAAGAGTCCATCTGGTCTCTCGTACCTAGAATATCTCTTGTCCCCTGTGAGTCTAAAAGTGTGTGGGCCACTCACTAACAACTTTCAATGCCGTGCTGTATGACAAACAGAAGCAAAGAAAATCACCCGCCTTCCAATTGTCACAATGACCTCCGTCAACTTCTGTTTGTCTAGATCGATAAGGCTTTGGCGCTCATTTATAACAGTACATTGGGAACTCAACACAAACTGTGTACATATGGAACTAAATACAAACTGTGTACATATGGAAATCTATAAAACTGTGTACATATTGTACACATGTGGAATAGCTGTGTACATATGGACCTCAATACAAACTGGGGACATATGGAACTTAATAAATATGTGTACATTTAGAACTCAATACAAACCTTGTACACATGGAACTCAAAACAAACTGTGTATATATGGAACTCATTAAAACTGTGTACATATGGGACTCAATACAAACGTAACGTGCAGCATCAAATGTATGCGAATTTCCTATGTTATGGTAATTTTCAGCCGACGTTTCTTCACAAGATGGGAAGAAAATGTATGCAAAACCTTCAAAAATTGGAAGTTTTTCGTCACGTTATGTCATTCTGTATACTATTACAGTTCTGAAAGAAACTCATTAAACAAACTAACTTTTTGGTTTTAAATTAAAAGGCGTGTTTTGAACAGAAGAAAGGTCGAACATATTGTGGAAACAAAAATTGATAGAAATAGAAATAGAGAACGAACCAACGAATCAACGCACGAACTTTATTTTCCAAGGCTTTAGAATTGAACAGGCAGGCCCGTCTAACATTCTGACCTTCTTGTCTCTCGTCTTCCATACTGAGTCTATTTATTCTCACATGCATCTTAAAATACTACTTAAAATAAAATAAACAGCGCTTTCTTACAGGTAAAATGTAAATATATTTATTTGGAACTACACACTGTGTGAGGTTTTTGTGTGAAACTAGGCGCATTGCACGTTTTTGTATTAAATAGAGTGGCTTAATGTTGGACATGGAGCAATCATCCTAGATTGTGGAACAATAGTCTGGACATGGAGCAACTATCCTAGATTGTGGAACAATAGTCTGGACATGGAGCAACCATCCTAGATTGTGGAACAATAGTCTGGACATGAAGCAACCATCCTAGATTGTGGAACAATAGTCTGGACATGGAGCAACCATCCTAGATTGTGGAACATAAGTCTGGACATGGAGCAACCATCCTAGATTGTGGAACAATAGTCTGGACATGGAGCAACCATCCTAGATTGTGGAACAATAGTCTGGACATGGGGCAACCATCCTAGATAGTGGAACAACAGTCTGGACATGGAGCAACCATCCTAGATTGTGGAACAATAGTCTGGACATGGAGCTACCATCCTAGATTGTGGAACAATAGTCTGGACATGGAGCAACCATCCAAGATTGTGGAATAATAGTCTGGACATCGAGCTACTACCCTAGCTTGTGGAACAATAGTCTGGACATGGAGCAACCATCCTAGATTGTGGAACAATAGTCTGGACATGAAGCAACCATCCTAGATTGTGGAACATTAGTCTGGACATGGAGCAACCATCCTAGATTGTGGAACAATAGTCTAAACATATAGCAACCATCCTAGATTGTGGAACAATAGTCTGGACATGGAGCAAACATCCTAGATTGTGGAACAATAGTCTGGACATGGAGCAACCATCCTAGATTGTGGAACAATAGTCTGGACATGGAGCAACCATCCTAGATTGTGGAACAATAGTCTAGACATGGAGCAACCATCCTAGATTGTGGAACAAGAGTCTGGACATTTAGCAAACATCCTAGATTGTGGAACAATAGTCTGGACATGGAGCAACCATCCTAGATTGTGGAACAATAGTCTGGACATGGAGCAACCATCCTAGATTGTGGAACAATAGTCTAGACATGGAGCAACCATCCTAGATTGTGGAACAATAGTCTGGACATGGAGCAACCATCCTAGATTGTGGAACAATAATCTGGACATGGAGCAACCATACTAGATTGTGGAACAATAGTCTTGACATGGAGCAGCCATCCTAGATTGTGGAACAATAGTCTGGACATAGAGCAACCATCCTAGATTGTGGAACAATAGTCTGACCGACAGAAAGAAAAGATCCTGGACAGTGTGATATCATGGCACGAGAAGAAGCCAGCAGTAGAACTGATAAACAATACAGGAGATAGGAAGGTGTGGAGATTGATAAATATAACAAACAATTTGATTTGCTAAAGAGCACTTTTCATCGCTGACGTCAAATTTTGTTTGGGTTTGCATTTTCTTCTTCTTCGTTCGTCCTCAGACTTCTACATTAATGACTCCAATAAAGTTCTAGGGATCACGATTGACCAGCACTTAACGTTGAACTTCCATGTACGGAATTTAACCAAACACTTAGCTCAAAAGACGTAACAGCTACCCAAATTAAAACACTTCTTAGACGCAGACTCTAGACTATTGTTCTACACCTCACATATACAGACACATCTAGATTACTGCTCTACACTATGGGATGGTTGCCCTGATTCCACCTCAAAGAGACTGCACTTCCTGCCTGCATAAAAGAGTAGTACGTCTGTGTTGCTGTCGTTTTTGACGGAGTCATAATGGGTAAATCTATTTTATACTTTGCCGTTTTGACGGATTCATATAGGTAAATCTATTTAATACTTTTGTTGTAAAACTTTGTTGGTCAAAGTTGGATAATTGGGTATTATTAACTTCTATGACAGATTGTTTAAAGGGTTATCTTCTCTTTCTTTCAATCGTTGTCGTTGATCTGTCTGAACGATGCTCATTTTAAATGCTGTCTAGGCATGCGCAGAGTTCTGAGCGCGAACTGTGACTTCCGTCATCTTGATTGTGATCTGGGCTGTCGGACGATGATGTCTGTTTGTGATTTTTCTCTATATCATCATGGGGATTGGAAAGTTTCGATATGACTGAAATGTCAATGTTTTCCCCAGTGATTGTTTGTTAAGTGTGTATCCGGAAGATTCTGTATGAAGGTAAATGACATTCTTATTACTATGCCTTTGGCTGCAGAACATTTGAAATTACCTATCTGTCGAGTGAAGCTCACAGATCTTGAGAGACAGAATTTCTTCTTTGCTTCTAGTTTTAGCCAAATGAGACTATATGTTTTCAAGTGAACAGAAGCCTAATGATGATGATAAATTATTGTGGACGCCGCAGGTTGGCGTTATATATATATATATATATATATGTTTAGCATGGTTTGATCGTGCCTGCTAAAAAAGGATACACAGCTGTCTACAAATTGAGGCCCTGTATTACGGCCAATATGTTCAGCAAGAGGAAATCTACCTGGCGGGCTATGCCAGTTGAATAACAGCCTTATGTATTATTGCTACGCAATTTAGGAGCTCGTTTGTTGGACGACAGAGCTAATTAAGTACCTGACGCGCTGAGTCAATGGTACGGAAGCTACATTACATATTGTAACATTAGGACAGATGATGTTTGGGTATGTCCTCGTTGATGTATGATGCAAGCCTTTGATTACCAGACATTTAACAATCATTTATTATCTATGTGAAGTCCTTGATCTCGTCGATTTGACTGTCCTGTTGATGCTACTGTCAGTTTCGTAAATAAATGTTTGAAACGTGTCAGCAGTCTTCAATTCATCATTGACTACTGCATGTGAGTGTATGGGTGCATTGGTGGGGGGGGGGGGGGTTGGGATGTCAGGTATTGGTAGTACCTCTGGTTAAGGACCTGTCATGCCCTTTTCAGGGCAGCGCGGCCACTTTTGGTCAAAACCTGGCATTCAGCTCTCACCTGTGGCTCCTCGTAGCTGTCAGCATGCGACAGCGGCCACCCCCCGGGAAACGGCTTTGACAGGCCGGCTAAACTAGGTGAGGGTAGCCGACTGGTTACAAACCTTCGGTGAGTTAGGGTCTGCCTACCCATGCATGCGAAGACTGGATTCGGTAGACTGCGCGGAAGAAACCACCTGTTGGTTCAACGGGCATGACGGCGATTACCAGCAACGCGCTGTGGAGCGTAAGGAGCATGGCGAGGCACGTAGAAAGCCATGGTCATCCACTGCACCTGACTTCATCTCCAGTCGTCTTGACTTGTCTTGCCACTGGATTAAGATGGACCCAGGCGAGAGAGAGTGACCAACGGGCTGATCACCCGTTTGCCAGTCACTTCGATTACGGAAACAACAGCAAGTGGATTGATTTGCCGTTGCCCTAAAGACGCCAATGGGCGTGATGGGAAACAATGGCAAAGAAAACCTATCTGCTGTTGCCCTAAGACGCCACTAGGCGTAATGGCCACTGACTGCTTTGACGGTCGGTGGCTAAGGACGGAAGGACGGAAGGCGAGAGAGTGAGGTCGACGAATTGCGCAACTCTTCCTCACTTTAAACCAAATCACTGCGCAAGTCACTCTTTCATCCACTCATCCACTCATCCATCCACTCACAACAAGTCCTGTGGCGATGGGCGAGCGGCGAAGCGGCAGGCGTGGGTGCGCTGGCAGTCATAGTCGCAGACCTACACACAGGCGGCTAAGGCCATATGGTCGTCTTCCACTGATCGGAGCAGCAGTGGGATTCGGCAGCCCCCTGAGTGACTGAGCAGCCCTCTTTAGGAAAGCACTGCTCACCTCCATGGCATGAGGGAGGGGCTAGAAAAGGTGCCCTAAACATTGCCTGCTCCACCATTACCTAACCAGCTTACCGCGGTTGGTGGGTACTCTACTTCAGCGGGCGACACATAAGAAAAAGAAAGGACAGATTTTTCCCCCTCATTCTAGGTGCATGGAATGTGCGCACTCTACTCGACAAAGACTTTAACACAAACAGACCCGAGAGGCGAACTGCCCTGATTGGGAGAGAACTGGCCAGATACAACATTGACATAGCAGCACTGAGTGAAACTCGACTTGCAGGCGAGGGCCAACTTTGCGAAAAGGGTGCAGGTTCTACATTCTATTGGAGCGGAAGAGGAACTGAAGAAAGACGAGAAGCAGGGGTTGGATTTGCAATCAAAACAGCAATTATTGGCAAGCTAGCGGAGCCCCCAAAGGGAATAAATGACCGACTCATGACGGTCAAGATCCCGCTGCTTTATGGAAGGAAACATGCCACCATCATTAGGGCGTATGCACCAACTATGACAAACCAGGATGATGTCAAGGATAAGTTTTACGAAGAACTACACGCAGTCATTGCATCAGTTCCCAAAGCAGATAAGCTTATTATTCTTGGTGACTTTAATGCAAGATAGGCTCAGATAACATCTCCTGGAATGGCACTATCGGAAAGTACGGCGTGGGTCGCTGTAACAGCAATGGACTTCTTCTCCTCCAGACTTGCGCAGAACATAACCTCCTTGTCACTAACACCATTTTTCGACTTCCTATCCGCAACAGGACCTCCTGGATGCACCCTCGCTAGAAGCATTGGCACCTAATTGACTATGTAATCGTTAGGAAGAAGGACAGGCAAGATGTCCGGGTGACCAAGTCCATGTGTGGTGCCGAATGCTGGACTGATCATCGCCTCATTGTGTCTAAACTTAAAATTCGTATTGAACCTGCCAGGCGCCCTCAGGGAAAGAAAACTCAAAAAAGGCTGGATATTACCAAACTAAAGAAGACAAAAATTAAAGTCATTCACTGACACCCTAGAAGACCGTCTCAAATCTATCTCGTTAGACTGCCAAAGTGCGGAAACAAATTGGACAGCCCTAAGCGAGCAGATCTACAACACTGCTACAGAGGTCCTGGGTCCCGCCATCAAGAAACAAAATGACTGGTTTGATGAGAACTCAGATGATATAAAGAAGATGTTGGCTGAGAAACACCATCTCCATAAAGCATATTTACATTATCCAAAATCTACATCCAAGAAAGACGCTTTCAACAACATGCGTAGAATCGTCCAACATAAACTACGCCAGATGCGGGATTCATGGCTGAGTAATAAAGCAGATGAGCTCCAAGGCTTTGCTGACAGCCATTACTTGAAACATTTTTACCATGCACTCAAAGCGGTCTATGATCCAACATCATCAGGATCATTTCGCCTCCTTAATGCAGATGGAAAAACACTAATTACAGACAAGGAAAAAATTCTCCAACGCTGGATCGAACACTTTAATAATATTCTGAACCAGCCATCGTCTATTAACGATGAAGCCATCAACCGACTGCCCCAAATTCCTATAAATGAAGCACTAGATGATATACCGACTTTTAAGGAGACCCAAAAAGCGATTCGTCAACTTTCTAGTGGAAAGGCCCCCGGCTCCGATTCAATTCCTGTTGAGGTCTATAAAGATGGCGGTACAGTTCTGATAGAGAAACTTCACATGATCTTCCAGCAAATGTGGCAGAGTGAAACCATCCCACACAATCTCAAGGATGCGTCAATTATACATCTTTATAAACGTAAAGGTAATCGCCAAGACTGTAATAATCATCGAGGCATCTCACTACTATCAATCTCTGGGAAGATATTTGCCAGAATCCTTCTTAATCGCCTTACGGCTCATCTTGACAAAGGTCTTCTACCTGAAAGTCAGTGTGGATTCCGGAAAGAACGTGGAACCACCGATATGGTGTTCGCTGCAAGACAGCTTCAAGAAAAATGCCAAGAACAGCACTGTGACCTGTACACAGCTTTCATCGACTTGACAAAGGCGTTCGACACGGTCAGTAGAGAGGGTCTATGGAAGATCATGGCAAAATACGGCTGCCCAAAGAAATTTATCTCAATAGTGCAGCAGCTGCATGATGGAATGCAGGCTAGAGTTCAGGAAAACGGTGAGCTATCGGAGCCTTTCCCAGTCTCAAATGGAGTTAAACAAGGGTGTGTACTTGCACCGACTCTTTTCAGTATCATGTTTTCTGCTATGCTCACTGATGCTTTCAGAGACGGGGACACAGGAATCGACATCAGATATCGTATTGATGGAAAATTGTTTAACCTTAGGAGGCTTCAAGTAAAAACCAAGGTCAAATCGCACACCATCAGGGATCTTCTGTTTGCTGACGATTGTGCCCTCAGTGCTGGCTCAGAAGCTGATCTGCAGCGTAGCGTTGATAGATTCTCCGAAGCCTGCTCCAACTTTGGGCTTACCATCAACACGGGGAAAACAGAAATCATGTACCAACCAGCTCCTGGCACAATTTATACTGAGCCAGTCATCAAGGTAAATGGTGAGAAACTGAATGTTGTGAACAGGTTCACATACCTTGGTAGTACACTATCCCAGAACATCGTCATTGATGATGAGGTGAACACCAGGATCTCCAAAGCCAGCAGCACATTTGGCAGACTATACACCAACGTTTGGCATCGAAGTGGCATTAGTCTACAGACAAAGCTGAAGGTGCTTCCAGTGCTGCTTATTATGCATGTGAAACATGGACTGTATACAGGCGCCACGTAAAAAAGCTCAACCACGTCCATACAGTCTGTCTCAGGAAGATAATGAACATCAAATGGCAAGACAAGATCCCGGATACCGCCGTTCTTGACAGAGCTGATATCCCTAGCATCGATACTATTCTGATGCAGTCACAGATTCGCTGGGCAGGTCATGTAGTCCGCATGCCAGACCATCGACTGCCAAAGATACTCTTTTATGGTGAGATGCAGAAGGGTAGACGCTCCCATGGTGGCCAGAAAAAGCGCTTCAAAGACACGCTTAAGGCTTCATTAAAAAACTTTGACATAAACCCAGACACATGGGAAGCTGCTGCGCAAGACCGAACTGCCTGGCGCACATCTCTTCGTAAAGGTGCAGTGGCATGCGAATCTTCCAGAAGAGCAGCAGCGGAACAGCGGAGACAAGCTAGAAAAGATCGTGAAATAAAACCTTCACATGAAGCAAACATTCCCTGCCCACACTGTCCAAGATCCTTCCAGGCCCGCATCGGGCTCATCAGTCACCTTCGTACTCATAGACTATCCTAACATCCTAATAATTGGATGAACAGAGTGGTCTTCATCACCTGTGATGGACGAACAACACCAAAACACCAAACATGGGTGCATTATTGACTTAACTAAGAGCCTCAAGCATTCGTGTTCTCGTCTACACCCACACTCAGCACATCATAATACCAATATCACAGATCTACAACATGCACGCTGTTTACTGTGAGTGACCATAGTACCCCTGGCAGTGCCTCACTCTGGTGGCCGTTACATTCCTGGCCGTTAAATTTATGGTGACCTACATTGACACCGCAACATTACACAGTCCAGGTGATAAACGACACGTTCACTCTGCCAGCTTTCACATCACGCATAAACAGTACGTTACATTTATGATGGCCGTTACAAAACAGGCGGTTACATTTATGGTGGACCAGATTTGTGGGTTTTCTACATTTTCAAGGCAGTGGCAAATAGGTCAACAACTGAGCTGACTCACATAAACACTGACTTTGGCATTTTTGTGTTACTGCTACATGGACCACAACTGCATTCTGAGCTATCAAGTCACATCATTACCTGTCAACCCAAGATTGTAAACAGTACCGCTGGTTGTTTACACTGCATTCTGAGCTATCAAGTCACATCGTTACCTGTCAACTTAAGAACGTAAACAGTACCGCTGGTTGTTTACACTACATTCTACAAACATATCGACGTTGGATTTTCTAGTCTCAACTGGTGTCGAGTATGATTTTTGTAGCTACACTTTGGAGACCACTGCCTGTTATGAAGTTACGGTGACCTTCAACAATGGATCGTCTACCATTGTTGTTGACAGTAGTACCGCATTATATTGCATCTTTGCGGCTATTGAGGAGTGTGCTAAAAGATAAGTGGCCGGTTTTAGTGTGTAAACTGTGCCTTTATTTTGTGTAAAGCTGAGCCTTCCTCTAAACACATTCTACATATTGTTTATTTATATATGCCATGCATGTTTTTTGTATACATGTTTTTGTTTACATGTTTATTTAGTGTGTATTTCAGCGGGCTGGTTGGGTAAGGAGACTCCGATAGAAAATACCACGTGATAGAGGTTCTATCGTGAGCGTTTTCTATAGGATTACGCATATTTCCCCAGTGAAAATTGCGAGCAACCTGTGTTGCTACTTTTCAGTTTTTTTTTCTTAGCTGTGACGAGATGTGTTAGTGGTGTTTTCGTTATTTTTTCCATTCTTTGATTTACTATTTGTTTTGTTTGTATCTGTTCATCTCTCCTTACTTTCATTTTTTTCTATACACCTTTTTGTTTATAACAGTGTTGTCATTTGTTTAATTTTCGCAGTTATCATTGTAAAATTTTACAACATTAGATTCAGTTAAGCTTTATTTATTATTTGACTTCTGCGAACGTTTTCGGTTGTTGTTTTGTATTCTTGTCTTTGTATTTATTATTGTAATACATTGTTGTCATACAGTCTATAGATATACTTGATCATTGACTATTAGTATTAATATCATACACTTTTCAGATAAAGGTTACTTATAATGATAATATTATAGAGAAACAAGGTAACTATACAAGGTCTTTGACTAAAGACTTGTCTCTCAAAGAGAGTGAAATAAAGTGAAGTGAGTATACAAGTCTACTATTACAGACTTGTCTCCCTTCAAAGTGGGATAAGGTAATTTATTTACTTTTTCAGGTCTTATCTCACATAGTTAGACAGAATGTCTACACTAGACTACTTTATTGAACAAGGGAAAGCCCTTGGGAAGACAGGTGAGAAGTTAGAAGAATTCGCACTTGCTCAATATGCCAAGGCACAGAAGGCTGAAGAGAAAAGGATACAAATGCAGTTGGACAGAGAAACTGAAGATAGAAGAATTGAAGCTCAAGCTCAAGCTGCTGCTGAGGAGAAAAAACTTCAAGCTCAAGCTCAAGCTGCTGCTGAGGAGAAAAAACTTCAATTTCAAGCTGCTGCTGAGGAGAGAAAACTTCAAGCTGCTGCTGAGGAAAGAAATTTTCAAGCTGCTGCTGAGGAGAAAAAACTTCAATTTCAAGCTGCTGCTGAGGAGAGAAAATTTCAAGCTGAGGCTGAAGAGAGAAAAGCAAAAAGGGAACATGATGAAAGACTCGCAACTTTGGAGATAGAGAAATTGAAATTGATGAATGCGAGTGCTCATCAAGCAACTTCGGATACAACAAAGGAGAAGTCTAATAAGATCAAATTACCTCATTTCAATCCTTTAAAGGATGATATAACGGATTACCTTGATAGATTCGAATTTTTATGCGATACGCATAAAATAAAAAAGGAAAAAATATGTCGAACAACTGATGGAATTTTTTTCAGGTGAACCAGTAACTACTCTTATGACAATAGAGGAACATGATAGGACCAACTATGATGTTGTCAGAGCAGCATTGCTTAAAAGATATCAATTAAAAGAAGAAGATTATCGTCTTCGTGATAAGACAATGTTGCCAGAAAATGGAGTGGATTTCTCTGACTTTATTATAGAGATACGTCGTACATTCACACGTTGGATTCTGTTGTCTCAGACTGAAAAAAACATATGAAGGCCTAATGGACTTATTACTTCGAGACAAGGTTATGTCATCGGTCAACGAATCTTTCCTTGCTTTTCTTCATGAGCGTAAACCTAAGAACATAAAAGACATGGAGGAATATTGTTGCCAGTACGTAACTGCGCATCCCCATGCTACAGTTAGCAATTCTAAGGTGAAAGAAGGGTTGCCAGTTGCTTCGGCAGCACTATATGGCTCTAATTGCAATCGTAAATTTCAAGGTGCTAAGCAAAGCTTTAATAAGAAGAGTAATCAGAATTACACTCAATATCAAAGCAATCCATCACACAGTGCGTTTTCTTAAAAAAATTGGAGACGAGCTGATAGTCCTCGTAATGTTGGGTCTAACAATTTTAGATACTTTCGCAAAGGTTATCAAAAAGGAAACTATCCGAGTTTCTCTTCTCGAGATAATTATCCTCGCCGTCAAGAATATTACGATGATGATTATGGAGACTGTGATGCAAACCAGAATAATGGTTATGATGGGCAATATAATGATAATTACAGGGGAAATAATAATCGCGGCAGACCTAGACATAACAAAAGGAAATCTTATCGTCAGGCAAACGCTGCACAACATGAGTCTCAGGAAGCCTGTAGTCAAGTGAACGATAGTAGAAACTCTAATGCTATCACTGGCTCTGCTTTCGATTTTGGGAGAGCAGCTAAGTGCCCCCAATGCTCAACATTGTTCGAGCCATCTACAGTATCTACCCTAATTTGTGGTCACCCTCTTCCCGCTCTTCCTGCTACAGTTGCGCATGACGGGAAAGGATCTCTTATTTTAAATAGAGTTCTAGTGAATGATAATCCAGTCTCAGTACTTTTTGATTCTGGATGTACTACTATTGGGGTTAGGCAATCGCTCATAGATCCTTGCTGTGCCACAGGGAAGGTGGTTAAATATGTGACATTTGGTGGATCTTTGGAAATATATCCTACTGCTATCATCCACATGGATACTCCCTTCTTTACAGGAGATGTCCACGCGTGTCTTCTTCCTAATCCTATTGCGGATCTTATAATCGGTCGTATACATGGGGTTAAGGAATGTACCCCGCAGCAAATTCCTGCTTGGGAAGAACATAATATCCAAACAGCCAATGTGGTTGTAACAAGAGCACAAGCTCTTGTTCCTTCAACTTCATCTAATGATAGTAATGAAGTTGGTAGCCAAGATGATCACTTGGTGATTTCACATGACTCGTTTGTGAAACTACAAGAAGAAGACTCTTCTCTAAATAAATACTTTCTTCTTGCTAAAAAACGGTGATCCGAATCAAAATACAATTCACAAATCGTATATCACTATGAAGAATGGTATACTAGTACGTATGGTACAACACTCAGACAAATCTATGCACTCTCAAATTCTTGTGCCCAAAAAGTATGAGAGCCTTAATTCTTCAACATGCACACGATTCTCAGTGTGCTGGACACATGGGTTTTTCTCGCACTAAGTCGAGAGTTCTAGCGGCGTTCTTTTGGCCATTCGTAAACAAAGACATACGAATTTATTGCCGATCTTGTAAGATTTGTCAAGAAGTCAAATCTAGAGATCCACGACATGCTGCACCTATCCAGGCTGCAGACATTCCTATTCGACCATTCCAGAAGATGGCAATAGATATTATCGGCCCTTTTAAGATTAAGTCAGCCAGATGACATCAATTCATCGTAACATGCGTCGACATGTGCACACGTTGGCCAGAGGCTATACCTCTAAAGAGCATATCTACTGCCGATATCGCAGACGCTCTTTGGCTAATATTTTCTCGTTTGGGTTTTCTCAGAGAAATATTGTCAGACCATGGTACTCAATTGATATCAGACACTATGTCGCAGGTGATGTCTATCCTAGATATTAAAAGGTCTCTCAGTAGTATTTATCACCCAATGTCTAATGGGTTAGTTGAACGTCTTAATAGAACACTTAAGAACTTACTTGGCAAGATTACTGACGATCATCCTCAGGATTGGGACAGGGTTTTACCCGCGGCTCTCTTTGCCTATAGAGAGGTCCCCAACAAACATACAGGGTTTTCTCCCTTTCAACTTGTTTTTGGCGCGCAACCGCGCGGTCCTATGTCCTTGCTACACGATTTGATAACTGCCGATAATATTGACAATGACACTCAATCTTCATATGTGTTACAAGAGGATATATGATTTGTAGCAACTAGGTAGTAAGCTCGGATAAAAGTTGCACATTTTAGTTGTTGAACTGCAATAGAGATATATTATAGTTTTTGCTTTACGATGTTGAAAGCGAGGAGCATAATTTGCGTAGTTTTAACGTGACGTGTCGCGTTGGTAAGGTAGCATGTGACAACATTGTATTTGTACCCATATGTTGTTATATTTGGTCCTAGACGGACGGAAGTTTTAGAAGTCTCCCAGTAGAAGGATATTGATATCAAGGATTTTCTTGATGAATAGGTATTTGGGTCAGCCTATACTTGGTGGATACAATATTATATATCAGTGATGAAAAGGGATTTATGTTCGAAGAGGAGAATGTATTTTCGGGAGCAATCTTAATGGAAAGTATCCAAGAAGGTCACCTTAGTCGCGTAAGTTGAGTTGTTCGATACCGGATTGCCTATCTAGGAATCACGAGTAAATAGCTTGACTGTACCACGACTGAAGGAAGTGACGAATTATGATGTATTAATTGAATTCTGATGAACTGCATTTTATTTGGATGTGATGTGCTATTAAATTGTACTCTGTTCGGACTCTGAACACCACGGACTTATCAGTTGATATTATTGAAAGTTCAGACTATTGACCCACTATTCATGTTTGTCAGCACGGCATTAGAAGCTCTACCATTTGAAGTATTTATCAGAACTAATAATACAACAAAACAGTGATTATAAACCGGCACACATAGAAGTTATCAGAGAATACCATAACAAACGGTGGCAACAACCAGAATAAAACTAATAACAATGGAACAATGAAGCACGATACAATCTGTGTAAGTGGTGATAATAAGTTTTGTTCATCGGCAGGAAAATCCGATGTAACAAAAAAATGGTTGGCCATTGCGGGGATCGAGAATGGTTCGCCAGTCCGTGAATCGAGAATGGTTGCCAGAGCGTGAATCGACAATGGTTTGCTAGCACAGGTACCAAGTTGACAAGATAACGAAGTAACGAAAAAAATTTTTCTTTAGTCCATGCAAAAGAGCGAGTTCAAGTCAAATGGAAAATAAAGACATTGTATCATTCGATTGACCTAGAACTAGAAGTGTTTACGATCGGCTAGCGCTCACGTGACTTGCAGTTAGTGACGTAACACGCCTAACAACGAAAGACAGTACAACGTCATCATTTCATGTTCAAAATCCATAGCAGAAGTCAAGACCTTTCGCCCAATCTGTATCAAACTTCGATTTACCTTCAAAAATGGATCAAGAACTACACGAATGCTTTCAAAGTCACTAAACCAGCTTCGAGGGAATCCCATCTGTACCATTGACAACTGCCAGCATCTTGCGGGGAAAACTTTCATACGCTAAAAGATAAGTAAACCCAGTAGTGGTCGTTTCAGTGCAAAATGTCGTCCATCGAATTATGTGGGCATATTTAATTCATGCATGTTCTATGTATCTATCTATCTTCGTATGTTTTTTATGTGTGTAAGTAGGTTTGGTCGCCACAAGCTGACCACAAAGATTCTAATCGATTCTAGGGTAATTGAATATTTGCGAGTTGAATACAAGAGACCCCAAAGAAATAATTTTGGACTCGTTCTGCTTGTTATTGCAAACATTTGATATTTGATGTTAGGTGTATAGTGATAGTAATTTCTGGTGTATTTTCCTGTATTCTATTTCAATTTTTATTCATTTCTGTAATATGTTTGTAACTATTTCGTATTTTCTCCATCTTGCTATAATTTATTTTAATTGTTAATATATGTTCGTTATATAGAGTCCTGTGTCGTCATCATTATTTGTACACATGTTTATTAACCCATATTTCGTCACCTTGAACTTCTCTGATACTTCCGTGTTTTATTTGATTCAAGTAATCATTTTTTAATGTTTGCAATTGTCAATTGTGAAATGTTAATGTCTTGTACAATTTTATTTATGGTTTGTTTTGTCTTTATTGATGTTTAAGCTTATACTCTAATAGGGATAGCTTACCTTAGTTGGGTATTAATATAATAACATATATTTTGATTAATTTTTGGAAAAATAAATAAGAGGAACTTGATAATTGCAACTGTTTGCAGTAATGGCCCAGTGCACTAGTGTTTATCCATCATGACTAAGGCATGATGATATAGTATATTGACAAATAACTATAGGGTTATATTTCTTGGTGAATATGAGCATCATGTTAGATATTAAGTAGTACTATTTTTAATAAAATAGTACTACGTTGGCCATTGAGTACACATAAATAATTTAATAATTTTTATTGGTGTTTACAATACATTATTGATTAACTACATAGATCATTGATTTCAGAATGTCTACGTTAGAAACTTTCGTTAGAATAGGGAAAGATTTTGGTTTTAAAGGACCAGAACTGAAATCTTTTGCTGAAGAACAACTAGCTATTTATAAACAAGAACAGGCAGATAGAAAACGTGAAGAAGAAGAACGTGAGGCAAAGTTAAAATGTGAAGAAGAAGAACGTGAGGCAAAGTTAAAACGTGAAGAAGAAGAACGTGAGGCAAAGTTAGAAAAGCAGAAAGAACTTGCAAAGCAAGAAGAAGATAGAAAAGAGGCAAGAAATGAAATATTAAGAATTGAGGAGGAAAATAAAAAGAAACAAGATGAAATTATAATGCAACAACAAAAGGAGTTGGCACTTATCCAATTGGAGACAGCCAAATTAAAAGCACAATGCGCTACTACTAGCCATGGTGTTAATGCTAATGATATGTCTTCAGCTACACAACATAAAAGTTATTATAACTTTAAACTGCCACATTTCAAACTTAATTATGATAATTTATCATCGTACTTGTCACGTTTTGAACAAGTATGTAAGACTAATAATTTGGATAAATCAGCATGGGCACTTGAACTTCGAGAATTTTTAGATGGTGAGCCCTTGAACGCAACTGAAAATGTAGATCCTACAATAGCTTGTAACTATGATGCCATTAAGGCTTTGCTATTGCGACGGTTTCATTTAGATGAGGAAGGTTGTAGATTAAAATTTAAAAATCTTCAGCCAGATTCACATAAAGATTTTTCAGGATTTATATCAAATATACGAGACACCTTCAACAGATGGGTTGAACTTGCGGGAGTGGAAAAATCTTATGATAAATTAGTGGACCTGATACTTAGAGATAAAGTACTATCTTCAGTTAGTCCGCCATTCTTTTCATTCCTACAGGAACGAAAACCACCCACCATTGCGTCCTTAGAAGAGATGTCTATAAATTATTGTTGTGCACATCCTAACGTCAGTTTAGGGAATTCACATACACGAGAACCATTACCAGTGGCATCCAACATGTCGTACCACGGTTATGACAAAGCAAGGACACATAGTCTTAATAGGAACCATTTTTACAAAGGATATAATGATAATTATAATCATGGACAAAATCATTATAACAGCTATAACAATTTTAACCGAGGTAGACAACAGTTCAGAAATCAAATACCTCAATTTAAACCTAAAGATAATTTCCAACACAAGCCTAGTTGGAATAAATTTGGTATTGACAAATTCAATAATAGTGGTAATCATTATCAGAAGAAGAATGAAAATTTTAAACCACGACATAAAAGTTACAACAGTAGAGGCAATGATAATAATTATTCAGGTGTTCGGGATAGACAACACTCCATCTCCAGACATCATCAACAGTTTACACATAACACAGGGGCAGCATTGACCATGAATGCATCTCCATGTAATAACAATGTTGACACTCCAACACATTCTTCATCTGCATGCTATGTCATTGATAATAACGTGGCAAATGTTTGTCCACAATGCCATACTATTTTTCAGAAATCAAGTCAGCCGACAATACAGGTTACACAACCTACTCCTGCTATTTGTCTAACGGCTAACGATGGAACTGGGACATTGATTTTTAACAAGGGAATCCTGGATGGAAATATTATTTCTATTTTAAGAGACTCCGAATCCACCACCATTGGTATCCGTCAATCCTTAGTGCATCCACGTTATGTTACTAAAGAGTTTGTACGCTGTATTACCTTTGGAGGGACAGTGGAATATTATCCAACTGCAATTATAGAGGTTAAAACTCCATTTTTTTTCAGGGAAAGTTAAAGTTTGTTTACTTCAGAATCCGGTTGTAGATTTGACAATCGGACGTATACATGGCAGCAAAGACTGTACTCCCGAGGAAATATTGGAATGGGAAAGAGTGAACTTGTATGCAGCCAATACAGTGACAACAAGAGCTCAAGCTCACGAGTTGGAAAGGAAGGATACTACAGCCACTAAAGTGATGGAGTACTCTAATGATATACCTACCTCCATGATTGAAAGAGAGTCTTTTGCTCGCAAACAAAGAGAAGACAACTCTTTGAAGAAATTTTTTGCATTAGTGAACAAACATGATGATATTACGGTTAAGAATAGAGCTAAACATTGGTTCACTATTCATAATGATATTTTGATTCGAAATAGTGTTGACAAAGATAAGGTAAAACATCAGGTCATAGTACCATCGTCGTTAAGGACATACATACTACGGCATGCACATGACTCCCAATGCGCGGGTCATATGGGCTACACTCGAACACGTTCACGAGTGTTGTCATCGTTTTTCTGGCCGGGAATTTCACGAGAAGTATCTTTATACGTACGTTCCTGTGTGACTTGCCAGGAAGTTAAGTCTCGTGGAGCGTTTCATAATGCCCCCATTCAGGCCAGTGAAATATAAGTTCGTCCTTTCGACAAGATGGCAATAGATATTATTGGTCCTATGTTACCAACTGCCAGAGGGCATAGGTACATATTAACATGTACTGACCTATGTACACGATGGCCAGAGGCCATACCTCTGAAACATATTACAACAGCTGATATATCTGATGCTTTGATATTAATATTTTCTAGGCTTGGGTTTCCAAGAAAATTACTTTCGGACCATGGACCACAATTTGTGTCTGATACAATGAAGGAGGTAATGAAGACACTAAATATAGAAAGAAGTCTCAGCAGTGTTTATCATCCGATGAGTAATGGGTCCGTTGAGAGGCTCAACCGTACTATTAAACAACTTTTACATAAAGTTACGGTAAACAATCCTCAAGATTGGGACAGAGCTATTCCAGCTGTGTTGTTCGCTTACCGAGAAATTCCGCATGAGCAGACCTGTTTTTCTCCGTTCGAGTTAGTGTTTGGTGCTCCTCCAAGAGGCCCAATGGGACTCATTAAAGACTTACTACTCGACTCTGAGATGACTCAGGAAACACAGTCATCTTATGAATACGTTATTAACTTACGTAAAAAAATCATAGAGGCTTGCTGCATGGCAACAGCTTCATCAGAGGCTGCGAAGGAGAGAGCTAGACAATTTCAAAACAAAAATAGAAGACTCCGCCAGTTATTTCCTGGTGACGAAGCATATGTACTACTTCCACAAAAGGGTAACAAATTATTAATTGCTTGGAATGGACCATACAAAATAGTAGATAAGATTTCTGACGTCGACTACATATTAGACATAAAAGGTCAGAAAAAAATTTATCATATAAATATGTTGAAAGAGTTCTTTACCCGTCCACTTCATCTACAGTCTATCTTCCATGACTTAGACGACAAATCAGTTAATTCTTATCAATACTCTAGTCTTTCTGTAATTCAGGAAGAAGAAGCATCTTTTCCTGAGGTTGAAATGTCTTTTCCTATACCGGAACTGCAATCTTCAGAATCTTGGAGGGATGTTGCTATTTCACCTTCACTTACTTCAGATGAAAATAATTCCATTACTAAACTCCTAGAAACCTACTCTGATGTTCTGACGGATATACCTGGTCGAACTTCTATCATTTCTCATGACATTATACTGAAGGACAATACTCCTATAAAACTTCGTCCTTACTCTGTACCTATCCATTTTCAAGATAAAACATCCCAAGAACTTAAACAGATGTTAGCATTAGGAATTATCGAACATAGTAACTCGCCATTCGCTTCACCACTAGTTATTGTAAGAAAAAAAGACAATAATATACGATTATGTGTAGATTATAGGAAACTTAACGCTCAAACTGTACCAGACAGTGAACCTCATCCTTTGATTGACGATCTACTTATTCGTCTTTCATCTGCTAGATATTTCACAAAAATTGACTTAACCAAGGGATATTGGCAGATTCCCTTAACTGAACAAGCAAAATATTACACTGCATTTTCGACTCCACAAGGTCTATATCAGTGGAATGTCATGCCTTTTGGGCTAATGAATGCGCCTGCAACGTTCATTCGCATGATGCGAAGAATTTTAGCTTGCAGAACAGACATCATCACTTATATTGATGACATCTGTCTGTTTAGTCATTCCTTTGATGAACATGTCATTGGATTAGGTTCAGTATTAGATATTTTAAGAACTAATAACTTAACTGCCAGACCTAGCAAAATGCAAGTAGGTTTTCAAGAAATAACATTCCTGGGACATATAATAGGGGCTGGACAAATAAAAACTATTCCTCAAAATGTGTCTAAGATTTTACAGCTATCAGTTCCACAAACAAAAAAAAAACAAGTTAGGAGCTTGTTGGGTTTAGTACAATATTATAGTAGGTTTATTCCTAACTTGTCAACAATTACGGCTGTCTTGTCTTCGTTACTGAAGAAAGATATGCCTACAAAAGTTCTGTGGACAACAGACTGCCAGACAACTTTTGACAAAATAATATCTCTCTTCTCCAGGCAACCTATTCTTAGGTTACCAGATAGTAAAAAAAAAATGTTTATACTCCGTACAGATGCGAGCAATTACGGATTGGGAGGTACGCTATTGCAAGAACACGACGGCGTCCTGCACCCTACTCTTTATATATCCAGAAAACTCACCGAGACAGAGCGAAACTACTAGGTGATAGATAGGGAGCTATTGGGAGTCGTATGGGCAATACAAAAACTAGAGAAGTTTCTGCTAGGCGCTCCTTTTGTCATACAAACTGACCAACATGCTGTAGCATCACTTAGAAAAGCGAATCATAAGAACGCCAAACTTGCTCGTTTTTCAATCCTGCTTCAGCCATTTAATTTCACCATCGAGGCAATTCCAGGACATGAGAATATAGTCGCTGATATTCTATCCCGCAATCCTTTGCCATATAAGAAGGGAACATAAATAACTCATGGAACCAGAACTTGGTGATGAAACTGACACTTGTTGAATGTTCTGCAAGAGTTTACAAACTTACAAAATTCCAGGTCAAACAAGTTGACAAAGAAGAATTCTACGCACATTCAAAGTTGTAACAATCCGAATAGAATAATCACATAACATTGACAACGTTGTGAATATGTGCACGGACTTTGGTTAGTGTCCAATCGTGACTCAGTCGAATTCAAATAGGATACATTCAAGATGAAAAGTGAAAATAGGAACAAAGTGACATACAGATATATTTTCATATACTTTCGTCGGAATGATAACGTGATATTCGTGGAACTTTACGAAAGAAGGACAACGTATTCCTTGGGAATGACATTACTTAATAGTATTATGATTAAATAATATAATAATAAAACAAGTAATATACATACAGCAAAACACAAATAGATAATATAGTTATGCTAGCTAATTAAATGTTTCATTTTTATATGTATGTATGAACTTACTTTAACATAATATTAATATATATAGTAATTCTATATTGTTAATTCACATACTAAGTTAGTTATAGGTTACGTTTATTTTTTTTTTCCTTACGTACATCTATTATATTCTAGTCTATTAACTTACTTTTACTTTCTTTTAATACATTATTAACTACTCTCTTACTTTCCTTACAATTTTTCTTTTCTTTCCTCAGCTATTAATTCTTACTTTCCTTTACTTAGGAAAAATTATATTCTATAAGATACTACACAGTCTACATTTAGTTAATATTATGACTCATTAATTTATACTATAATGTTAATTACCATTTTCTATTTGTACTAATTAAGTTAGAACTTTCTTCACAGACATAAGTATTTATAAATTAGTCACGGTTTGATAGTTGACATTTCTTTCTGTTGACATGGACTTAAATTTGACTACGATCTTCGACGATAGTACGTGATTCGTAGATCGAAAATCTTTAACATTTTTTTTCACATACCCATAATTTAAAAAAAAAATCTATAGTCTAGATTTTTTTTACCCCCGTCGGCCAAGGGAATGTTACAAGAGGATATATGATTTGTAGCAACTAGGTAGTAAGCTCGGATAAAAGTTGCACATTTTAGTTGTTGAACTGCAATAGAGATATATTATAGTTTTTGCTTTACGATGTTGAAAGCGAGGAGCATAATTTGCGTAGTTTTAATGTGACGTGTCGCGTTGGTAAGGTAGCACGTGACAACATTGTATTTGTACCCATATGTTGTTATATTTGGTCCTAGACGGACGGAAGTTTTTGAAGTCTCCCAGTAGAAGGATATTGATATCAAGGATTTTCTTGATGAATAGGTATTTGGGTCAGCCTATACTTGGTGGATACAATATTATATATCAGTGATGAAAAGGGATTTATGTTCGAAGAGGAGAATGTATTTTCGGGAGCAATCTTAATGGAAAGTATCCAAGAAGGTCACCTTAGTCGCGTAAGTTGAGTTGTTCGATACCGGATTGCCTATCTAGGAATCACGAGTAAATAGCTTGACTGTACCACGACTGAAGGAAGTGTCGAATTATGATGTATTAATTGAATTCTGATGAACTGCATTTTATTTGGATGTGATGTGCTATTAAATTGTACTCTGTTCGGACTCTGAACACCACGGACTTATCAGTTGATATTATTGAAAGTTAACTATTGACCCACTATTCATGTTTGTCAGCACGGCATTAGAAGCTCTACCATTTGAAGTATTTATCAGAACTAATAATACAACAAAACAGTGATTATAAACCGGCACACATAGAAGTTATCAGAGAATACCATAACAAACGGTGGCAACAACCAGAATAAAACTAATAACAATGGAACAATGAAGCACGATACAATCTGTGTAAGTGGTGATAATAAGTTTTGTTCATCGGCAGGAAAATCCGATGTAACAATATGAGTATGTCATTGCGCTCAGGCATAATATTATCGAAGCATGCAAGTTAGCGACTTCATCCTCCGAATTTCCCAAAGAAAAGGCGAGGCAATTCGCTAATAAGAAGAGACGCCTACGTCAACTTTGTCCTGGAGACAAAGCGTTTGTCTTACTTCCTTCGAGGGAGAACAGACTTCTCATTGCATGGAAAGGTCCATATAGAATAGTCTCAAAAATTTCCGATGTCGACTATGTTGTCGATATTGATGGAAGGCATAAAACCTTCCATATAAATATTCTTACGGAATTTATTGAACGACCAGACTATTTGCAGCCTATTTTCCAGGCGACGGACGATTCTCCAGTCCAACATGGTCATATCTCATCCTTGTCGGTTATACAGGAGGAGGAAACAACGTTTTCATATGTTAATCTACCTCTTCCTATGATTCCACTCAATTCTACGGAATCATGGAGAAACGTTTCGGTTTCTTCTAATTTGTCTTTTGAGGAACAGCGTCAAGTATCTTCTTTGCTACAATCATTTCAGGATGTCCTTACCGACATTCCTGGACACACATATATTATCAAACATGACATTATACTTATTGATCATAATCCGATCAGAGTAAGACCATATCCTATCCCTATTCATTTCCAAGCGCAAGTCGAGAAAGAATTAGATGAAATGATACAATTGAAAATAATTGAACCATCCACTTCAGCATACTCTTCGTCCATGGTTATTGTTCGAAAGAAAGACAATAACATACGTCTTTGCGTCGATTATCGCAAATTGAACCAGGTTACGAAGTTTGATGCTGAACCTATGCCTTTATTGGAAGATCTACTTACTAGACTTTCTAAATCGCGATTCTTTACTAAACTTGACTTGTCGAAAGGCTATTGGCAAGTTCCGTTAACTGAACGCGCCAAACCTTTCACTGCTTTCTCAACACCTAGGGGTTTGTATCAATGGAATTTTATGCCTTTCGGGCTGATGAACGCCCCAGCTACTTTCGTACGCATGATGCGTCGAATTCTCTCATATCGTACAGATGTCATCGCATACTTGGACGACATCTGTCTTTTCAGCGATACTTGGGAAGAACCCCATTCGGGTTTAAATGAGTTACTGTCTACTCTACCGAGCATAATTTGACTGCAAAACCCTCTAAAGCCTTTGTTGGGTTTAGTGAAATCTCTTTCCTAGGTCATCGTCTTGGTCATGGTCTATTGAAGACAGAGGACCAAAACATTTCTAAGATATTAAATATCTCTGTTCCTAAAACAAAAAAGCAAGTACGTAGTCTCTTGGGATTAATACAATTCTACGGAAGATTCATTAAGAATCTGTCCTCTATTATGGCACCTCTTTCAACTTTATTGAAAAAAGGTTCTCCTAACATGGTGCGCTGGTCTCAATAATGCCAATCTTCATTGGATCAGATTAAGAATTTGTTCTCATCTCCTCCTATCTTACGACTACCATCGATTGATAAGACTTTTGTGCTTCGTAGTGATGTCTCTTCCACTGGGATCGGGGCGGCACTTATGCAGGAGTATTCAGGAACTCTGCATCCTGTGATGTATATCTGTAGGAAATTGAATGCGGCAGAAAGAAACTATTCGGTTTTAGACCGTGAATTGTTAGCTATGGTCTGGGCCATTCTTAAGCTACAAAGATTCCTTCTAGGCGCGCATTTCATTATGGAAACCGACCAAAAAGCTCTTACAGCTATGCAGAACAAGGATTTGAAGAGCTCGAGATCTACTCGATATGCTATTGCTCTTCAACCTTTTCATTTCACGATGCGGGCTATCCGTGGTTCGGATAATGTGATGGCGGACATACTGTCTAGATGCCCACATGATTCCACTTAAGTCTTGTGTCCTAGATTTCATGATACATTTCCAGACTCATGTCTGTTCATAATATACATTAACACATTTGTTTCACCTTAGATTAGTAAATTGATTGTTTTCTTTCTCTATTATTATCTTTGATGTAATGTCGAAGGTTAAAGTTAACATAAAATAAAGGCTAAAAAAATAAGAAAAGGAAAAATTTTAAAATGGCCACATATAATATTTAAATAATTTTGTAATGACTATAGTGCATTATAGCATGTTACTAATTAATGTCATTTATATTGTTCTCAGTACAAACTAGTAAAAAGTACGGAGCGCTTGTGAGAACCATGATGACGCCCTACCTTACTTTTGTTCAAGAAATTGCAGCACTTATTTGTATATAATATACTTCTAGTGTTAGATAATGTGTAAGGAATTTTACAAATGTGGTCATGTCCATCCATTACATATATTAATGGTATAACATTGTAATTTGTATATTGATATGACTTCTTCAGATAGATTGTCATTGGTCATTGCTATGATTATAGTATTGCATAATTGTTTGATAGTTATGTAATTTTTGTTAGTATCGCCAGCAACTGAGGTTTCTTCGATGGTACCTTCCCGAAGATATTTTCTATTATTTGGCGAGACGATTTGATTCTCTCCGGTTGATTCTTTCATTGGCACATTATTCATGTGTCATGAGCTTGTGGTATCTTGCTCATTGATGTATTTTTTTTTTAAAAAGGGTCATTTTTTTTTAATACGGGGGGTGCGGTAGTCTGTTGCTGTCGTTTTTGACGGAGTCATAATGGGTAAATCTATTTTATACTTTTGCCGTTTTGACGGAGTCATATAGGTAAATCTATTTAATACTTTTGTTGTAAAACTTTGTTGGTCAAAGTTGGATAATTGGGTATTAACTTCTATGACAGGTTGTTTAAAGGGTTATCTTCTCTTTCTTTCAATCGTTGTCGTTGATCTGTCTGAACGATGCTCATTTTTATGCTGTCTAGGCATGCGCAGAGTTCTGAGTGCGAACTGTGACTTCCGTCATCTTGATTGTGATCTGGGCTGTCGGACGATGATGTCCGTTTGTGATTTTTCTCTATATCATCATGGGGATTGGAAAGTTTCGATATGACTGAAATGTCAATGTTTTCCCCAGTGATTGTTTGTTAAGTGTGTATCCGGAAGATTCTGTATGAAGGTAAATGACATTCTTATTACTATGCCTTTGGCTGCAGAACATTTGAACTGACCTATCGGTGAGTGAACCTCACAGATCTTGAGAGACATAATTTCTTCTTTGCTTCTAGTTCTAGCCAAATGAGACTATATGTTTTCAAGTGAACAGAAGCCTAATGATGATGATAAATTATTGTGGACGCCGCAGGTTGGCGGTATATATATATATGTTTAGCATGGTTTGGTCGTGCCTGCTAAAACAGGATACACAGCTGTCTACATATTGAGGCCCTGTATTACGGCCAATATGTTCAGCAAGAGGAAATCTACCTGGCGGGCTATGCCAGTTGAATAACAGCCTTATGTATTATTGCTACGCAATTTAGGAGCTCGTTTGTTGGACGACAGAGCTAATTAAGTACCTGACGCGCTGAGTCAATGGTACGGAAGCTACATTACATATTGCAACATTAGGACAGATGATGTTTGGGTATGTCCTCGTTGATGTATGATGCAAGCCTTTGATTACCAGACATTAAACAGTCATTTATTATCTATGTGAAGTCCTTGATCTCGTCGAATTGACTGTCCTGTTGATGCTACTGTCAGTTTCGTAAATAAATGTTTGAAACGTGCCAGCAGTCTTCAATTCATCATTGACTCCTGCATGTGAGTGTATGAGTGCATTATTGACATAACTAAGAACCTCAAGCATTCGTGTTCTCGTCTACACCCACACTCAGCACATCATAATACCAATATCACAGATCTACAACATGCACGCTGTTTACTGTGAGTGACCATAGTACCCCTGGCAGTGCCTCACTCTGGTAACCGTTACATTCCTGGCCGTTACATTTCTGGTGACCTACATCGACACCGCAACATTACACAGTCCAGGTGATAAACGACATGTTCACTCTGCCAGCTTTAACATCACGAATAAACAGTACGTTACATTTATGGTGGCCGTTACAAAACAGGCGGTTACAGTCTGATCACCGATAATCGCACGATACCACACACAAGGACAGGAAAAGAACCCAAAATACTGTCCCTAAAAAAAGTCTTCTCTACAACAAAGCCATGCTGACTCACGCAATTCTATCTAACAATGCCCCGCCGTATCTACGATCATTGTTTCAAACCAGTAGAAGAGAAGGACAACAATTACGTCTGTTACGTCTGCCCAAACCTGGCATCGACCTGTTCAAAAAGAGTCTAGCTTACTCTGGAGCATACTTATGGAACAGCTTTCCACACCACATAAAAAGCCTACCTACACAATATTCATTTAACAAAGTACTTTTCAAACACTTCCTCAACACTGATTATCTACCCCCATAGAAACAGCATTTGCCTGTCAACATCTCATCCATAGGTCAACATTTCTTGTCCTCTTCCGCTCGTTTTTTTTTTTTTAGAATATTTTGTTTTATATCCAGGTAATATTATTATATTATTATATTCACTTTAAAATATTATTATATAAAGTAATGTATGTGAGAATGTACCCCCATACCACTGTACTTTAGAAATGTCAATCGTGAGAATGTACCCGCATACCACTGTACTTTAGAGTTGTGAATGTTTTCGTTTGCTTAAATGGGATGATGTATATGATAATAAGCAGATATACATAATTTTTTTTTCTTTACCTGCCACAGAAGTGAGTAAGAAAGTGTTATTATTATTATTTCATTTTCCACCAAGAATGTATGGATATAAGCGAGAATGTTTTTATGTAATTTTTGTATTGATGATTGATGACACATTCAAAAATACAGATTAATTGTAGAAGGTTTGACAGCATGAGTGAGTGTCGGTATACAGAATTTATTAATTTGTATTTTTATTTATTTATTGTTTTGTTTATTTAATTTTATTATTTATTTATTTATTTTTACATAATTACTATCTTCTTTGTTTAAAAAAAACCAACTCATTTTTTATTATGATTGCATATTGTATATGAATGTTGTTATGTTAACTTTATAACGTTGCATGCCTTTAAAGTAATACTTAAAGTAACATGTGGGAATGAAAGGATATAGTATGCAAGATAAATGAGAGTGGAAGGGCAAAATGTTAGACGGGCCTGCACGCCCAATTCTTAGACCTTCGAAAATAAAGTTCGTTTGTTCGTACTCCTTACTTCTTCCTTCGTCTCCCTTGGTTTATGCATCTCATCTATTACCTCGTATCTCATAATCCTTGCCTTTCCATGAAACTCCTTTTCTCTGCCTTTACCGTTATTTCTCCTATTTCTCTCCAAATCTGGACTCGTGTATCGGTAATCACGTCGATCCGCATCTCTTCCACTACTACTTCTCTTATTTCTCTCTCTATATCGGCTCTGAGATCGGTACTCTCTTTGATCTCTACTTCCCCTTCTGTTCTCCTTGTTCTTTGACTCTTTGTATTTTCTATCGATATATCTGTAAAGTGAAGCTATCTATTTCTCGTCCTCCCTTTCACCACTATTTCTTTGTCCATGGGCCCTTCTATCCCTGTCCCTACGACTACCATCACAATCTTCGTCAGACACTGACCAGTCTGAGTACCCTGATATGGCCGTGTCTAAATCTTGTTGTCTTCTCCTGTTATGTCTATGATCGACTTTGTCTACTTCTCTTGCCCTTCTCCTTCTATTTGGTCTCACCTCTAACTGAGTCGTATTTCTCAACTTTGCCAGGCGCCTATCATAATCTGACGAATCAACTAATGACGTCCAATCCCTCTTCGTCACTCGTCTAATCCCTTGCGCCATCTGTTCCTGTGCCTGTATACCTTCTGCTGCGGTTTCCTCACCCTCCTGAGGGTCTCCCTGTGAACTGTCTTGTTCTCTCAATATCTCTTCTCCATCCTGTAATCTTTGCTCATATTCCATCATTGTCATGTCTACTTCATTCTCCGAGTTATCCCACTAGGTTCTCAATCTTCGTATCTCCTCCGAAATATCATTATCCTGCAAATTGTCCTGTACATCCTGCGTAGTCACTATCCTGTCATCCTCCGGCGTATCTGGCCTTTTTTCTTTTTGTTCTTGGTATGTGTTTTGTGGGGGTGGGGGGTTAACCAACTTTGTATGTGTTTTGTGGGGGTGGGGTTAACCAACTTGGTATGTGTTTTGTGGGGGTGGGGGTTAACCAACATGGTTTGTGTTTTGTGGGGGTGGGGTTAACCAACTTGGTTTTATCCCGGGTTGTTCATGCATTCCTGCCGTTGTTGCGATACCTACTCCTTGGTGGTTGTCTATGTTCTCCGCTGGGAGTATTTTTCTGTGATGTGCACTTCTCGCTTTGGTCCGGTACTTCCGTTTGTGTGCTGACGTCTCTCCTTGTTTTCTGTTTGCGTACCAACACTAACCATTCGTCTTTGCGCATTGTCCTGTCTCTTGATTGTTGTCCTATCCTGAATGTTCCATGGTCTATTGCTAGGACTTTCATATTTTGTTGTAAACCTTCGTTGGTAAGATCTGTTCTTGGTGTTCCGCCATGATCCAACATATATCAGGGTTTTTTTTTTTTTATATATTTCTTTTAAATTTGGATGTTCTTTTCTTCTGACTTCTTGAAATAAAAAGTAAAGTTTTCCAATATTTATTGGGTTTTCTCCAAGTAATGTACTAGTTAATAAGTTGGTCACTCATGTCTACCCCTTTTATGTACATTTTATAATCCCTTACATGATTTGGCTGTCAAACATTAAATTCTCGAAATTTCTTGTTCATCTTAGCTCTACAGTACGCGTAGTACACCTATGACCATTTACAATGTGAAAACACCAAACCAGTTTTATAGTGTTGACGGCACTATGTGCCTGGGAGGAGTTATTTGTCGATGACAACTCAAGAACAATTTTGGAACTGGATCATTGCATGAAGAGATACAAGTTTTAACAAATACAGACTGCCCAAGAAAGCAATCTAGTGTGTCAATTTATTGCTCTAATAAAGCACAAGATTCTTTAAAAACAAAACCACACAGAATAGGAACAGTATTATGATATTCTGATATTGCTTGGTATGGTTTGGTATATCTTTAAAAGATAATGTTGCTTTATTTACCATTAAAATATGCATAACACTTAACTATTATAATTGCTCACAACTTTGTTGTTTCCCTTGCAAGACAATTACCTCCCTTACATATATTATGCTTCATGTTTACATGGTTCACAGGATTCAGAGTTTCATTCCAGTCTCTAAACACATCACTGACCCACATCGAGATATGTCTAAAATTAGTTCTTTGATATGATATTAAATAACATCTTCTGTCATTATGATTAATAAGTTGAATTACAATTAAATCCAGAGTGTTGAAGAACTAGTTGTCAACATCCCATCTTACTAGTACTCGTATATATTCAGACAATTTAATATGTTAAGTAAGACTTCACACATAAGCAGAAAGTATTTTGAGCTTACTGGTTCTGTCAGAGACTTGACTGGAAACTGATTAATACAACTGGACACAATAATCCAAATCTATATACAATGTTTACGATGACAATATATTTAAATCTTCACACCAGTTCAAAACGTCACGAAAACTGATAATATAAAATCTAAAATAAAGGAAAGGGGTGAGAAATGGTGAATGTAATAATGACTGTTGTTTGCTAGTAAGGTACTATTGTAGCGGAAGGTATCTCAAGAGCTATGGAGATCTACTTTAGAAACACTGAGCTCTTTAAAGATCTACCTTGATAAAATCATGTCTGTTTTCAGGTTTCCGAATATTTTTAATTTAGAAAGCGTACAGCCTGGATGTAAATTTTATCTCTGCCAGATAATCTGTTTTCTACAGTCCCATCAACAGAGTGGTAAAACATTCAAACTAAATGATATTTTACCGAAATGTCAACTTTACTTTAAAGAAAAGATCATGTTCTTATCTCACACAGTTTATAATTTTAGTGAACGTCTGTAACCGACCTATTCTGAGTTTTCTGTAGGAAAAGGATGAGGGGGTGGGGGAAATACCTTTAATCCTGAGGATACTACACTTTTAAATGTCAGGGTCAGAGAGCTGAAGAAAGTAATATGAACTTACTGGTACTGTCAGAGATTAACTAAGAAACTAGTTGGTACAACTGAACACAATAATACAAATCTATGTACTGGTACTGTCAAAGACTGGCTTGGAAACTAGTTGGTACAACTGAATACAATAATACAAATCTATGTACTGGTACTGTTAGAGACTAATTAAGAAACTAGTTAGTACAACTGAATACAATAATACAAATCTATGTACTGGTACTGTCAGAGACTAGCTGTGACCGCATGGCCTTCCACGCTAGCATTTATCCCTGCTACGACACTAGCATTTATACGTGCTATAATAGGGTACATATAGGAATGACCGACATTAAAAGCAAATAAGAAGTTTTCACACAAAACGCAGCAGTATCATTCAAAGTTCAGTCAGCAGGCACTGCTCTGAGAGGGCAAATATAGGGCAGTCCCAGATGATAAAAATGAATGAGAGCTAAGCGCGGAAAGTGGGAAATGAATGTTGTGATATGGGTTTTTTTTTCAATTGTTTAGGAAGAAAAGAGAGTTGTGAAAGGTCGAAAAAAAACCAAAGACGTGAGAGACAAATGTCGAAATAACAGAAAGCCGTGTGCAAAATATCGAAAACAGAGAGCCGTGTGTAGAAAATTGTAACGTGGAAAAAAAAGAGTGAGACGTGTATGAAAAATGGCGGGAAAAAAGAAGTAGCTGGGTATAAAAAGGAGAGATGTGGGCGATAGACCGGCTTTTACAGATTTTTAGGACTGTAGGAAGGATTTTTGCAGAGAGTTTATAGTTTTTAGATTTAGAAGAAGGATATTACAAATAGACAAGAAATTTGTGCTAGGTAGTTTGTAGTGTTAGATGAACTTCGTCTTTGAGAATATCAAGACTAGTTTTTAAGTAGACCAGTTGATATTTTATTCTGTTGGATAAATTTTTCCGTGTGAATATATGTATATTTTCCTAGTGGATAAACAACCAATCATTGTGAAAATACCGGTATTTGTCAAACGACAGTCAATAAACATATACTACATTGCTGTTTTTTGGAACTTTACAGTATTTCATTGGGATTATACCTTGTCATGATGAGACTGTTTTGCTTAGCACTAAACACAAAAAGGAAGATCAAACCTGGGAAGAAAAATGAGCAAAAGTCAAGTATTACCATCTCTGGCGGAAGGCCAGTTAGCACTTGAACTACAATAACATATAAAGGATTAACTCTGACCAAATAAAATCAATATAACTACTAGTGCCGTATAACATACACGGAAACATAGCTAAGAAACTAGTTAGTACAACTGAACACAATAATACAAATCTATGTACTGGTACTGTCAGAGACTAGCTAAGAAACTAGTTAGTACAACTGAACATAATAATACAAATCTATGCACTGGTACTGTCAGAGACTAGCTAAGAAACTAGTTAGTACAACTGAACATAATAATACAAATCTATGTACTGATACTGTCAGAGACTAGCTAAGAAACTAGTTAGTACAACTGAACATAATAATACAAATCTATGTACTGGTACTGTCAGAGACTAGCTAAGAAACTAGTTAGTACAACTGAACATAATAATACAAATCTATGTACTGGTACTGTCAGAGACTAGCTAAGAAACTAGTTAGTACAACTGAATACAATAATACAAATCTATGTACTGATACTGTCAGAGACTAGCTAAGAAACTAGTTAGTACAACTGAACATAATAATACAAATCTATGTACTGATACTGTCAGAGACTAGCTAAGAAACTAGTTAGTACAACTGAATATAAAAATATAAATCTATGTACTGGTACTGCCAGAGACTAGCTAAGAAACTAGTTAGTACAACTGAACACAATAATACGAATGTCAGAAACTAGTTAGTACAACTGAACACAATAATACGAATGTCTCTACTTTACGTGCTTATTTAGTTTTCGTTTGACCTCGTGTTATCTGTCGTTTTCGTAATTATCTTTTTCTGTCGTTAGTGTTTTTATACTTTTTATTTCACCTATATGTCCCCACTCATTTTTGCCGTTTTCTCTTTACTCATTATCACCATTATCCTTCAATTCCCGAAGGAGCATAGACCTACTGAAAATGTGTGCCAGTGTTACCGGTGGTTTTTCTTTACTGGACTGTCACTGATGTTGTCAGGGCTGTCGGGCTTACAACATGTGGCCGACGTATTTCTTGGTAACGCGAATATCATGTGGGCCGTTTCTTTGGCGTATGATTATGATCTGGTTAATAATAAAAGGACCCGGTAACGAGGTAAGATGTGTCAATACAAGATGACCAGTAGGCACGGATAAACACTATACTCGTTGGAAGAGTTAGTGTTAACAACATATTTTTTCATGACGAAACTTTACATCAGTAGTTTACAGATATTCTTTATCAGCAATGGTCATGGTAGGAAAATGTACAGAGCACAATTACAATTCACCAAAGACGTTGACCGACTGCACTAACCGTTACCACATCAAGGTTAACGGATTGGTAGTATACATGGTTCTGGCGAAGTGACCATGTTAATATTCTTTACGTAGTTATCTATATTCCTTTACGCTTCAATCAGCTCCTAGCGTTAGTGGGACGCACTAGCAACTTGGCATACCTGGTCAAGTTGAAGCTCTGCCATAACGTTAAAGGAGACCAAGTATCGGAGGCAAGATACTTCAGACGAGCCGTTTCTGGCTAAATATTCAGATTACAAGCTTCTTGGCATAGCTCCCTCAAGAAGAGTGTATTCATCTTTCTGATGATCATAATTGCTACATATTCGTGTCTTCCCTTGACTTGGGTAAGAACACCATAATCAATCACGTCTATACCTGACGCTAGTTATCTGGATCTGCCTCAAGTACGATGCCCGTATAGCAATAAATCACCGCGACATACCGCGCCATACAAGTTTAATAATGGTGCACGGTCGTACGCAAATAATATAACATACAATTAACCTAGATGCGCTCAAATGTGCGTCTACAAAATACTAGACGTGCACGTTAGGACCTCAAATAGCCTACTGGTTTAGCTATTCTTACCTATAATTGTTTCTCAGGATCTATTGGCAGGTGTGCAGTGTGGTACTTGATGGGAACAGGGCTGTCCTGCTCCACTTTTGGATAGTTTATCGGCTTTTACATTTTCTGGGATTAAGAACACAATACACTACAGATATGAAATATTTTATCCACACTGAATTAATTGCAAGCTATGCTTTAGGGATTTTTCTCTACACCACAATGTTGAAAAAACTGGACTCATCTCTCTAACGAACTGCTCGGTACATTCATTCCTAAGACGAAATATGTTCCCAAATCTTGCCTGTGACGTTAAACTCTGTCCATACAACCAATAGCTAAGAGTCCATTTGGTCTCTCGTACCTAGAATATCTCTTGTCCCCTGTGAGTCTAAAAGTGTGTGGGCCACTCACTAACAACTTTCAATGCCGTGCTGTATGACAAACAGAAGCAAAGAAAATCACCCGCCTTCCAATTGTCACAATGACCTCCATCAACTTCTGTTTGTCTAGATCGATAAGGCTTTGGCGCTCATTTATAACAGTACATTGGGAACTCAACACAAACTGTGTACATATGGAACTAAATACAAACTGTGTACATATGGAAATCTATAAAACTGTGTACTTATATAAAACTGTGTACATATTGTACACATGTGGAATAGCTGTGTACATATGGACCTCAATACAAACTGGGGACATATGGAACTTAATAAATATGTGTACATTTAGAACTCAATACAAACCTTGTACACATGGAACTCAAAACAAACTGTGTATATATGGAACTCATTAAAACTGTGTACATATGGGACTCAATACAAACGTAACGTGCAGCATCAAATGTATGCGAATTTCCTATGTTATGGTAATTTTCAGCCGACGTTTCTTCACAAGATGGGAAGAAAATGTATGCAAAACCTTCAAAAATTGGAAGTTTTTCGTCACGTTATGTCATTCTGTATACTATTACAGTTCTGAAAGAAACTCATTAAACAAACTAACTTTTGGTTTTAAATTAAAAGGCGTGTTTTGAACAGAAGAAAGGTCGAACATATTGTGGAAACAAAAATTGATAGAAATAGAAATAGAGAACGAACCAACGAATCAACGCACGAACTTTATTTTCCAAGGCTTTAGAATTGAACAGGCAGGCCCGTCTAACATTCTGACCTTCTTGTCTCTCGTCTTCCATACTGAGTCTATTTATTCTCACATGTATCTTAAAATACTACTTAAAATAAAATAAACAGCGCTTTCTTACAGGTAAAATGTAAATATATTTATTTGGAACTACACACTGTGTGAGGTTTTTGTGTGAAACTAGGCGCATTGCACGTTTTTGTATTAAATAGAGTGGCTTAATGTTGGACATGGAGCAATCATCCTAGATTGTGGAACAATAGTCTGGACATGGAGCAACTATCCTAGATTGTGGAACAATAGTCTGGACATGGAGCAACCATCCTAGATTGTGGAACAATAGTCTGGACATGAAGCAACCATCCTAGATTGTGGAACAATAGTCTGGACATGGAGCAACCATCCTAGATTGTGGAACATAAGTCTGGACATGGAGCAACCATCCTAGATTGTGGAACAATAGTCTGGACATGGTGCAACCATCCTAGATTGTGGAACAATAGTCTGGACATGGGGCAACCATCCTAGATAGTGGAACAACAGTCTGGACATGGAGCAACCATCCTAGATTGTGGAACAATATTCTGGACATGGAGCTACCATCCTAGATTGTTTAACAATAGTCTGGACATGCAGCAACCATCCTAGATTGTGGCGCAATAATCTGGACATTGAGCTACCATACTAGATTGTGGAACAATAGTCTGGACATTGAGCAACCATCCTAGATTGTGGAACAATAGTCTGGACATGGAGCAACCATCCTAGATTGTGGAACATTAGTCTGGACATGGAGCAACCATCCTAGATTGTGGAACAATAGTCTGGACATGGAGCAACCATCCTAGATTGTGGAACAATAGTCTGGACATGGAGCAACCATCCTAGATTGTGGAACAATAGTCTGGACATGGAGCAACCATCCTAGATTGTGGAACAATAGTCTGGACATGGAGCAACCATCCTAGATTGTGGAACATTAGTCTGGACATGGAGCAACCATCCTAGATTGTGGAACAATAGTCTGGACATGGAGCAACCATCCTAGATTGTGGAACAATAGTCTGGACATGGAGCAACCATCCTAGATTGTGGAACAATAGTCTGGACATGGAGCAACCATCCTAGATTGTGGAACAATAGTCTAGACATGGAGCAACCATCCTAGATTGTGGAACAATAGTCTGGACATGGAGCAACCATCCTAGATTGTGGAACAATAATCTGGACATGGAGCAACCATACTAGATTGTGGAACAATAGTCTGATCAATTTGTTGTTTACATGGAGCAGCCATCCTAGATTGTGGAACAATAGTCTGGACATAGAGCAACCATCCTAGATTGTGGAACAATAGTCTGACCGACAGAAAGAAAAGATCCTGGACAGTGTGATATCATGGCACGAGAAGAAGCCAGCAGTAGAACTGATAAACAATACAGGAGATAGGAAGGTGTGGAGATTGATAAATATAACAAACAATTTGATTTGCTAAAGAGCACTTTTCATCGCTGACGTCAAATTTTGTTTGGGTTTGCATTTTCTTCTTCTTCGTTCGTCCTCAGACTTCTACATTAATGACTCCAATAAAGTTCTAGGGATCACGATTGACCAGCACTTAACGTTGAACTTCCATGTACGGAATTTAACCAAACACTTAGCTCAAAAGACGTAACAGCTACCCAAATTAAAACACTTCTTAGACGCAGACTCTAGACTATTGTTCTACACCTCACATATACAGACACATCTAGATTACTGCTCTACACTATGGGATGGTTGCCCTGATTCCACCTCAAAGAGACTGCACTTCCTGCCTGCATAAAAGAGTAGTACGTCTGTGTTGCTGTCGTTTTTGACGGAGTCATAATGGGTAAATCTATTTTATACTTTGCCGTTTTGACGGATTCATATAGGTAAATCTATTTAATACTTTTGTTGTTAAACTTTGTTGGTCAAAGTTGGATAATTGGGTATTAACTTCTATGACAGATTGTTTAAAGGGTTATCTTCTCTTTCTTTCAATCGTTGTCGTTGATCTGTCTGAACGATGCTCATTTTAAATGCTGTCTAGGCATGCGCAGCAGAGTTCTGAGCGCGAACTGTGACTTCCGTCATCTTGATTGTGATCTGGGCTGTCGGACGATGATGTCTGTTTGTGATTTTTTCTCTATATCATCATGGGGATTGGAAAGTTTCGATATGACTGAAATGTCAATGTTTTCCCCAGTGATTGTTTGTTAAGTGTGTATCCGGAAGATTCTGTATGAAGGTAAATGACATTCTTATTACTATGCCTTTGGCTGCAGAACATTTGAAATTACCTATCTGTCGAGTGAAGCTCACAGATCTTGAGAGACAGAATTTCTTCTTTGCTTCTAGTTTTAGCCAAATGAGACTATATGTTTTCAAGTGAACAGAAGCCTAATGATGATGATAAATTATTGTGGCGCCGCAGGTTGGCGTTATATATATATATATATATATGTTTAGCATGGTTTGATCGTGCCTGCTAAAAAAGGATACACAGCTGTCTACAAATTGAGGCCCTGTATTACGGCCAATATGTTCAGCAAGAGGAAATCTACCTGGCGGGCTATGCCAGTTGAATAACAGCCTTATGTATTATTGCTACGCAATTTAGGAGCTCGTTTGTTGGACGACAGAGCTAATTAAGTACCTGACGCGCTGAGTCAATGGTACGGAAGCTACATTACATATTGTAACATTAGGACAGATGATGTTTGGGTATGTCCTCGTTGATGTATGATGCAAGCCTTTGATTACCAGACATTTAACAATCATTTATTATCTATGTGAAGTCCTTGATCTCGTCGATTTGACTGTCCTGTTGATGCTACTGTCAGTTTCGTAAATAAATGTTTGAAACGTGTCAGCAGTCTTCAATTCATCATTGACTACTGCATGTGAGTGTATGGGTGCATTGGTGGGGGGGGGGGGGGGGGGGGTGGGGATGTCAGGTATTGGTAGTACCTCTGGTTAAGGACCTGTCATGCCCTTTTCAGGGCAGCGCGGCCACTTTTGGTCAAAACCTGGCATTCAGCTCTCACCTGTGGCTCCTCGTAGCTGTCAGCATGCGACAGCGGCCACACCCGGGAAACGGCTTTGACAGGCCGGCTAAACTAGGTGAGGGTAGCCGACTGGTTACAAACCTTCGGTGAGTTAGGGTCTGCCTACCCATGCATGCGAAGACTGGATTCGGTAGACTGCGCGGAAGAAACCACCTGTTGGTTCAACGGGCATGACGGCGATTACCAGCAACGCGCTGTGGAGCGTAAGGAGCATGGCGAGGCACGTAGAAAGCCATGGTCATCCACTGCACCTGACTTCATCTCCAGTCGTCTTGACTTGTCTTGCCACTGGATTAAGATGGACCCAGGCGAGAGAGAGTGACCAACGGGCTGATCACCCGTTTGCCAGTCACTTCGATTACGGAAACAACAGCAAGTGGATTGATTTGCCGTTGCCCTAAAGACGCCAATAGGCGTGATGGGAAACAATGGCAAAGAAAACCTATCTGCTGTTGCCCTAAGACGCCACTAGGCGTAATGGCCACTGACTGCTTTGACGGTCGGTGGCTAAGGACGGAAGGACGGAAGGCGAGAGAGTGAGGTCGACGAATTGCGCAACTCTTCCTCACTTTAAACCAAATCACTGCGCAAGTCACTCTTTCATCCATTCATCCACTCATCCACTCATCCATCCACTCACAACAAGTCCTGTGGCGAGTGGCGAAGCGGCAGGCGTGGGTGCGCTGGCAGTCGTAGTCGCAGACCTACACACAGGCGGCTCAGGCCATATGGTCGTCTTCCACTGATCGGAGCAGCAGTGGGATTCGGCAGCCCCCTGAGTGACTGAGCAGCCCTCTTTAGGAAAGCACTGCTCACCTCCATGGCATGAGGGAGGGGCTAGAAAAGGTGCCCTAAACATTGCCTGCTCCACCATTACCTAACCAGCTTACCGCGGTTGGTGGGTACTCTACTTCAGCGGGCGACACATAAGAAAAAGAAAGGACAGATTTTTCCCCCTCATTCTAGGTGCATGGAATGTGCGCACTCTACTCGACAAAGACTTTAACACAAACAGACCCGAGAGGCGAACTGCCCTGATTGGGAGAGAACTGGCCAGATACAACATTGACATAGCAGCACTGAGTGAAACTCGACTTGCAGGCGAGGGCCAACTTTGCGAAAAGGGTGCAGGTTCTACATTCTATTGGAGCGGAAGAGGAACTGAAGAAAGACGAGAAGCAGGGGTTGGATTTGCAATCAAAACAGCAATTATTGGCAAGCTAGCGGAGCCCCCAAAGGGAATAAATGACCGACTCATGACGGTCAAGATCCCGCTGCTTTATGGAAGGAAACATGCCACCATCATTAGGGCGTATGCACCAACTATGACAAACCAGGATGATGTCAAGGATAAGTTTTACGAAGAACTACACGCAGTCATTGCATCAGTTCCCAAAGCAGATAAGCTTATTATTCTTGGTGACTTTAATGCAAGATAGGCTCAGATAACATCTCCTGGAATGGCACTATCGGAAAGTACGGCGTGGGTCGCTGTAACAGCAATGGACTTCTTCTCCTCCAGACTTGCGCAGAACATAACCTCCTTGTCACTAACACCATTTTTCGACTTCCTATCCGCAACAGGACCTCCTGGATGCACCCTCGCTAGAAGCATTGGCACCTAATTGACTATGTAATCGTTAGGAAGAAGGACAGGCAAGATGTCCGGGTGACCAAGTCCATGTGTGGTGCCGAATGCTGGACTGATCATCGCCTCATTGTGTCTAAACTTAAAATTCGTATTGAACCTGCCAGGCGCCCTCAGGGAAAGAAAAACTCAAAAAAAAGGCTGGATATTACCAAACTAAAGAAGACAAAAAAATTAAAGTCATTCACTGACACCCTAGAAGACCGTCTCAAATCTATCTCGTTAGACTGCCAAAGTGCGGAAACAAATTGGACAGCCCTAAGCGAGCAGATCTACAACACTGCTACAGAGGTCCTGGGTCCCGCCATCAAGAAACAAAATGACTGGTTTGATGAGAACTCAGATGATATAAAGAAGATGTTGGCTGAGAAACACCATCTCCATAAAGCATATTTAACATTATCCAAAATCTACATCCAAGAAAGACGCTTTCAACAACATGCGTAGAATCGTCCAACATAAACTACGCCAGATGCGGGATTCATGGCTGAGTAATAAAGCAGATGAGCTCCAAGGCTTTGCTGACAGCCATTACTTGAAACATTTTTACCATGCACTCAAAGCGGTCTATGATCCAACATCATCAGGATCATTTCGCCTCCTTAATGCAGATGGAAAAACACTAATTACAGACAAGGAAAAAATTCTCCAACGCTGGATCGAACACTTTAATAATATTCTGAACCAGCCATCATCTATTAACGATGAAGCCATCAACGACGACTGCCCCAAATTCCTATAAATGAAAGCACTAGATGATATACCGACTTTTAAGGAGACCCAAAAAAGCGATTCGTCAACTTTCTAGTGGAAAGGCGCCCCCGGCTCCGATTCATTTCCTGTTGAGGTCTATAAAGATGGCGGTACAGTTCTGATAGAGAAACTTCACTTGATCTTCCAGCAAATGTGGCAGAGTGAAACCATCCCACACAATCTCAAGGATGCGTCAATTATACATCTTTATAAACGTTAAAGGTAATCGCCAAGACTGTAATAATCATCGAGGCATCTCACTACTATCAATCTCTGGGAAGATATTTGCCAGAATCCCTTCTTAATCGCCTTAAAAAACGGCTCATCTTGACAAAGGTCTTCTACCTGAAAGTCAGTGTGGATTTCCGGAAAGAACGTGGAACCACCGATATGGTGTTCGCTGCAAGACAAGCTTCAGAAAAATGCCAAGAACAGCACTGTGACCTATACACAGCTTTCATCGACTTGACAAAGGCGTTCGACACGGTCAGTAGAGAGGGTCTATGGAAGATCATGGCAAATACGGCTGCCCAAAGAAATTTAAGAAATTATCTCAATAGTGCAGCAGCTGCATGATGGATCTCAATATGCAGGCTAGAGTTCAGGAAAACGGTGAGCTATCAGAGCCTTTCCCCGTCTCAAATGGAGTTAAACAAGGGTGTGTACTTGCACCGACTCTGTTCAGTATCATGTTTTCTGCTATGCTGACTGATGCTTTTAGAGACGGGGACACAGGAATCGACATTAGTTATCGTATTGATGGAAAATTGTTTAACCTTAGGAGGCTTCAAAGTAAAAAACCCAAGGTCAAGAAAATCGCACACCATCAGGGATCTTCTGTTTGCTGACGATTGTGCCCTCAGTGCTGGCTCAGAGGCTGATGTGAAGCGTAGCGTTGATAGATTCTCCGTCCAGAAGCCTGCTCCAACTTTGGGCTTACCATCAACACAGCGGGGGAAATACATAAAATCATGTACCAACCAGCTCCTGGCACAATAGTTATACTGAGCCAGTCATCAAGGTAAATGGTGAGAAACTGAATGTTTGTGAACAGGTTCACATACCTTGGTAAGTACACTCTATCCCAAAACATTGTCATTGATGATGAGGTGAACACCAGGATCTCCAAAGCCAGCAGAACATTTGGCAGACTATACACCAACGTTTGGCATCGAAGTGGCATTAGTCTACAGACAAAGCTGAAGGTATACAGAGCTGCGGTGCTTCCAGTGCTGCTTTATGCATGTGAAACATGGACTGTATACAGGCGAGGCGGTACGGCGCCACGTAAAAAAAAAGCTCAACCACGTCATACAGTCTGTCTCAGGAAGATAATGAACATCAAATGGCAAGACAGATCCCGGATACCGCCGTTCTTGACAGAGCTGGTATCCCTAGCATCGATACTATTCTGATGCAGTCACAGATTCGCTGGGCAGGTCATGTAGTCCGCATGCCAGACCATCGACTGCCAAAGATACTCTTTTATGGTGAGATGCAGAAGGGTAGACGCTCCCATGGTGGCCAGAAAAAGCGCTCATCAAAAGACAACGCTTAAGGCTTCATTAAAAACCTTTGACATAAACCCAGACACAATGGGAAGCTGGTGTGCAAGTCCGATCTGCCTGGCGCACATCTCTTCGTAAAGGTGCAGTGGCATGCGAATCTTCCAGAAGAGCAGCAGCGGAAACAGCGGAGACAAGCTAGAAACCAGAGGAAAGATCGTGAAATAAAACCTTCACGTGAAATCTCAAACCTTCCCTGCCCACACTGTCAAGATCTTCCAGGCCGCTGGGCTATCATCAGTCAAACCTTCGTACTCATAGACTATCCTAAACATCCTATATAATTGGATGAACAGAGTGGTCTTCATCACCTGTGATGGACGAACAAAACACCAAACACCAAACATGGGTGCATTATTGACTTAACTAAGAGTCTCAAGCATTCGTGTTCTCGTCTACACCCCACACTCAGCACATCATAATAACCAATATCAACAGATCTGACAACATGCACGCTGTTTATGTGAGTGACCATAGTACCCCCTGGCAGTGCCTCACTCTGGTGGCCCGTTACATTCCTGGCCGTTAAATTTATGGTGACCTACATTGGACACCGCTAACATTACACAGTCCAGGTGTGATAAACGACACGTTCACTCTGCCAGCTTTACACAATCATCACGCATAAACAGTACGTTACATTTTATGATGGCCGTTACAAAAACAGGCGGTTACATTTATGGTGGACCAGATTTGTGGGTTTTCTACATTTTCAAGGCAGTGGCAAATAGGTCAAACAATGAGCTGACTCACATAAACACTGACTTTGGCATTTCTTGTGTTACTTGCTACATGGACCACAACTCTGCATTCTGAGCTTTTATCAAGTCTACATTCATTATACTGTCAACCCAAGATTGTAAAACAGTACCGCTGGTTGTTTACACTGCATTCTGAGTATCAATAGTCACATCGTTATACTGTCAACTTAAAGAACGGTAAACAGTACCGCTGGTTGTTTACACTACATTCTACAAACATATCGACGTTGGATTTTCTAGTCCCCTCAAACTGGTGTCGAGTATGATTTTTGTAGCTACATTTGTGGAGACCACCTGCCCATGTAGTTATGAAGTTACGGTGACTTCAACAATGGAATCGTCTACCATTGTTGTTGACAGTAGTCAACCGCATTATATTTGCATCTTTGCGGCTATTGAGGAGTGTGTTGCTAAATAGATAAGTGGCCGGTTTTAGTGTGTAAACTGTGCCTTTTTTTTGTGTAAAGCTGAGGCCTTCTCTAAAACACATTCTACATATTGTTTATTTTATATATGCCATGCATGTTTTTGTTATACATATTTTTGTTTACATGTTTATTTAGTGTGTATTTCAGCGGGGCTGGTTGGGTAAGGAGACTCGATAGAAAATACCACGTGATAGAGGTTCTATATCGTGAGCGTTTTCTATAGGATTACGCATATTTCCCCAGTGAAAATTGCGAGCAACCTGTGTTGCTCACTTTTCAGTTTTTTTTTTCTTACGCTGTGACGAGATGTGTTAGTGTTGTTTTCGTTATTTTTTCCATTCTTTGATTTACTATTTGTTTTGTTTGTATCTGTTCATCTCTCCTTACTTTCATTTTTTTCTATACACCTTTTTTGTTTATATACAGTGTGTTGTCATTTGTTTAATTTTTCTCGCAGTTATCATTGTAAAATTTTTACAACATTAGATTTCAGTTAAGCTTTATTTATTATTTGACTTCTGCGAACGTTTCTCGGTTGTTGTTTTGTATTTCTTTGTAACTTTGTATTTTATTATTGTAATACATGTGTTGTCATAAGTCAAGTCTATAGATATTACTTGATCATTGACTATTAGTAACTTATATTAATATCAAGACACTTTTCAGATAAAGGTTTATTATAATGATAATAGTTATAGAGAAACAAGGTAACATTATACTAAGGTCTTTGATTTTTAAAGACTTGTTCTCTCAAAGAGAGTGAAATAAAGTGAAGTGAGTATACAAAGTCTACTATTACAGATTAGTCTCCTTCACAAGTGGGATAAGGTTAATTTATTTACTTTTTCAGGTCTTATCTCACAAGTTAGACAGAATGTCTACACTAGGACAGACTTTTAATTTGAACAAGGGAAAAGCCCCTTGGGAAGACAGGTGAGAAGTTTTGGTTAGAAGAAATTCGCACTTGCTCAATATGCCAAGGCACAGAAAGGCTGAAGAGAAAAGGAAACAAATGCAGTTGGACAGAGAAACTGAAGATAGAAGAATTGACAGCTCAAGCTCACATAAGCTAGCTGCTGAGGAGAAAAAACATCAACTCTCAAGCTCAAGAGCTGCAGCTGAGAGAGAAAAACTTCAAGATGCTGCTGAGGAGAGAAAAACTTCAACTTGCTGCGGTGGAAAAGAAATTTTCATGCTGCCTGCTGAGCGAGAAAAAACTTCAATTTCAAGCTGGACACTGCTGAGGGAGAGAAAATTTCAAGCTGAGGCAATGAAGAGAGAAAAGCAAAAAGGGAAACATGATGAAAGACTCGCAAACTTTGGAGATAGAGACTCAAATTGAAATTGATGACTGCGAGTGCTCATCAAAGCAACTTCGGATACAACAAAAGGAGAAGTTCTAACACTAAGACATCAAATTACCTCATTTCAATCCTTTAAAGGATGATATAACGGATTATCTTGATAGATTCGAATTTTTATGCGATTACGCATAAAAATAAAAAAGGCAAAAATATGTCGAACAACTGATGGAATTTTTTTCAGGTGAACCCAGTAACTACTCTTATGACAATAGAGGAACATTCAGATACGGACCAACTCTATGATGTTGTCAGAAGAGCAGCATTGCTTAAAAGATATTTCAATTAAAAGAAGAAGAATTACTTCGTCTTTCGTCTTAAGACAATGCATTTGCCAGAAAGGAAAATGGAGTGGATTTTCTCTGACTTTATTTATATAAGATACGTTCCGTCAACATTCACACTGTTTGGATTGAAGTTGTCTTCAGACTGAAAAAAAACATCATAAGATGGCCTAATGGACTTATTACTTCGAGAGACAAGGTTAATGTCATCGGTCAACGAATCTTTCCTTGGCTTTTCTTCATGAGCGTAACCCTTAAAAACCATAAAAAGACATGGAGGAATATTGTTGCCATAGAGTACGTAACATGCGCATGCCCCATGCTACAGTTAGCAATTCTAAAGTGAAAGAAGGGGTTGCCAGTTGCTTCGGCAGCACTAATATGGCTTAAATTGCAAATCGTAAAGTTTTCAAGGTGCTAAGCAAAGCTTTAATAAGAAGAGTAATCAGAATTACACTCAATAATCAAAGCAATCCATCACATCAGTGCGTTTTTTTTAAAAGAATTGGAGACGAGCTGATAGGTCCTCGTAATGTTGGGTCTAACAATTTTTAGATACACTTTCGCAAGGTTATCAAAAAGGAAACTATCCGAGTTTTCTCTTCTCGAGATAATATATCCTCGCCGTCAAGAATATTACGATGATGGTTATGGAAAGACTGTGATGCAAAACCCGAATATAAGGTTTATGATGGGCATTATAATTGATAATGTCACAGGGGAAAATAATAATCGCGGCAAGAACCTATGGACATAACAAAAAAGGAAATCTTTTATCGTCAGGCAAAACGCTGCACAACATGAGTCCCTCAGGAAGCTGCCTAGTTCACAGCTGATACGATAGTAGATAAACTCTAATGATACTATCAACTGGCTCATCTGTTTCGATTTTGGGAAGTGCAGATATAGTGCCCCCAATGTCTCTACATTGTTCGAGCACATCTACAGTATCTCACCCTTAATTTTGTTGGTCACATCTTCCCGCCGCTCTTCCTCGCTAACAGTTGCGCATGACGGGATAGGATCCTCCTTATTTTAATATAGAGTTTTCTAGTGAATAGAGTTAATTCCAGTCTCAGTACTATTTTGGATTATGGATTGTTACTTCTATTGGGGTCTAAGGCAATACGCTCATGAGATCCTTGCTGTGCCACAGGGAAGGTGGGTTAATATATGTGACATGTTGGGTGGTTCTTTGGAATATATATCCTACTGCGTATCATCCACATCGGGATACGTCCCTTCTTTATCAGGAGTTGTCCACGCGTGGTCCTTATTCCTTAATTCCCTATGGCGGATCTTATAATTAGCGGGGTCGTTTACAATGGAGGTTTAACGGAAATGGACCGCCCGCAGCATATTTGCAGATTGGGAAGATAACATAATAAGTCTATACAGCCAATGTGGTCTGTAACATGAGCACAAGCTCTTGATTTCCGTCAACGTCTTCTTAATGTTAGTAAATTGAAAGTTGGTTAGCCATGGAGGTTCACATTGGTGATTTCTCTATTGTACTCGTGTGTGAATTCTACATAGACGAGGGACTATTCTCGAATTAATAAATTCTTTCTTCATCGCTTATTAATAAAATAACGGTAATATCAACCGTCGAGTCCGTATTCATATATACAATTCAAATTTCGTATATCACTATGATGATATGGTATACTTAGTACGTTTGGTACATACTCTCTGACAAATTCTTTGCTCTCTCAAATTCGTGTGCCGCAAATAGTTATGCGAGCACTTAATTCGTCTTCAACATGCACACGATTCTCAGTGTAGCTCGGGACCTCAGGGGTTTGTTTGCTCGCTAGCTCTCTCTAAGTCGAGAGTTTCCTAGCGGCGTTCTTTTGGCCATTCGTAAACAAAGAACATACGAATTTTATTGTGCTGATCTTGTAAGAGTTGTCTAAGAAGTTCATATCTAGAGGTACACGACCAGGCTGCACCTATCCAGGCTGCTGGGTCATTTCCTATTCGAACCCATTCCAGATAGATGGCAATAGATTAGTTATCGGCCCTTCTATAAGAATTAAGTCCAGCCTGTTGCACCATCATTTCATATAGTTACAATGCGTCCGACTTGTGCACAACCCGTTTGGCCAGTGGGGGGATATACCTCCTTCAATGTGCCATATCATACTGACGATTATCGCAGACCGTCTGTTGGATCTTTATATTTTCCTCGTTGGGTTTTCTCAGAAGAAATATATTGTCATGACCATGGATACTGCAATTGATATCACGGACACTATGTCGAAGGTGATGTCGTATCCTAGAGTATTAACATAGGTCTCTCTGTAGTATATTATCACCCAAATGTCTAATGGGTTAGTTGGTTCGTCTTAATAGATCACTTAAGAATACTTACTTGGCAAAGGATTACTGAGGATCATCCTCAGGATTGGGACACGGGTTTTTACCCGCGCGGCATCTCTTGGCCTATAGAGGAGAGTCCCCAACATACACTTACTGGGTTTTTTACATGATTCTCATTCAATATTGTTTTTGGAGCGCAACCGCGCGGTCACTATGTACTTCGCTACAACTCGATTGTTTTAACTGGCCCGAATTATTTTTGACAAATGACACGCTAATCTTCAATATGTTGTTACATGAGGATAATTTGATTTGGTAGCAACATTGGTGTAGTATGCTCGGCATTATAAAAGTCTGCACATTTTAGTTGTTGAACTGCAAAATAGAGGATATATTATAGTTTTTGCTTTTCGATGTTGTGAAAAGCGAGGAGCATCAATTTTGCGTAGTTTTAACGTGACGTTGTCGCGTCGTTCGTGTAAGGTAGCACGTGCCTATCATTGTTTTTGTTACCCATATGTTGTTTATATTTGGTCCCTTGAACGGACGGTTAGATTTTTAGTAGTTCTCCCAGTGGAAGTTGGATATTGATCTATCAAGGATTTTCTTTGATTGAAATAGGTAATTTGGGTCAAGCCTATAACTGTGGTGGATATACAATATTATTATATCAGTGAATGAAAATGGGATTTATGGTTCGAAGAGGAGAATGTATTGTTCGCGGGGGGAGCAATCTTAATGGAAATGTATATTCCAAGAAGGTCCACCTTTAGTCGCGTAAAGTTGAGTTTTGTTCACGATAGACGGAGTGCCTATCGTAGGAATCACGATGGTAATTGGTTGACTGTACCACGTCTGAAGGAAGTGGACGGAATGTATGAATGTATTAATTGAACTTCTGTTGAACTGCATTATTAATTATGGGTTGTGTTGTGCTAGTTAAAGTGTATCTCTGGTAGGAATCCTGAAAACCTCGGAATTTTCTGGTTGACGATTATTGATAGTATTCTGTCTATTGACCACACGATTTCAATGGTTTTTGTCCAGCACGGGCATTCAGAAAGCTATTACCATTTGAAGTATTTATCATGAACTAATAATAACATCAAAAACAGTGATTAATAATACCGGCACACTTAGGAAGTTATCAGAGAATACCATAATAAAAAAACAAACTGTCTGGCAACAACCAGAATAAAACTAATTACAATGGAACATATGAAAGCACGATTACAATCTGTGTAAGTTGGTGATAAATATGTTTTTGCTCATCGGCAAGGATAATTCACGATTGTAACAAAAAAATGGTTTGGCCATTGCGGGGAATCGAGAATGGGTTCGCCGAGTCCGTGAAATCGAGATATGGTGGGTTGCCCAGAGGGTGTTGGTGTTGTGTGGTGTGTTGGTTTTTATGCTAGCTCAGTGTTGTCGGGAAGTGGGACTATGAATAACGAAGTAGTATAGGTGTATCGTTAAAAATTTTTCTTTTGGGGTCCATGCAAAAGAGCGAGTGTCACATGTCAAATGGAAATTAAGGACATTTGTTATCAATCATTGACCTTTGAACTAGTAAGGGTCATTAGCTGGTTTGTACGATCGGTTCACGCTTATACAGTGGTTTGCAGGGTTAGTGGACGTAAACTGCTTAACATACGTCAAGAGCAACAGTACAACGTCATGTCATTTCAATGTTCAAAAAATGGGGGTAGCAGTGCGGTCAAGACCTGTTCGTTGGTAGGGTCTGTTTTGGGGCACTTCGATGTTAAACCGTATGCAAAAATGGGTCAAGATCTGGTCACGAATGCTTTTTGGGGTCACTAAACCAGGTTCGAGGGCTGATCCCATTCTGTAACCATTGAATTGGGCCTTTGCCAGTATCTTGCGAATGGGGATTTTGTTCTTTGAGGGGACGGTTAAAAAGTAAGTTAACCCTTGAATAGTGGGTCGTCCTTCATAGTGCCAATAATGTCGTCCCCATCGAATTATGTGGGGAATTTAATTCATGAACTTTTTGTGTTGGTATCTATTTATTATCGTTTATTTGTTTTTTTATGCCTTAGCTGTTTAAGTAGGTTGGGTGATAAAACAAAGATGACCACACATGATTCGCTAAAATCGATTCTAACGGGGTAATTGAATATTTGCGATGGAAATACAATAGACCAAAATAACTACAAAATTGTGAGTTCGTTCGCTATGGAGACATGATCCTAGGCAACTCAATTAGTATTAGGGGTTAGATGTATAAAGTGGACGATTATAACCTTACATGGTGTAGAGATTTCAAACTGTATGTCTACATTCTAAGTTTTATCGCTCTTACGGTAATATGTTTGTATACCATTGGGGTGCGTAGTTCAGATCATCTGTGCCTTGGATTTATTTATAATTAAAAATTAAATATATTGTTGGTATATTGATATAGGCCTAAATGTCGTCTTTATTATTTGGTGAGCTAATTTATTGAGAATGCACCAGATAATAAGTAAACCTTGAACTTCTAGTGGCGCTAATATCGGGTGAGGTTGAGACGAGTGTTGGGCAAAAAAATACTTTCAGTTTAAGCTATAGGGGAATGTTGCTTCAATCCTGTGTAATGTTAAAATCAAGTGTACATCGTTATTGTATGGTATGGCTTTATGTGTTGTAGATGCATTCGATTAAGCTTATACTCTTAATAGGGATAGCTTACCTTAAGTTGCTCTGGTATGTGTATTTATTAAATTTTATATTAAACTTGATTAATTTGTGAATAATAAATAAGAGGTGAACTTGATAATTGCAATCTGGTTGCAGGTATTTGGCCCGGGAGGCCAGTGCCACTAGTGTTTAATCCATCATGACTAAGGCATGTGATCGATTATTATTTATTGACAAATAACTATAGGGGTTAGGTGGTTCTTGTTGGTGAATATGAGCATCATGTTATGATATTAAGTTAGTATAATTTTATTAAAAATAAAGTACTTACGTTGGCTGCTCTTGATGAGTTCACATATAATATAATTTAATAATTTCTTTATTGGTGGTGTTTACAATACATTTATTGATACTGCTACATAGACTCATATTGATTTCAGATGCTTTCTACGTGAGAGTATGAACACTTTCGTTAGAAATAGAATAGGGAAAAGAAACGAATTTTGGTTGTATAAGGACTATAGAAGTGAACTGAAATCTTGTTTGCTTTGAAGAACAACTAGCTATTTATAAACAAGAACAGGCAGCATGATAGAAAACAGTGAAGAAGAAGAACGTGATGTGAGGCAAAGTGTTTAAGAACGTGATGAAGAAGAACGTGGAGGCAAAAGCACTTACAAACTTGATATTTAGCAAGAACGAAGAGCAATTGTTAGAAACAAGCAGAAAGAACTTGCAAAGCAAGAAGAAGATAGAAAATGAGGCAAGAAATGATAAAATATTAAGAAGTTAGGAGGAGGCCCAAAAAATAAAAGCAAAGAAACAAGATGATCGAAATTATAATGCAACAGAAACTAATAAAGAGTTAGGTTGGCATCTTATCCTGTAATTGGAGACAGCCAATTTAAAAGCACAATGCGAGCTACTACTAGCCATTTGGTGTTAATGCTTAATTGATATGTCTGCTTCAGCTACAGACAACATAAAAGTTATTTTATAACTGTCTTTAAACTGCCATACATTTCAAACGTAATTATGATAATTTATCGGATCGCGCGTCGACTTGTCACGTTGTTGTACTTCGCATCGTAGTTGCGGGTAAGAGTAATTAATTTGTGATAAATCGCAGCATGGGCACCATTTTAAACTTCTGTGAGAATTTTTAGACTGGATGTTTTAGATGGTGAGCCCGTTGAACGCACAACATGAAAATGTTAGATCCTACAATAGCTAATGTAAAAACTTATGTTTGCCCAAATTAAGGCTTTGCTATCCTGCGAATCGGTTTTCATTTAGATGAGGAAGAAGGTTGTAGAGATTAAAAAATTTAAAAATCTTTCAGGCCAGATTCATCATAATGTATTTTTCATTGATTTATATTCATATAATCGGCATTATACGAGGAATACTTCACCCGGATGCCCCCTCGACCCCCCCACCCCCTCCCAACCAGATTAGGGGGTGGATACTTGACTGGTGGAGTGGGTAAAATACTGTCTTATGACTAAATTGTAGTGGGACTCTGAGCTCGAACTAGTAGGGATTAATAGTACTTACCCTATCGTTGATCAGTTAGTCCGCACATTTTTTTCTTGCATTTTCCTACAGCCGAACACGAAAACCACCCATCACCATTGACGTCCTACTAGATTAGAAGAGTATGTCATAATTAATTATGGTGGTGTATCGTAAGCGTATTGCATCCATCCCCCCCCCCCCCCCCTAAACGTCAAGTTTAGGGTGAAAGAAAAAAGGCCCACACAATGTTTCACTGTACCACTCTACACTGAAGAAAACATTACCCTGTGGCCTTCACCAACATGGTGGTACCGACGGTGAACCATTTGGGAAATTTTCATATGTTATGACATTCAAAAGGAAAGAAAAAGAAGAAGAAAGGACACATAGTCTTAATAGGAAACACAATTTTTTACAAAGGATATATCTGAATAATTATAACTTCGGACAATCATTTAAAGCTATAACAATTTTAACCGAGGTAGACAACAGCTTCAGAAAATCAAATACCTCAATTTAAACCATAAAGATGAATTTCTCACAACACAAGCCTCGTTGCGATTAAATTTGGTATTGACAAATTCAATCATAGTGGTAATCATTATCAGAAGAAGAATGATGGAAAATTTTAAATTTTTTTTTTAAGAAAAAAAAAAAAATTTTTTATTTTATTTTAAACCACGACATATAAAAGTGATGACAACAGTTAAGTAGCACCCCTGCCCCATGACTCCCCCGCCCCCACCCCCCCCCTAATTTAATTATTCGGGTGTTGTTCGTTCGGGTAGAATTGGATAGACAACGCTCCAATCCTCCAGAACCATTCATCACACCAGTCCCTCCCTCCTAACATATAACTACTGGTGCACCGGCGCAAGCATCCATTGTCCATGAATGCACATCTCCATGGTTATATACAATTGTTGACACCACAAAACACCACCCCCATCCCTCCTTACCCTCCCCCCCCCCTCTTGCATGTCTATGTCATTGATAATAACGTGGCAAATGTTTGTCCACCATTCCCCGCAATCACCCCCTATTTTCAGAAATCATGTCAGCCGACAATAAGGATACAAACCTACTCTTGTATTTGTCTAAGGCTTACGATTGGAACTAGGCTCTGATTGATGTGTTAACAAGGGAGAATCCTGGATGGAAATTTATTTCTATTTTAAGAGACCCCCCCAACCCCCTCCCCCCCCCCCACCCCCCCCCCCCCCCCGCCCCCCCACCCCCATCCCCCCCCCCTCCTACCACTCCTCTGTGTGTGTCGTTGCCCGTATAATCCTTGAGTGCCTCGCCACGTTATGTTACTAAGAGTTTGTACGCTGTCAATTCTCACTTTGGAGGGACAGTGGACCCACTAACTATCCAAACTGCAATTATAGAGGTTAAAACTCCATTTTGTTTAAGGGGAAGTTACCACGCCCCTTCCCCCCCCCCCACCGTCCCCCCCCCCCTTACTTCAGAATCGGTTTGTAGATTGACATACGCGGACGTATACATGGCAGCAAGGACTGTACTCCCGGGAAATATTGGAAGGGAAAGATGAGCCTTGGTATGCAGCCAACCCACCCAGTCGACAACAAGAGCTCTCAAGCTCACGCTTTAGGTACAGGCCTTAACCTACCTCACCTAACTATTTTCTAACCTATTACATGCACACCCACCTCCCATCAATCAATTCATGTACATAAATCACTCCCCCCCCCCCCTCTTCCTCCCCCCACAAATCCTCCCAAAAACATCCACACTATCCCCCCCCCCCCCATCCATCATCTCATACTTAACCCCCCCAATCCCTCATACCCTTACCTCCCCCACCCAACACTTCAACACCCCCACCCCATTCCACCCCTCCACTATTCTATAATGGAGAGTTTATACGAGTCTATTAGTAATAGTTGATAGGTAGTGTTGACATACTGAGAGCTGCTACAGGTTAATATCAAACCACCCACCCCCTACCCCACTCCCCCCCCCCCCCCACCCCCCCTCCCCCCCGGTGGCCCCCCCCCCCCCCCCCCCCCCCCCCCCACCCGCCCCCCCCCCCACCCCCCCCCCCCCCCCGACCCCCCCCCCCCCCCAGACGCATCGTCGCTCTATCGGATCTCGTACATATGCTCTGAGAGTGTCTGCATGCCTACCTGCTTAGGTAGACAATCTCCACATTAGGCTGATGCTAGCGGTCATTTGGGCTCTCACTCGAACACGTTCACTTCGAGATGATTGCTCAGTCGTTAGTTCTGTCAGAGCTCTGGGCACAGAGGAACTGTCTCAGGCGAAGTTACAGTAGTCGTCTTGTTATCGTTACGTCAGCGCC